>OU611811.1:13670000-14125000 GCA_914767695.1 Ptilodon capucinus
TATAAACACAGCCTATACCACACTTTCTAAAACCTATAAATTGACCAATATCGGGGCGACATTATAGTACCGTGAGTCATTAAACATCTTATTAAACCCACACATGCACAGCACACACATACACAGTTACACAATGAACCAACAGAGTACATGTCCATTATAACAGAACCCTAATACCAGAAACCATTCATATTGATGGGGGGTCATGCAGCTGGACATCGCTCTAGCGTTGGAAATAGCATAGCTTCCCGGATGTTACTCTCTGACGTCAGGCATCTTGGTAGAGATTTGCCGAAATGTATTGTCAATCTTAAATTTAACCCTATTATTAAGGCCAAAGAGTTGGGTTTCAATTATACGGGCTGACTGGTAGACCGTTCTTAACATATTATCGTTCGTATGTGTGAGGGCATTTAATATAATACACACTAAATTCCGAATTAATTACTAACTTATATGTAATATTTAAAAATTATTTAAAAAATATTGAGGTTCGAAAGCATAATACGGCCTTGATATCACCGCGATTTCAAAAACCAGTTCATATTATTAGCGCTAGCTATTTACATTAACGTATGTATAATCATAAACACCAATCAAACGGAAGTACTGAAATTAAAGGATACCCACACGGGAGAAGTATGTATCATTCATTTTATTCAAAGAAAGTTTTAATATCTTCTTAAGCAAAGTGACCTAAGCGTGCAAGAGGCCACAGTTTTTAAGGCGGTTTTCCTCAATAAATATATTTGAAACGGTGCAAGTCATAAGCTTTAAGAAATTCCCGTTGTGGATAAAAATCATCTAATTAAATGTAACTACCTAATGGCGTTGATTGTGTTGGCGCCAAATTAAACGAAACTAAACTAAGCTTGCCCTTCTTAACGCAACGTATGAGCAAGACGCCATATTTTTAGTGCTGCCAATTTAGTTGTATTTTGAGTACAATATAATCGAAATCAACATAATGTTTTATAGGAAAATGTAACTTTCTTATTTTGGTATATTTACCACAAACAGGAACTACATAATTAACAAATCTGTACACCATATTTCCCTTCTATATAGGTATCTATATATTGATGGACATATTTATATCCATATCACTAACCGGATTAAATAATTTTCGCCAAATTCTCTTTTCTTAGGTCGCGTTGCCTGATGTAGTTTCGCATCGCATTACGTCATGCAGACACGTGTATATTGTTAATGTTTTAGTGCCATTGAATGGGTCACTTCCCCTGTCCGCATCTGACCATTGTTGGAGTCCGAATATACATAATTCATACCATCAATCAACCATGCTGAAATTGGCACAATTACCACCAAATTTATAGAGTCATAATCCATTTATTTTATATGTCCGCCTTTGACGCAAGGAGGTTTCAATCCCGGGGTCGCAACGCTGTGATTTTTCAGGTTTCATGTGCGAATATCATTTTTAACTTGCTGAACAGTGAAAGCAAATTTCGTAAGGTAACCTGCATGTTTGTAAAAGTTGTGTGAAGCTCACCAATCCGCGCTGGGCCAGTGTGGGTACAGTGGCATTGTAGGAAACTTGAGTGTAGAAAAATATGTTTTTTTAACATTACCTGCAATGTAATATCACTAGTATCGTTAGCATCTGCCAACGAAGCTGTATAGTTATGTGTTTAAATTGATTGTAGTCTTGTATCCAGCTGCGTATAATAGATCTAAAATACTTGTTTTTCATCTTAATTATCAAACATAATCTCGATAATTTGTGAAAGAGGAAAACCGCTTGTTATCGTACCTTTGTATTTATGCATTGGTACGAAATATATAATAATAACGTAGGAAAACCCCTTTATCACCGTTGATATGATATCATTTACCATAGCTAATTGCTTACATCATAAATAAAAGTATTATTAAGTATTCAAATATATATATTTCTCCATAGACGAGTGACGGCTACTAACCGATACTGGGCCAGCATTATCGACTATTAATTAAATCGTTTGTATCGTAAATAAATACGTTTGTATCGCGTCAGAGTTACTTACAAGGACAATTTATCTGATAAGTACTCCCATTCAAAGACAGTTCAAAGTCGCGAGTAGATACTGGCAAAACGCCATTTTTCAGTTCGATGCGGCTGCAAGGAAAAGGCCAGGGGAAATCCGGCTCGACTTATGAAGTCCACGTAAAATCTTCGCATGTTGTGATGACGAACGCGAAACGTCATCGATAAGTCCTACTTGCGGTTTAGAGAAAATGCATTTCTTTTAATTAATTAAAGGAATGACAGACCGGAATTAAAATTGTCAATTCTATGAGCGAAATGTCGAATAAAAAGGTCGCCTGCTAAGAAATAGTAAGATTATTTAAAACATGTAATTTTCCAAATACCTACAAGGAAAATAGGGATGAGCTCCGTCAATCAACATGCGTCCACAATAATTTCAAATTTAGCAGAATTTATTTTTAAATTGAAACACAAAGAACGCCACTTGTGCAAACATACTTGAAAAATATTCGCTATACGAGTATATTCGCATCCGGGCGACAGGAAATAATTAAAAAAGACAATTTACGTTTGTTTTCAAAACATGAGCTTTGAACTTGACATATTTAATGCGTATTTTACGAGAAGCCCATATTATTTTATATGCACTTGAATATTGAAATGATTGATTGTGGTTTTTGGAATTATGACTCTACTTTAAGTTTTTGAGCGGCGGGCTTACAGATAGATAATGTATGCGTATAAGAGACTGCGCGTGAAAGCTAATTAGAGGAACCTCTACTGAAACGCATAGTTTATTAAATTAATATTATAGCGGTCAACTGTTAAAACACAAAATGAGTTTTAACTGCCCACTGATTAGTCCAGAATTGATAAAGCATGCCTTTCTTTTAAGCCACTGAGCAATTTGACGCCAAAATTAAGTATATTTACCTTGAAATGCGTTATAATGTACGTGTTTGAAGGCTGATATGTATTATTATAATTTTGTGTAATAAGTGACAAGTGTCAAACCCGAACCGAACTAACGTCATTGCATCAGCTTATTTATTCGTTGTCCACGGACCCAAACATCTGACTCAACAAGGTGACATCTGCCAACTTTCCATGTACAATTAAAAATGAACATAACCAATATTACCAGTGATATGCAAAAATATTTAATTAAATTAACGTTACTGACATACCCCCAAATTTATAGAGTTGTCATCTATGTATTTATTTTGCACACTTTTGTACTTAAAACCGCCATTGTATTAGGTTTGTAGAGGGGTACATCTAAATTATTCTGATATACTATACTTTTATACTAAAATTATTATGAATATTATTATTCCCTTCGGATATGAGCACCTCGTTGGCCCCGCAGCGCTGGAAGAGAAATAATGAAAGCGAATTAACGTTGGCTGATTAAAAGGGTACCGCAAACTTATACACGACATTGTTTGAGCTGAAAACAGCTTTTACTTTCATCGCGGAGCTGAAATATTAACAAACTTGCATAAGTTATACCGGGGGTCGGGGGTGCAGGTGAATGCACGGACTGCCCCACCCTGCCCCTGCCCGGTCCCTGCCCGGCCCCCACCCCGTCGCCTGCCATTTCTGCTATTATTCCGGTGAATATGGCATGTGGGGGGAATGCACGCTTTACTCTGCCTTTTTAGTTTAGGAAGCTCGGTGCTTGTATAAGCTTTGCAACGAAACTACATATGCTTTATTAATAAAATGATAGTGTAAAGTAAACGTTCCCGTAATAGGATTTTTAATTGAAAAATTCTCAGGTTAGTATTGTTTTCAACAGAATTAGGGATATTGAAAGCCTCATAGCGTCAAATTTATTAGAAATTCGTAAGACAATTCAGTTTTTTTGTATCTATTAGATCCCCAAGCAATAAACTTAAATTGAATTTCCTACTTCATGTAGCTACTTATATATAGTCAGTATCATCATTATGCTAGTATCAAGTAATATTCGTCGAAACAAGAAAATATGTCGAGGATATTCCGCTAGACCCGGCCGGCCTAGTTCACAGCTACAGGCTGTAACCTAAATTGTTATTTATCGACGCTCGGAACCCGCACCGGTCCAGCACGGACTTATTGATTGCAGCCAATGTTACTCACCGCTGTATTAACATCTGTTATTTGTAAGAAACCAACCTTTGGCAGACTGTATAAGCGTAAAATCTATAGAATTTTTAATCCATATACGAACTATTAATATTAGCACCTTTCAGAATAAAGGTTATTGTTAATAATGCTGTATTTTTCTATAAATAATAATAATATATTTTTGATACTTAGGTCTGTTCACGTATAGCTAATATCTAAAGACTCAGTTGATGCGAAAACAATGGTAGAAGCAAGGACTACGTAGTAATATATAGTATGATTATTTTATAATATATTGGACCACTACAAGCAATGACTACATAAAATTATAGGTACTTATTCAGTATTGAATAGCTCATGAAATACAGTTTAATTTCACATTAACATTCTAGTGCATGAGAGTCACATTGAACTGTACTAACAAGGAGACAACAGTATAAAGAAAATGTTACAAAAAAAAATATTGCGAAGCGTTTTGTATTTTCATTTCGATGGTATCTATCTCAACACTATTTCCAGCAAATGCATTTTCCTGATTAGATTTCTGTGTCCTAAAAATATGGTGTGTAGGGTTCATTGGACAGGACCCCCTCCCCCCACCGCAGGGAGGGCGGTTTGCATGCATCGTCTTCCTAGGTGCTTCTGAATAATGCAAATGGGTATTTCCCGCGTCCGTTGCACTCGCCTGTCGACACCAATATACCTATTCGTGGAGTTTGAAACCAAATAAAACTTTTTATTATTTCATTTTACTATGGATGTGATTGTTATAGCCTTGTTAACTTTAGAGATTTCACAAACGGTTTTCAAATAACTTTGTCACCATAGGCAAAATTTTCAGGTTTTTTTTAAACCCGTTTGGAAGACATTCAATCGTGAAAATACAGTTAATAGATTATTTACAATAACGTACTCAGACTAAAAGTGAAAATAAAATAAAAAATCTAATAAAGATACCTAGCTTAAGTTGGCTACAGAATGTTGCACAATCATTTTATAACTTAACCCCCTCTTAGCTATCCACAGTGGGTCTTTTACACCCCCAGGTTCCCATCTTAACTATCTAACAGGGAACTATTGTTTTTCAATGCGTTTGATTTACATTTGGTCGACGTGTTGATAAATAAGACGCCGGCTGTATGTGGGGCGCGGCGTGGCGCAGGGCGGGCGGACGGCGGATAGAATATCTTAACACTTTTTCCCATTATAGGGTTAACAGAGTGTTTAGTTTACAGACGATGCATAATCTGTATACTACGGTTGAATTTTTATCAATATTTACCTGGTATTTAGATGAAATATAACACGAAATACATAATATTCAAAATACCCGATTGTGTTGAAAATAGGTCGTTAATAAGTGTCTCCATCGATATAAATACCATTCTTATCTCATTATGTCACGGTGGGCATGTTTTTCCCAAACCACAATTTTATCGATATTATGTGATATAAACAATTAAATTGTATTCCGAATAGTTGATATTTCTAATTAAGTATTACTCATTTGTTTGAGGCTATATGTTACAATGCTGATTATTTGCTGATAAACGCTAATTACATAACATTATACGACTTATTTATAACCCTAACAGGCTTCATTAGTTATGGGGGAAAAGTTATGGAAATTACCATTTTACCACTAATTATAATGCAGGAGCATATTTTATAATCTATTATCCTGTGTTTAGTATACATACTAAGTTTGATATTTTCATTAACATACTAAGAATATCATTCTAAGGATATATACATATGTATATCCGTAATAATATAGACTTATTATTTCGACTAAAAAAATAACAATTTATGTGACCATTAGAACGAAACATATTATATTCATGTCAACAGACGGGAAAGTTTTAAATATAAAAATCTCAAACACTATAATGCTAAGAAGTGAGTAGCATGCAAGCGCTCGCGTGCTACCGTCTACTAGGTATTTGCATACACCCCTGATACCCGTTATCAGACCACATGTGACCACCGCTCCGGAGAGTTCACCCGTCTAGACGCTTCGACCTGAAAAATGAAAGGAAAGCCTCCACCCGTCCTTTTCTATGCGTCAAACATGCGCACTACCATCGAGGTGGTAGAATGAGACAACAGGTGGGCCTGTGAATAAATTAGGGGGAGTTTGGGGGGTCCAAGGTCAGCGCACGGAAGCGTCTGGCCGGGATGTATCCAGATTATATATTGTAAATATCGATTTTGGTGTAATTTTCCAAGAACACGCGACTTTAAGTTTTGTAAAGCATTACTATGATGTACTAAAGGAAAATTTGTAACATTCTAAGAATTCGTGTGAACTATAATTTTTATACTCTGCAAGAACTCTTCTGCTTCATATTTTCTAAGCTCTTAATTGTCACACATTAAGCTGCCTAATCGTCGAATATCCTGGACTTTATAGAACTCAATTAACACTTTTAAATATTGGCATAGAGTAAAGCCGTTACACCAAACATTCCATTATTAATTTGTTAATTGGCGACACAAAGTGATGTATTTCACACTCGTTGATTTTTATAATCTGCGGCACATAGAAATCAGTCCTCGACTTTTCTAACCAGTAAACAAAATGCTAAGTAATTACTAAGTAAAATAACAATCAAATCACTTACGTGAGATCCCTCGGGCGCCACTTCATCTACTTAATGTTAGTATTTAAATAGTAAAGAGTCTAAAATAGTTGAAATTGAGAAATATTCTTAGTACCTAACTACAAATTTCTAGTTTGCTAGAGCTGTCCGGTACACCCGCACTCAACATGATTATTAAACATGCTTATGTAGTACAGAGGGTGAAGTCAGACAGAATGTACACAGCATGTTCATTTAAATCTAGAATAATTTATTAACAAGGCAGCGAGCTCAGAAAAGGGGAGAGCTCCGGGGACTTATTTCTAAGTTGTGCTCTAAGAAAACTTGATAAACGACCGACACAGGTATAAGAAACTTCGGTCATTTCGCTTTATGTTGGCCACTCAAATCCATTGCCATGTCAGACCTGTCTGGATTTATAAAGAAACTAGCCTTTTTAGGGTTCCCTAAAAAATGTAGTGCTTACGTCACGGTATGCCCCGGCCTGCGATGTGCCCCGTAATACCTCGTTATAGCCGCTGTATCGATGACTCAACCGCGAGCAACGGTTCTATAGAAATATTCGGCACTTATTGTAACCGAAAAGCGACCTTGCCGAAACTTGGAAATACTTTGTTACTACTATGTTGAAAGAAAATTGTTATTAAAATTCGTTTGGAATTTCGAAGTGCCCTTAGCTATAACGTCCCCGCTTCTAGAGTAATCAGTTTCGGGATGGGTACGTCTTTATCCATCGCTAACATGTAGGTATAACATGTGCTTCAGTAGTGTGTACTAGCAAATATTTAAGTCAGGATTGGATTATTAATATACGTTAGCTACGATACGAGTTAGGGTTTACCTAATGTTCCACAAAGTAATGTGTTGTTTTATTGTTGCAGTGGACGGTGAGCCGGCTGGGCTTCCGCTGAGCGCGCGCAGCTCGCTCAGCCGGGCGCTGCTGTTGCTGGCGCCCGGGCCCACCGCTCGCCACCACCTCTACACAGCGCCCAACACAGGTATTTACATGTCAGACGTACTCATTTATTCTGCCATCCATTGATCGTCTTCAACTCTTGAAGTAAGCTTAGTGCACGCTTGGAGCTACAGTGATAACTCGACAGAGTACTAGCATGATGTTCACGTGACTACTATATTTTGTGTAAGTACTTACACAAAACGTCCCCGGTAGGTACGCACATAAGACTACAGTACCTACTATTATCCAATATTCCCTCCAGTTCTTGTTAATATCCGTTTCCACACAATATATTTATTTCTGAATCAGAGAAATGTGGAAACGCTGTAGCTAATTGACGAAATATGAAGTAATTATGGTACTGTTTTTTTGTTAGGGGTTTACTCTGCCAATCACGTGTTTCACCCTATTTCACATAGCTGGGTTGGAAACAATCTTACCTAATATGCAACCTGAAAGGGGTTGTATTTTCTTTCAAAACCGTTTTAACTTTGCATTGTAATTTATTTGGGAACTTCTGTCGCAAGTTATATTGGTCAACAGTGGTTGAAATTATTAATACTTATAACCGAAAGCCAATTGACGTCACAGTTAATCAGCGTTCACATCGCCTGTCAACAGCTCCGATAAACTAAGCGCGAGTGCTACTCAACACCGCGGTATAGGTATATGTGGACTAATTAAGTATGTGATGTGTAGCTTGTCTCAAAAATGTAACAAGGCGGAACTGCCGCGGATCACATAAAGACAGTCTTATCAGCTGATGCGTGGTCTATGCTATAGTTAATGATGGTTTAGTTTCAAATCTATACAATAGTTGTATTCAAAGTACAACTAAATATGATGCTGTCTCTCCCACACATTACGGCCGTATGAAGGACGTCAATACGCTCAGTATAGTTTATTTTGTTGCCGACAGATTCTACGCGATTATTTTTTGTACAAAGTAATTTAGTTTAATCCTAACTACGGGTAGGGACAAATAATATTCTTACTTACTTAACGAACATACACTCTAAAAATCCATTTGTTATTATTAATATCTGACTTTTTGAGGTGATCACCTTATAAATAACCCTATAACACTATCGTTTAGACACTGACAGATAAGGTTAATAGCTACTTGAACGCTATTTAAGGTCCTTCAAACTAAGTAGAAAATATTTCACAATATAATTTCGCTAGGTATCCCGACAATATAATCTCTTGTATAAAAAGGCCCCGCTACGGCATGCCACTTAATTTTTACAGCAACCATAGCACTATCCGAACGTTATTTACAGAACTAGATATCCTTGTGTTAGTCTGCAGGATATCTGGCGAGACCTAGACGGTACTTTGTAGCGGCCATCGGGTAAATAATAAAAGAGAATGTGTCCCCCGCTGTTTGAAACCAACATGAAAAGATATTATTTTATATCATACGTTTTTATTATTTATGCAATGTTTAATGTATGTTCTTACAACAACAAAATTCCATTAATGAACTTAAAAATAGAAAACAGTAAAAAAGTATTTGCGAATCCAGGTTCGACTACCGAATTAACGACACTGAACTAAATCCTTATGGATTTCAGAATATATTTTTATTTCATATATATTGTAGAGTTACTGACGGATATGCGAAATGAAACTTCCACCGACAATATGTACTAAGTTAAACCCTAATACATAAAAGGGATCACGTACCGAGGACACGCGTCACGGCGTCGGCTCTACCTGGGTACCTCTCTGGATTTGGAACGACTATATAACATATCCATGTGAAAACCCTCAATGTAATATCCTAGATTCTGAAAATATATACATGAATAGTTTACCTTAATTTATACAAATACATCGTTCGCTATTTAACAATATCGGAAGAGTCGTAAAGCGTTTAGGGCGAGACGGGAAAGGTCAGACGTAAGTCGCTATGGCCAGCCGTCATAACAAAACTTAGTAGAGACGACGGTGCCATGCCGACGCGGTATGAAAAATTCATATAGAACAAAGAGGAAGTGGCGGGCCGGGCAATCGATACACCGTCAGCTGATCCGCCCGCCCAATGTCACGACCGCGCCGCCACGCCGCCCCACGCCCGCGCCCGCCCCGGCGGCACGCACACGCACGCGGCCCGCACACACGCACGGCGCCGCACACCGGCCCGCCCGCACACCGACACGGCTAGACAGCCGGTAATGTGCCGCAGACGTGACGTTCGCACTATTTCTCCGGGGACCGCAGAAGCTGGGCCGCCTGACCTTTTCTAGATGATTGTGCTTATCTAATGGCTGTGAACAACCCTTCTGTAAAATCTATAATGATCATTTTAATATTTAAGAGCAGATGTTTACAAAATTTAAAATAGTACATGTTTTTCGTGGCGTATATTATAAACTAGTAAAGTGTCTATGTTTATGCCCAATATCAAAGCTGTAATTAGCACAATTTCTATGTTCACTATTAAGGGGAGGTAGGACAAACCTTGATATTATTGCTGTAAAGAACTTTCATAATATCCATTCCAAGATTAAAACTCGACACTTAGTATTTTTTTTAATTAATCTCTAATAGTTAATTAGCAATTTCAGCGGTCCTTGAAATCAAACGCGAACTGTGACGGCGACATTTTCATATTAACATTTGATTTATAATTTTTTCCTCGTAGTTTGCTCATGTCTTTATAAATAAGCTTGACCCAATTTGAGTTTAATTAGAAATCTAATTTGTGTCAGAAGAAATTGTATGTAAGTGCTTGAAACATTCTGTCGCAGTTACTTGATCATAAATATTATTTTGCACAAATTTCACTCTCTATCCACCCCTTTGTATCATTTTTCGCAGATGTCCATCTCGCACCGGCTCATTTCACCCAAAATGTGCACTGAACCCCCATCGCGCGGGTGGACTGCAGGGGCACGATTGCTTGCACAATAAATAATATTTACTAAAAGGGTTGCTCATAAAGGATTGTAATTACGTAACGCTCTCTGGATTTGATGGATTGCGTCATGATTCGGTCATTTTTTGTTGCGCTGTATTTATTTTGGAAGCACATTCAATTCTATTAATAATAACTTGTACAGAAACTTGTACAAATACCAGGAGGCATTAGTATATCTTAGTTAGCAATTAATACATGATACATTCATCAATAGCGCTACCGTGCTCTACGATTGCTAACATCTACGTGAAATATATGCATAGTGAGTTTGTTCTGGGGTAGAGCTACGACAACCCAATTTACAACCTGTACAGTTAAGGTTAACGCAGACAAGCGCGAGAATATAAGTCGCGTCAATGATTGACACATTAGCAAATCAATACACATCTCTCCCATACAGGTTTAACGCAATAGATTATCGCAAGTAGTCGGCACACCAAAGCGTAACCCTTACAATGCCGCCACTGGGTCACTGAGACCCGCGTCTACGTAAACATGCAACGTCCTATCCAAACAATTGAAAAGCGCAGATGGTTGCACACATTGCGCCACTTCTAGCACATTTTGCCCAAAATACCCGAGTTTTTACGCAAAATGGGTTGCGTTGCACCTTGCACTGCAAAATCGCTGCCTCATCCGTCACAATGGACGCTAATCTCATTGTTATCCCTCTCTAACGTGTGATTGCATCCCTTTCATGTGTTCAATTCGTCCCGGCCGGCTTTCCGGAGCTATTGACACTTTGAAATTAGAATGTCACGCGTGGGTGCGCGAACGCAACCCATTGTGGACTCAGTATTGTGTGTGGACCCGATTTGCAATCGGCGAATATTGTAAGGGTTAATTATTATGACTCGTTTGCGACAAAGGAACCACGCCTATTGTCGTCATCGGAAATCGATAGATGGCCAGTTCACCACACTCATGTCCATAATTGTTTGTGTATATTATTACAATACCATTTTTCTTTTCTGAGAATATCTTCATATATAACCAATATATAGTCAGCGATCTTACCACATAATATATCCTAAGCTACCTATGTGCTAAGCTGACCAACGGCGCCCAAACGCTATAAGTATTTATTGTATTGATATTCTAAGCTGAATTACCATCTTAAAGGTGATATGTGACAATAGAGACTACACAAAGAACCTAAAATATACGCAAAGGTGACATATCGAGATTATTTCCTTACTTTTTTTAAAGAGGGATATAACATAAATGAATATTCATCAAAGATTAGACAATAATTTATATTATATTTGTACGTACCATTTTATTGAATATATCTAGTCAGGTGCCCTTATCTAGATAATTAAATACAGCAAAACATAATTAAATAGTAAACATATTACATTCGCATGAGGAGGAACGATGCTTTCATCTATCATTAGTAATATATAGTTAGCTATAAACAACGATAGTTATTAAGAATCATGTGAACATTGTGTTTTTGCCACACAGATAAGAATTAATGCTACATAGGGAACCAACCAACACACGTGTAATGTATCTCGCTAAATCCGTTACATAATAATACGTATTTACCGCACAATATAATATTCATATGCTAAAAATTGGCAGACTCTAAGACGCCGTCCCGGATTATGGTCTAACGCCGTTCGGGACAAAGGTGTATGGAGAGCGGTCAGTCCATAAAGATGGCCCGATTAGGGAAGGGGTCATCATTGTGATATTTTACTAATGGGACCGCATTCCTCGCCGGCCGGTAGACCAGCCCCGGGACAATCGGGCCCCCGGTGTATGGGGCCGCGGCGATTATTTATAGTTAATTTATTATTATTTTGATACGGGAGATGAAAGGGTTGGCACAATAGGCTCGTATTCCGTGTTCCATTTCTGTCCGTTGGTCACTCGCGGCCGATGTGTCAACTGACCGGAATGGGGTGCCAAATTCCCTTTGTTTATGTCTTGGGAACTTTATAAAAAGTATTGCGTGTGTTACTTAGCTGGTGGAGAGGATTTTGCGAATATATGCGATAGTATTATTTTGTGTTTCAATCATTCTGTAGGTATTTAAGTCTATTACTTGAAAATATAGGAATTCGTTTATCATTTTTACGCTTTACAAAGTATATGTTTTTCTTATCATAAAATACAAAAACTATCAGTGCCTATAAATGTGCGTTTCTTTTTATTGCATAAACTAGACAGGTGACGTATTAAAAAAAAAGATAGATTCTCAAAAATCATCTCTTATTATGAATCCGTTCTCGATTTAATGTTGGGATTGACCGCGCGCCCCCCGGTGTCCGGCAGCGCTTCCCGATTCCCATGCATTGTGTAGCATTGAAGGGTTTACAATGAGCACAAAGGGGTGTGGACAGCGGCCGGCGCGCACCGGTCAAATGGTCACTTTATACCCCGCCATAGTTTCAATGCACGAGGAAATATGAATAGCTTTCTACTATTACTGGTATGTTGATTATATTATTTAAATCCGCCGGACAACCGTTACTCGTCAAGAGAGGGTTAACATGAGAAAGTTCCGGCCCTTCCGTCCATTTGCTATTCAATTATATTTTTCTTATGAAATCTTGAACTTGTAAATGTATTACCTACTCTAATAAAAACAAAATAATAATCTCCACATTGAACGAAGTCTACTTGTTATAAAAGTTTATAGACCTACGTAGAAGTAGTCATATTTAAATTTTCATACATAATATTTCCAAGTAAAATGTAAAACGGTTGGTAACCATTTATCAAGACTTACTTAGTCCCAAGATTATACACTTGATGTATATTCTTCCCACAGCAGCCACTAACGGTCACTTACCTGTCGCATTTCACACAATATTCCCAATGAAAATGTATCCTAATTACCATTAGTATTATGAAGAAAACATCGCAAAAGACAGCGAAGTGACCGAACTACACAAAAAAATACAACCCTTTCAACGAGAATTATGCAAAGGTGCGTTTATAATGCAGAAATACAACCCCCGGTCTATTCCACCCCGTATCTGCATAATCGTAAATCATCTAAATACTGCACTTTTTATTCCGTTTTGCATGACAATCCAGCTGACCATTCATGAGATGCAGGTTAGATGCAAGTGCAAAGAATTTCGCTTTTCTAACGGTCAATCTCACGGAGTGACCGTTGGGTCGGCACTGTCCACAGGACCCGGGTGCATTCGCAGGGTTAATGCAAATATATGCAAGAGAGATTAGCGTTGAGATAAAATGGAGTCTTAAGAATTTTAATACATTATTTTCATGAGGATATTTTTATGCTAATTAACTTTAACGATGAATGCTATTTATAACGCAAACCAAATGCAAGAGTTATATTGCAGAAAGCTTGTTCGTATAAGATGTGAGGCTATAAATCCTATGGCTCGAACGGATTTTGATGAATGGGCTATTAATGCCATATAAACTGTTCGTTTTGATATGATGCTGTAATGTGTGAATGTTTGTCAACAGGTTCCCTCCCCCCTTCGCCGGCGGACAGCGGCGTCTCCGATGTGGAGTCGTCGTCGTCGGGCGCCGGCTCCGCCGAGGAGCTGAAGGCGCGGCTGCAACCACCCCCGCCTGCACCCTTCCACGCGCCTTTCCTACCCTTCTACCAGCACCACCAGATCGCCAACACGCTGCAGCACCATGCCACGGCGCATCCCAGACCACCTGGTAAGTACAAGACTTTATTAATTGAATATAATTGAAGTTTTATTAATATGAGCTGTTGTTAAGTATACTTGTCTTGTGCGATAATATCCTAAAACTATTTCATTAGTTATGTATCTAATAGTATCTTACTGAGACATTCATACTTCATTAGAACGAAAACATGTATGTAATAGGCTACCATTTCCGCGGCTGTCCTTTATCATAGAGTCACTAGATTGGTCTTTTTTATCAATATCAAACTGTACGCGGACGCAGTGTTGAGCAAGAGCAACTGCTTTTTGTTACTATAATAATCAGATGAAGTCACTTAATGTGATGTTCATACAACTCAATGTAGGTATTTTTTAAATCTCGTAGACCCAGGTCACATTGAAATTTTAAAATAAAGCAACAACGTTGCAAAACACTTTGTCACATCCTCGACTTACAGAGTGTCCGAATATTCAAAATTAAAACAAATACGATGAATATTTATTAACAAAAATAGGCGAATAGTGGCGCATTGTTGGGCGCGAGGCTGTGGGTGACCGCGCGGTGAACGGCCCCCCCGGAAGGTCACCTTACGATACACGGACGCGCCACAATTTTAGGAAACCACGACCTAGCAGTTTTGACGATCGAAGAATTATTGCTTAATTCCGTTTTTTAATGTGGCACATACTGTTATTATTTTATATAATCGTTATTAACGCATAAATAATTACTTTATAGTTTATCCTTACGTTCGGGAATACCCATAAAATAAAATAATTACAATACATTATTATTATGTACAAAGCATTCAACTTGGTAAATACCACAGGGCGGACGGGCTAGTGCTATTTTATGATGTATCTAATACAGCTAGGCTAAGTATAGCAATAGACTGTTTAACGGGAATTGTAGCATTAAATTTAGCAAGAACTTAAACGAACTGCCAACAATATAATTTCCAAGAATTATGCTGTAAGAGATTCATTGAATAATGTTACCGCAAGTTTGTTATTGACAAATACGCCAACTTAAGCGTGTACACACTTTTTATTTGTGTTTACAAGTGGGATCTAAAAATATTGAAGTTATCGTTACAAAATATGGGTGCTTAAGTATCGGCTTGGTGTAATTCCCGCTCGCGTGCGTCTCCGCGTGACAAACGATCCTGCCGGACGTTATCTAAATTTATGCAGTGCGGGGCAGTATCAGAGCACTTCCGGGGGCGTGTTGACTGCACCCTGGCGGCCGGCCAACTGGCCTTCTTTCCCAAACACCAAGCATATCATTAAATGCAAGTATTATTTTTATATCCGCCATTATTTCACTGCTGCAATTGTTTCAATTCCCGAGAAAAACACGCACGACGCTTTCGTCCACTTCTTTAAAAACAAAACGATTAATTGCGGCGCTTCCAACTGCCGGACGATCTTTAACATCGGACACTTGAGCTCTTTAAAATTGTAATTACTTTATTTTAAAACGCTAATATGTGAGGATACAACGCAACGTGACGTCGAGACAAGGGGAATACAGTTTTTGTCATATTTATTTGTTTTTACGGCTAACACAGTGGTAACACAACGATCGTATATCGTACTATTTACGACTAAGTGATGTGACATATTTTATAGTCCAAAATGACTTCTTCTTACAAAATTTGTCCGTTTTATGGAATCTGAAAGATGACGCGTTAAGATGTTGGTTTCCGTAAAATAAAAAAGCTGCGAGAGAGGGCCGCGGGCGGAACCAGTTGGCACGCCGCGGCCGCTGGCGTTGCATCGGGTATTTATCGCGAGTTGGCGCTCCCCGCCCGTCCTCAGCTATTTGACATTGCGCAAGGTCAGTGCTCCTAATATAAAGATGCAAAAAACTATACTAGCGATAAACCGTATGCGCGACGCGTAGCCGGCGACGATTGCCGGCGCATGCGAAGCGACCACTTTCGATTGTGTTGCGCTTTAAAAATGCCTTGTTGGTGGCGGCTGAATTCCCCGACGCTGTCCTTTGTTGCAAACGGATGCACGAAAACACTAGATATATTCTAATGAGCGCTTCGGTGACACAATTAAACGTTGGCAAATACTACAAGATAAGAATCTACAAAACGGCAGCAGGAAAATGAACAGCTCATTTGAACAGAAGCAAATAGTCTTCATAAACAGCTACAAGAATACCATCAATTACACATTAATGATATGTAATTGTAGTCAAGAGGTCGTTAATATTTATTCAGAAGATATATTTGTGCAACGACCTACGGAGGTAGGTGTAGACAATGAATCATACCTACCTACTTGCGAGTAACGACGTCTGCTGAAAATATTTCTTTCTTTCCTTCAAATGCTAATTCACAAACGTCAACATAATACATAACTAACAAAATTGGTAATGAGGATAATATTTATGAAAAACAAATTATTCACACCGCACGAGACAATCGTTACAAGTAATTACATGTATGGATTGACTTGTTTGTTATTACAAGTTTTTGATAATAGAACATGAATGAAGTCGAACCAAAATCGTAGCAGTTGTACTTGTGCAACCGGTGACTCATTTACTGTCTATCAAGTTTGAGCAACGGATGTATTATCTATCTTAAAGAGAACGCTACGTTCTGAGGTGGAAGTGGACATGTCGGTTCGTATACGAGTAGCAGTTGTGGGGCGTAAATCGGCCATTGCAGTAACGTGGCACACACGAAATTTCGGTGTTGCAAACGCAAATATTGGGTAACGGCGGTGGTGCCGGCGGCGGCGGGCGGCGGCGCGGCATTGTCAGCCTCTGGCGAAACGTACGCGACCTTCCTACTCGGATTGGGCACTCCAAACCTGATCGTGCGAGTATGTGCTGTTCAATTTACATCGACCAGTTTCTACCGGTATATACTGGCCTATTGAAACCTATTTGGATTTTAGAACTCTCCTCCTTATAAGAAGCAGTCTCATTACGAATCTATCCTATCCTATAATCTAATAAATTGTCCGGATTCTTATCTAAACGTCAAAGTATTAAATTTTTTTGATTATACAACTCAACAAACCTTTTATGAATTTTGAATATTTAGATCTTACTCAAGCTGATTCAGCTGGCTTAGTTAAAACAAAAGAAACCTTGAATAGACGTTGCCAAATCACCAAACTGCTGATGTAGGCACAACGAATCGTGGTTTTCATATGCGTGAGAATGTTGGGTTGATTATTTAATGTGATATAGTTGTAACGAATAAAATATTCCAGTTTGCAAGGGCCTCATTTATACTTCTAAGTATGACAGTTATTAAATGAAAACCTAAATATCTGTTGAAACTGATCGCGTCGTGGCTACACTATATATCTGTTAACAAGCTCCGAGATCACGATCGACGGATGGGATATGATATTATATATGTACATTAATACTTTATATCACGAATAAAATCAATGTATATTTAACCTTTTACTGTATTTTAAAGCAATGGCAGGATTTCTTAGGTAAGCTAATTCTCCAGATAGATGTGTGTTTTGCACCGACTAGGCGACTGTTTGTCCCACTACTAAAGTTACAGAAGGGTTACTGCAATCGTTCTGTGTAAATACTACTTAGTAGTTAAAGTGTCGGTACTTGTTGTTGGCCAGGAGTTAGTTCCAATAGGAATGAAAAAGTCCTAGAAGAGATCAAAATATTACCTCGTAAGCACAAGTACACGAGTAAGTTCTACAAGTAAGATGAAGATTCAGATATTCAGATTTAGAAGTCCCAAAAAATGTGTACTAACTTACCACAGGAAAACAAATAGGTAGGTAGACAGAATACATCGTAATTAAGTCATGTTGATCATAATTGCGATGCAATACGAGCTGTGCCGGTTGAAAGTAAACATAGAGAAGTCAATGTGACATTTGCAAACGAAAATGAAAATGGTCGCGCGATGTGTATTGTGCAGCGGTGCATCGCGATAAGCGCGTGCGCGCGTGTGCGTGTGTAACGTGGCGACGCGCGGCGCGCGCGCGTGTGTGCGCGTGCGCGGGAGTGTGCGCGAGGTGATCGTCCCAATTCAAGGGCAGTGCAGCGCTAGCGCTCGCCTCGTATTAATAGTTGGCGACTATTTTCGCCTCGCCGACCGCTGGGGGACCGGAACGTTATTATTGACATTCGCGAACTTCCAAAATCGTTTTACTGCCTTACATCATGCGACACCACGGTGACACTACCCTCCGACTCATCTTATCTGAATTTAAACCACTTTTTTATGTTTATGTACATTTATTTATACATATTATTGTTTAATTAATATAGCAAGAGCAATGTATTATCCTATACCATTGGTTTTATATAGAAGTATCAATTACATTTTCTCGCGCTATATTCGCCACGCTCTAGTCTACACGCCCAGCGCCTAGTGATCGGAAATCAATCATTCTGATTCATTCGCAAACATGAGCGTGATAAGAACTATTTACCCACTTTCTGATGTTACGCTAGTTTTAAAATCAGCGTAAATGGGTCGAGTCCATTGAGTGCGAACACTGTTTGTTCTTCGATTTGTGTAATGCGTAAAAGAGCTCGTTCGAGTCGATAAAGTCATAATTATATTGTTAACCTGCAATAATATTCCAATTAGTCTCAATTCGGGCGATGCACGCTCTCGGGAGTCACGTCACGGAATAAATCCTATAAATGGTGCCGCATCACCGCGATCACCGCTACACCGTTTTGCGGTTTGAAACTTTAAGAACACACTAGTATCATTTATTTTTTTAATTGTATGGAACGTACCGCCGGCCGTCGCCGTTTATGGAAGACGCAAGACACGTCGCGCGCCATCTGTTGTACGAAAAAGCATTGCGCAACCGGCGGCGACCCACTTGCGCGCCGCGGCCGCTGCCAAACGCGCCTCGACTCCTCTACAATTACATATTTCGGTGTCGCAACACCGCGGTCGCATCCGAGTTGAACGGCCCGCGACCTTGAGTGTTGCGCAGCGCACGCGCCGCCGAAAGCGAAAGGAACGACTTACTATCCCGGAAACCACATAGTGAATCCCCGTTATGTTGAGATTTTGCGTACGTGACCCGAGGGCAGTAGTTCAATTGTTCTTTTTCAGGGAAACCGCAGTTTATCATTAGAGAGACGCGGTGATTCACTGGTAGGTTTGTTGCGGCGTGGCGCGCTCTAGCCGCGCGTCACCTTCGCGCGTTCCGTTTCACACGCGGCTTCCTGCGCGCGCTTTCGCAACCCATCTCTGCGTGCCGAGTGGCGCAACCGCCGCCATCTTCCCGCTTCCGAAATACACGCCGCACAGAGTAACGGCCGCGTATCGAGTCGTGGACTCTGAGTTGCCGATTGACCTGACCCGATTCGGCTGGATCTCAGCGCTCCACTTGTCCGGAAACCTCGAACGGTTTTTTAACGACGAGTATAAAATATAAACGGGATGGGGCGCCGCGTCCAGGCGGCCTACATGTTCGCTCCGATGATTTCCTGCCTGTTTAAAATTATCCGCTCGTCCCCGGAGCCGGAGCGGGTCGCCCTTCGCGGGCCGCTTCACCCCCAACACTGTAAATAGCATAACATAACCGGGTCGATTATCGCGCGGCGGGTGGCGATCTCGCACTCGCTATCCTTGTATTTATGCATCGCTGGCCTAACCGGGTCAGTGTTAGGTCGCATAGCGTTGCACAAATAGCCGCGTCGTCGCTGCCGCCCGTTGCACCGCGCTCCTAGAAGTGGCCGATATTCAGCCGTTTCGCAATGTGTTTACGCGCGCCCCACATGCCCCGTGCCAACCCGTCGGATTCCACGCAATAACGATATTGCAAAACCCGTGGATGCCATGCGACACAGAGTCAATGCTGCGCGACACGATAATATGGGACGCGATTTAATTTGGTTCTCGGCCGCTTTTCGTAAAGCCCTCTGAAGTCTCAACCACATAATTGTCTACATTTTAATTAGTTGCCCAACGTCATAACGTAACTTCCTGTCTTGGCAATCGATATCGCATGTAACTAATAAACAAGCTATTTTAATCTGTAACGCTAAATCTTTTCTTAAGTGGATAGGACGTTCCGATGACATTAATTTAGTTATCATAACGATTACATTCAAATCAATGCCAAATTTAGAAAATGCAATGTGATGTAAGAAGCAGAAAAGTGTTTTTTAAATACAGTATTGATACATCCTTGAGCGGTCTTATTAGAAAATGTAATTTAAACAAGTATCAAAATTGTTTGCTGACGTAACCGGAGTCAGCGCGCGTCCCTATCGCCCAATTAGGTATGACAATAGCAGCCAAACTCTATCATAATAAATAAATTGATAAAATAAATTAAATGAAAAAAACTGCTCGTTCCGGCCTGATTGGTTCCGAGTCAGGGTCTCGTTGGGCAACATTTTTGATGGAAATCGGCGGGGCCTTGACCGGAGCGGCCGCCCCTCAACCCGCTTTTTATGACCATCGTCTTGACGACAAATGACGTATAATTAGTCGATTAACATTTCATAATCTTTATTTTGTTATTTGGAAAACGGAAACAACACCAATTTGAACGAATGGCGATTCATCTGTATTTAATTATGAATAACTAGGAAAACACAGGTCAGTGGAATTTCAGTAAGCCTAATGAGGTATAAGTTCCAGTGTGGATAGCCGGAAATGACAGACTTTTGTATCCGTTTTTAAATATTTATAAAAATATATCCCCAAATATAAATTGAAGTATTACTACGTAACGTTACGACCATTATCCGTGAAGGATTGGGCAGGCAGAGACATTATTAGAATTAAACGAAGTTACGTAACGGGGTGGATAATTAACTTTTTATAGTAGGTAGATACATTCATTATATTATTAAATATGAATCTTTATGTACCTACTAGGTTTCAAATTATGTATTCAGGTCGTACCTACTGCCGAATATACATACATCATAACCGGAAATCGAATTTAGAGATGAGCGGAAGGCGAAAACACGCGCGCGTCACGCAACATGCGCAAACGCAATTGGGTTGTGTTGTGCTTACCGATAACACGATTAATGTACCTAATTGATCAATCTAGTTTGCAATATAAAAAACAAGGATTATCTATGAGTGAAGCATAAAAATATAAAGAGGGGTGTGCTTAAAATACTGTTCTCTACAATTCATAAATGACTCTACATTGTGTGTACCTGCTCTATGGACGAGTCCCGTCATACACTTTATAAACCTTTAATAAGTTTATAATGAGCGGTTAAGTAAGTTTTCAAAATTAATGAGATTTCGTTTTATTATCTACCTTTATATTTTACAAGTATTAGAAGATTTTTTGTAGCTTTTAAATATATAAATATATATTTTACACACGGGGTATGTTTGCCAAGTCCGACTCACGTGTATAAAATAATTCACCAAAATAATACATTTTTAAATTATACCTTGTAAGTTTTTATATAAAGTATGTAGTAAGTTATATATTTAATTTTTTATTAGTACATGAAGAGAAACGACTCCACTCTGCCGAGATGCGAATGTTGAGATGGATGTGTGGAGTGACGCGAATGGATAAGGTGAGGAATGTGTATATTAGAGGTAGTATTAAAGTAGCACCCATAACTAAAAAAGTGAGAAGTAAGAGACTAGAATGGTTTGGGCATGTGATGAGAAGAGATGAGAAGCATGTGACTAAAAGAGTGATGAGTATGAATGTGGATGGATACAGAGCGAGAGGAAGACCAAAGAAAAGATGGATGGATTGTGTAAAAAGTGATATGAATGAGATCGGAGTGGTATATGATGTTGGTATGACGGAAAAGCGAGGTGAATGGAAGAAAAGGACATACTGCGCCGTCCCCAAATAATAGGATGAGGTAAGGCAAATGATGATGAAGTTTTTTTATTATGAAATATATTCAAAACGCGAGTTCAATACACTTTTGCGTCAAAGTTACAACTTATAACTTTTTTGACTTTACATTATAAACAAAAAACCTTCTATCGAGGTAGGGTCGAAAACCACAAAGTCAAATTAGTATAGGCGAGTTTTTTTATTGCCTAACTAAGTAAATTCTATATACCTATTTTGTTAAGGAGGTCATATGTGGCACCTTCTAGGGTCAGGATTCAATGCACCCACAAACATAATTATTGTATTATTTACAAAAGGAGATTTAGATGTTCTTGACAAAATAAAACTTAGAGTTAAGCAATTAAGGATGTAATCATATATTTTATAACCATAAAATTGAAAAAAAAACTAAAGTGGTAAAATTCATAATTTTATGAAAAAGTTGATTCCTGCTAAAATAGGTAGACAGTATTGCAATTAGCTTTAGCTGAAATGCCATTTGTTTATTCTATGATAGAACAAAATACTACTCAACGAACGAGTATTTTATGCTACAAAATAATATCTTCTCTCTATTTGTCTATATTATAATAGTTCTACCGATCATGTCACTGAACGCGCTCTTACTGCTATTACTTTCATAATTCTATAGAACCTATTCAAATATTGAACTTTTCGAATTAAACAAAATACAAATATAATGCCGGCAAGCAATGATATTATATCATTGCCGGCAAGTTAAACTCGAACATCATATAATCGCTGACAGCGCTACAGAATTAATTCCCGTAATATAGGTGGATAGGTGACAACGTATGTGTGTACTTATATATGTGTGTTATTATTGTTCTCATCCAATACATTTACGTAATATTTACTCAAGTACATGTATGTATGAGTCAACTGCGGGGAGGAAACGGACACAAATGAATAATGATACCTACAAACGAATACATCACGCCGACATATCTACCTCATACTCCACGAAAACATCTTGAAACGTTCATATTAGGCATTAGAATACGATCCATGGCCAAACTTATATTAAATAACACCTTGATAATGGTAATTTGATGTTAGACGAAAAGAACAACGACCAGCCGTGAATCTCGACTCGCGCAATGTCACAGGAAAAATAAGAATAAACTCGTATAAGTTAGGTACTTGCATAGCACAAATTTTGATTGAAAAATATATGGGTAAATGTACAATAGACAATATTACTGAACAAAAGATAGCGATTCACCATCGGTGCAGTTTCCCTGATAAAGTACAAAGGATCTGCAAGGAGAATGATTGATCCAATATGGCGTCCTGTTGCAAGGAAGTGTAGGAATTCGCGAGACGCGTTAGAGGGCGCGAGGGAGGCGGGGTGGGGGGGGAGATCGGCGGGTGGAGTGCGCGGGCGCGGGCGGCGCGGGGGTGACCTTCGCGCGTTGATGCAATGTCGCCGTGTCATTGACCACGCTGCGCGCCGCGCGCAAACAGTTGCAGCTACGCGCCCCCCGCGCGCACCCCGCGCCGTTCCTTGAGCCCCCTCGTCCTCCTCTATCGCCACCTCATCCCCCCACTTCGCCATGTAAGCGCAACGAAACTTTGCCGGTCTTATGATATTCACTCGTTTGCATTTAGAACGAGTATAATTTTCAAACGAGGAAAAGGAAATCTTCAATCATCTGAGTTTATTTATTTTTAATAAAAGGTTGCGCTCAGAAACTCAGTCTGCCAGCCAATAAGGAAGGGTTATCCAGATAATAAAAAATAAGTGCTTGATTGAACAATGCAGCGACCCTCCCGGTGCTAATCAAGAATCTCATCTTATCTTTTTATAAAGCCGGATACCTTTTAAAAATATCCACTTTAACAAAGCAAGGAATACTTTGATGATATTTGAAAAAAATCAACACACGCTCTTACACTATTTGGCCGAGAGCCATTTCGCTCAAAAACAATAAAATCAATCTCTTAACGTGTCGGCGGGTGACACGGAACGCGCCCTTTACAATTATATCAATAATAAAATAATAATGTTTTCACAGTTGCATGCGTTTACGTAAGCTCGGGGTGTACGAACTCCGCCACGGATCACCTTCGCCGTGTCCCAAACTATAGGTTGAGGTCATATCGGCAATAATAGTTATCGATAACATCGCCGGGGACAAACAAAATGAGCGATGACTTTACCGTACGGCAACATCACTAGTGCACGGCGGGAAAGACGATAAATGTCAAATGTCTCAATGGTGGTATTGTTTCACAGCCCACAACTCGTGCAAGACATTAATAGAATAGAACGAAGTAATTAACAATCAATATCATCATTTAAATAATTCAAATGAATGTTCTCTAATGTAAAGGCATACTTTCGGTGCCTGATTAAGGCAACTTGATGCCCTAAGCCATATTTCCCTTTGACTCCCTTCCCCCCTATCCTTAAGTGAACTACAAATAATTAATTGAAAAAAAGATGTGAATTGCTTAAATAGCCCTTAGGCTTATCCAGGACTGCATACGTTACGACACCTAAATATGAAGTAGTCTCCAAATGCAGTTCAGACATGACATTACCTATAGCGTTTCTTATTGTTGTAAACCTCGCTAAACTTTCCTAACTGGAATCTAACTCGAAAATGATCTTAAGGATTGTGTCGATACCGGCATCTGGTGACAGCTCGTCTTAAAACTGACCTTACACAACGCCCCGGTGCATCGATCCAGCCTAAATAAACACAGTACTCGCTTCGCACTGATAAACGCATCCGGTCAGTACAAAAAATATGCTCCCGATAACATTATCTCCCCTTAAACTCCGTTCAACTTATGTATTCCTGGTAAATTATGATTACTGTATGTTACACTAATATGGAGATATGTTATGATATTATTGACTCTACCAACAGTTCATTAGGTATCCCATTATTCTGCAGCAGTCAATAGAAAGGTATTGCATATTTGCTTCGCGCAAAAAAATAATCGCCTGTAACTATCGCAAAATAGATGCCTATCAAATGCATGGTAGAGTCAGTGTCCATTTAATAGTCTCAAACGCGGCATTTTAAGGGTTCCATTATTAATTCCATTGGTTCAGGGTTCCATTGAAAAAATAATGCAGAAACACTTAATTCCCCGAAAATTGAACTAATGCCAAAAAAATATTAAAGTTACTCATCAAAAACAGTGTCATTAATTGTTTTTTTGAGTAGCCAACTTCAACAAAAAAGTATGACAGTTTCCTTCCAATGCCAATGTAGAGATGGCATATAACAACGAGTGCTAGTCTTATAGTGATTTATTCTGTCCTTTCCACCCATTATCCTACTTCTGGTTTTTTTTATTCGACTCTAGAATATTATTATATATATCTGTGAGAATCCAGAATATTAAATCCAGAATCCACTAAATAACTATTTCCTTGTCCAAAATATTCCCTGGTGGTAAACGTTACGTGGCTTATAAACATTTTAGTATCGTTTCCACCGCTGCGTAGGAGACAAAAATGCCACTCAGATAAGTAGGAACTTCCCATTTAGATAATGAACGACAAATGGCGTGTATAACAAACGTTTATGCAGTGTCGCGGCGGCGACTGCCCAAATACTGTGGAAATGCGGAAGACCACAGCTATTTACTCGGTAATTACTAGATAAATTGAATAACAAGTTTTACCACAATGGGTAATAAGTTTCGTTTTTCTTTGACCGCCAATCAGCTGCCGCACAATTTTGGCATTTTAAATTACCAAATCATTTCATTCTGTCAAGAAATATATCAGTTGCATTTAGGTAAATAATTATAAATTTTCTGCGTGTATGTAACCAGACAGTTATGACAAGACAAAATGTGAGATATGTCAATTTTGCCTGTGTCTCGGTGCGACATAATCCGTCACATAAGGCAAGTGGGTCGTGACATTAGTACTACCTGTGAAATATAAGTATTCTATACAGTACAATAAGTGCAACTCTGTGTTTTATATTTTATGCGCATAACAGAATATTAAAAAAACATTATGTCTCTCTACATTTAAAATTTATAGATTTTGAACATATACCCATATATTTCAGATAAGCAATCTATTGAGAAATAAATTGTTTCATATAAGCATCCTGTTGAAATGTATATATGTGACAACACGTAACCTTATTCATCGATAAGCAATCGAAAACCTTTTTATTTCAAAATTTATTGGGTAATCATGGATGTAGTTATCATTCATATCTCATTCATGAAATCCATTCAGCCTTACACCAATCGCACTTGAATACACTTATTTACTATACATTTTTGGAAAGTTGTATATAATTCATATATATTATTATAAATACCACATTAGCAGTGGTAGCCGAGTGGTCGAACGCACGCTTTGCAATCAAAGTGCGCAGGTTCTATCCCCGGCTCGCACCTCTGGGTTCCATGTGCGAATCTCATTTTCATCTGAGATTATCACTTGCTAAGAAACGGTGACGGAAAACATCGTGAGTAAACCTGTGTGCCCGGTATAATGGCAATAGGCTCGCCCCCTATTACATTGGGACCAAAATACATCGGCGAAGTGTGGGCGCACTGCAGTGCACCTCTGCCTACCCCTTCGGGGAATACAGGCGTGATGATGATGATGATGATGTAAATACCACATTAAGTACGCTCAGGAACCTGCACGTCTAAAGGGAACTAGTCTAGTTCTCGATAGATGTGTGAAGTCTGCCAACCCACACTGGGCCAGCGTGGTGGACTATGGCCTGAATCCCCCTCGCATTGAGGGGAGGCCCGTGTCCAGCAGTGGGACGTTACAAGGGCTGTAGTAGTAGTAGTAGTAAGTACGCTCTACCGGGGTAAGTGCACTCAAAGATGTATGATCTCCATCCACTAGTAAAAGAGGTGTATGCGCATTGTCTCATGTAGCTGTCAATAGCTTCTGCTTACACCTATCAGCTACATGCGTGAATATATGTACGTAGATATACAACATGTAAACTTGCATCTCAAATATAAAACTATAAATAATGAAAACGTAATAATATACTTTTATTTTGGATATAACTATTATTTTGTATTTCTGATTAGTTTTTTTTTTATAATACAGTGAATAATTAAAAATTTAATAATTCGTATTTTTTTCTAGTATTATTCTTCGTATAAAATAATGTATATACACATTTGCACAGTTGCTAGTTGATATTTAGGTATCAATTTGCGATACTTCCAAGTGCGAAGAATTTTAATTCCGTGTTACAGAGGCGTCGGTAGACATCCGCCTTCATATTTAAAAAATACAATAATACTGTATGACTATGTAGGTGCTAAACTTTACCTAGACCGCGATTGAAATTCCCCGTACATGATTAAATGTTAAGTTTCCTTAATGTGGACGGTAATTTTAAGTATTTAATGAGCATAATATATACAATGGTAGGAAAACCTGAGCAATTGTCTACTCAGATGAAAATATACATCCCTACTGTGTCCTTTTAGTACTTATTATTAGCTAAAATAAAAATATTTTTGTATGATTACATCCGGAATAATCGTACCTTGGTATTAATTCTAAGCAATATGGCGTCAGTGCTGTACAGTTGGGCAAATATAGCGCCCTGTTTGCGCACACGCAGGCAATGTCGCAACCAGCCGTACGTGTGGACACGTCGCCTTAAATACCACAGATAAATTATAATCTAGTGTGTTACAATACAATCCACTGTTACCAACAGAAAAAGCTAAACGATTTATTTAAATAGTCCCTTCACATGCTAATATTGTATTTCTAAATTTAAAAAATCTATTACTAGTTTCAAAACTACTCGCGCTAATAAAGTTAATAAACTCTAAATTCAAATATTTAAATGGAGGAAGTCTTGAAAAATAAGGCACATCAAAAACCCGGTCTCAAAGGCCATGTAATGTTATAAAGTATTGTTGAGAAAATAGGGATGAAAAGTTTTTCACAAAGACGAAAAACAATATCGGACAACTTTTAGTAGGTAGATGTAGGAAATAATTTGCGTAATCATGTCCACCCCGAGCTTAAGCTCATGCTACATCATCGATTATGATATCAATTACATCAGTCGGACGAGGAAAAGTAGTCTACAGAACCGGTCTTGAACTAAAATATACGAATGACGGAGGCCGGTGTCGCGGCCGGTGTGAACGACATCCAATGCAAATCGTATCGTGAATACCATGCCTTGTTGTTCAACACGTGACGATGAGTTCACTGTTTGTGTGCAGAGATGAATTTATTTGTAAAGTAGGGACTGCACGAGACGATCTGTCTATTGTACCATGTATGTCTAGAATAGCTTGAAACTAAAATAGTTACATACACAGTTTGTCATTGATGTGTAGCTAGGGGAAATCATTTCATGTTCTATAGAAATAGATAACACAGAAATCCATTGTTTTTAATACCTAAGAAATCAAATCAATAATAACATTTTGCAGAAGGACCGTATAATAGATGGTTTTCATGACCATAGACCACTAAAATGGCATCATCTAACTGAAAAATAGTGTCATAAAGTTATGGTGGTATATAGGGAACTGATATTTTAATTATAGAAATTAAGTGTACCTATATGTCAAAAGTATGACCACCCAGAAGACTTTTCAACGTACTGAAGGAGGAAAGAACTAAAGGGTAAGGATATTGTCCACAAGCTGGTAGTTGCCATTATGTTGTTTGTGTACGTCCCCTGAAATCTCGCGCATTGCCAGGCCACGTGACCTCAATGCAAGTGTCGCCCTCTATCTGAGCTGTTATCGCTCAGTTACGTAAGGTGCAGCCGTGCGCTGCGCCCGGGCAGCGCTGACCTTACTTAACGCAGCGCTAGTTCACCGTGTGCATGCGCGCGCGCATCTGAATAGAATCGCACCACTTTGCGCACCACTATGATACACATACATACATGACATTTTCAAACAATTCTGAACTCATCGGATATTTTCAAACAACAGTAAACCCTCTGACATTTAAATAAGTTACATAATACATTGTTACTATCGGAAATGCGTATGCGCCGTATCAAAAGCAATGTCACCTTGATAAAAACTGCATAAAATTGAGTTATCTCTGGTCCACCTCCACTTTGCCCCGAACGGTACATGATACTGGATAATTGAGTTATTTTTGTTCAACAAATGATAACATTGATGTTTGCGCATAAGGATGCAGTTAACTGGGTATACTGAGATAGTATTATCTAAATGCCTAGTTGATTATATACCTAAATCTGCGTCTATTTGATTTTTCTAACAACACACACCTCAATCTGGTTGATCTAGTTAATCCGTTGACGTAAAATAAAAATATGCTGTGTTGTTTGGTTGGGCGGAATGCCCAGTCTTGTGTAATACAGTCCTTAATTACTTACTTTAAACGTCCAAATTATATTGTCTATGACCATATTATTTAGGCCTTTTGATTTATGGTCAGTACAAATAAATTGCTTGAGTACACTCACATTCGTTTTAATTAGTAAAGCATAAATATGCAAATTAATGACAAACTGCCACTTGTAATTTTGTAGAGCTATTCCATGAAAGTTGCTAACAACCACGATATAAGCAACCTCAATAAAACGGTAGGACAGTCCGTTGCATAATCTAAAGACAAAAATTTGCCTCTGTGAGGATCCGTCTCATGTAGCTCTTCTATAGAGGGAGCTTAATCATTATATAGACCAGCGTTCAAACCCTTAGGCTGCATGCACAAGTATATAAGTCAAGTATCCAAGCGCAAGCCGCTGTTTCTAGCTAGATAAAAAGATGTAGATGTATCTAGTTCAGTGCAAAATCCCGTAGCAGCAAGTCGGCTGACAGGGGCGAGTAGGGAGGCGCAGGAGGCGGGCGGGCGGTAGGGATGCGCGGGCGCAGGGCTCGCGTGTGTGGGTGCGTGTGAAGGTCAGCCGGCGGCGTCATTTCCTGGTCATTGCCTGCCGCCATCACTCGCCGCGCATCGAGCCCGCTTGCAATCTTACACACTTTCCGGCTGCGTTTGAGCAGAACACTGTAGGGACGTTTTATTATGTTCAATTACTTGCGTGGTTATAATTGCAATATTAACCAAACAAACATTGGCAACCACAGCAATCTTTTACACTGAATTTGTTGTAGTCAAAACGAAACGCATCTCAAAATTGTGTAGTAAGTTTTATAGATTGTTGTTTAAAATAGAGGATCCTCAACAGTCCCTTGTTCCCATGTTCAATAAGAGCTGTGGAGTGCAATCTGCACCCGTGATTATGGTATCTCTTCCGCCTGATAATACCTATCACGTAACATGCTGTAGTAGGTATGTTGCTTTGAGGAAACGCTTCAGTTTCGCATCTTATCTATCTAATTCTCTTTATCGCGGGCAAAAATAGATGATAAAATTTTTGCGAACTGATAACCCGTCATGTGTGTTTGTGTGCTCGCGATTGACGTCATCGAGGCTTTATTTTATCGTTGCCATTGTTGCAATGTGTATTATTTCCTAAACAGCTGATTTTCAAGCTTCCAACACATGTTTTTACCTGCTCATTACCACATTATTGAGTACTCATTTGTTCAAATAATGCCAAATATCTTCAGACGACTTTGTATATCAAAATATGCAAAATGTTTCTAACTGCAAACGTACAGAATGAAGACAATTTGCAGCTTTTTTATTGCATGTTAAATATAGTTACCGCTCTCCCTCGCGGCGAGCCAGGTAAAAAACTGAGAAAATCATAATAACAAGTGCAGGAGCGGTCGAGCGCGTAAACACGAAGCGTTTGTATCGAAAGAGGTTTGTGGGGTAACCCATTTACCGCGAGCGCTGGATGCGTCCGCGCAACCGGTCGCCACCCCTCCCGCACTCCCTACATCAACCTAAACGTTCGCATACACACATCCGGGAGTAAAACGCTAACCCATCACGGGAAATTCAACCTAAACTTATAGCCGTTTAAGAACATTTCTGATCGTATGATGTTATGAGGAATTTTCTTTTCGCATCGAAGGGCTTAACTAGCGAAGTGAAGATGACATTCTGAACGCAGCAGGCGCACAAACCGACGTAACCTTGATCTTGCGGAGCAGCCAGTGGGATGCGTCGGGCGCATGCGCTATAAATAGAGTCGCCAGCGCATAAAATGAGAGTTTTTTCCACCGCGCCGCGCCCGCTTCCCATGCCTGCGATGGATTTTTATGGCAGACTTATTTCTTGGAACATTAAATTATAACCACGTAACATAGTTATATTTTACCGTTACTTACGAATTGGTATTTTATATCATGGAGATAAGCAAGAGTCTTCAAGTCGTCTCTCGATTCTATCTGCCTACCCCATGCAGTATAGAATGACGATGTACAGAACTCGTTTACTAGACACGAATAACTAAAAATCGTAAATAGCGTCAAATTAAGAAAATTTGGTCATATAGTGTCTACGTTGAGCCCCGGGTGGGACGTATATCTCCCAACCCAATAGAAAATCAATTGTTTTAATTATGCGCAGCTTGACGAGTTAATCTAAGTGTTATCTTCTCGATGACAGTGCTATCGTTGATTAAATTAATGGAACGATAAGGACTTACGTGCGAATAGGGTTTTCTTAAACACGATACCTTTTACGATGGAAATTGGTTAAGTGGAACTAAAACAAATAATAGGCGTAGAACGTCCAAATATGACCATCGGTTACCAATATAAGGTTTATTTTACGACAACAGGAACTCACAGCTCAAAAATATTTAGGTTTAGCGGTGAAGACGGCATTATGTTTAGTACATTTATTTCAGCCCCCATTTGAATTATAAAATAAGAATTGGTATGCGATAATATGGGGAAACATTTTTTATATAATTTTCGTTGCATATAATATCATGATTACGCGTGCAATACAGATTAATGATAAAACTATGGGATTTCTATATTACTTATTATCCTCATTTTGAAAATATTTTAATATTACCTTCCGCCCGTAAATAAACTAAATAAATATGTTAACATTAATGTCCCTCACAATACAAAAGTAACTATCTTAATGTACTATATGTAGTACATTAAGATAGTCACCCTCATTTTTATCAATTTATTTCGAAATTGTTTAAGCAATAAACAAATGACAAACGATTCATTTTTTGCTTCTCAATAATATATATTGATAATGGTTTTCATAATATGATGTAATTATGTTAATAAAAAAAAAATATAGGTATTGAGTATCTTCATCAAGCTTATAACAACAACAAATCACATCCTCTCATGGTTGGCCAATGCAACTATAAAGAAACTGAAAACAGGGGCTGCCATGAGAGACTGATCAATTCTTTATATATAATTAAAATAAATTGCTGTTTGTTAGTCTCGCTACAACTCAGAAGCGGCTTGAGCCTTTTTTTCTCGCTATGCAGATATGGTTTAAATAATAATAAAAAATGTTTATGATAAAGTTCACTGAGTTCGAGTTTTCCGATAAAAATAAGTTAGCATCATATTGTATATAAATTTAAAATACCATTTGCGTAATTATCAAGTGTTTCATTCATTCCAAAACAATATATCGAGTAACAAGTCGTTGCGTATTTCCCAAGATCGCAGATTCAAACTGCGATCTTGGAAAATCCTACAGCTGCATGCTACTATTTTCCGGGTATGACAGCCCTGTCTTGGAGGTGGCGATTGGACCGCACACGTGTCGGCGCGAGAGGTCAACGACCGGGCAGATAAGCCGCGCGAAATACATGCGCGAGTTAGATAATATTAGAAAATGGTGAAGCACGTCGCACGCGCACCCGACGACGCTAAAACTCCGGATATTTCGAGAAAATCATTTATCTTCTATAACGAATACAAAAACTTCACGTTCCATACTATACAGCATCACCCTAGCTGTCTAGTTTCACGTTGAGATCTAAATAAATGTTTAGTGGGCTAGATCTCCGAATAATATGTCATATTATGAAGAAATACGATCAGCTCAAATGCATTACTTACAGCTCTTGTGGTTGCTTGCCTATTCTAGATATTACCTACGCAAACTCCAAGAATTGTTTCTGTGAATGCGTAATCTGCGGTTAAAAATTCTGAAATACATCCGATTCAATTAAATTTGGGATGAGACAAAATTTTAATACGACCTTTATTTAAGGAAACTGTGTGTACTTGAGCAGATTCAGTAACAAAGAGCTTTAATAGCTGTAGTATCTAGAACACACTATTCGCTTTAATTTACGCAACCTTATTACGCGGAACACTAAAATGTTGTTTTCCCAAGAATATAAGCGCCATGAAACGCGCAAAAATCGTGTTCACTTCCTCGTTAGCGCACTAGATAAGCACCCGGCGAGGCCCGGATAACATTCTAATTATGATTATATTATGTATTTACAATGGATACCAGGAGAAATCAAAGTAGTATCACCTAACAATACACATATCAACAATGAGATAAACATAAAAATACGACGTAATCTATAGTAATAGTTAGGTATAGTCAGCAGGTACCTGCATTATTTTATTTATTTAATATATGCTCATAATCTAAGAAAGTATTGTTCGTCGATCGAAATATTATCATACAGAAAAACAAGAGTTTGATAATCTCATATCAAGTATATCATGAGCCCACAAAATAGGGTAATTGCACACAAACTAGTGTTTTATTGAGCTGGCCAGATGATTTTTATAGGCGGCGGGGATTGAAGTATTTAAATCAAACACGCGGGGCCGGGTTCGTGAAAAAATATTTACTTATACACACTATCAAACTATATTCTATGTTATGTAAGCATAGAAAATTGTGCGTAAATTATAACCGTGGCTTCCTACATATTGTACGCACAGTTAGATACATTGTAAATAAGTAATTGTATAATTATTAACACTTGATAATCTGTTCCTAGTTCGTTATACACTATTATTACACTTACCGCAGAGACAAGATATTTACATGATTATGGAACAATAGAGTATCAAATATATCACATCTCTAGCAACTCTATATCACAACGCTGCTCTACATTCCTACCCTCAAGACAGTATCTAATTAAATAACTCGGTCGGGAACAACACACAGTATTAGTGCGTAGACAAGGAAGTTTGACACAGCAAAGACAAGACACTCGTGATATTTTTTCCGAAGAGGAAAACACTGGTAGTGGGCGAGCCGAGCGCGAGAAGCATTCGGGTCAAGGCGGCGCGCGACGATACGCGCTGCGCTGACGCAACCACACACTATCACACTGTTATCGTGAAGTACTCCTGGGATTTGGATAGAGGAGGCTCCCGGACACCACAATTACAACTGCTAGATAAACGCACCAAGTGTGTATTCTAAAAAGAAATATAATAGGTACCACTCGGTGTCGTCATAGCTCCAACCACTACAATACCCACTAAACTTAGAACAAATAACTACTTGGTTAAACAAAGAGAATGTTATGAGGAATTAATAAATGTTTTCCTCTGTATTCTAAGGAATATTGGACTGCGGTGACTAAGTTAATCGTTTTGGCGATGTTATTTGTCATTTATAGGGAATGTATTTTTCACTATTTAAATTGTAATTACATTTTATGGTTCACTAAAGTAGTTTTCAATTTTCATATTATTTTTGAAACACAGCGTTGGGCTACTCCTAATTTGTATGTGTGTGTATCTATTTGACACCATTGAAGTTGGAATTGTCAAATCTCGCTCGCTGTTTGCTCAATGGACATCCTAGTTAATTTTGGTGACAAAGAAATTGTCGATATTGTGTTCAGCTGGTGATATTTTTTTATTTGCCAAAAATATTTTTTATGGATACATTATAGGATTACATATATGCGGTTTTTATAAAATATTAAAGAGAAGGGTTTAGTACCGGCCTCCTAGCTAGGCTATGATAATAGCCTGTAGTAAGGAGAGACAGTTCTGATTATTTCTCCATTCGCGACGAGCTTCGTCAACAATGACACATTTTAATAACCCGCCCGCTGCTATCTGTGCGGTGTAAAAAGACCACAACGGCGCAGTAAATCTTCCCAATGTACTATAATTGAAATTCGATAAGAAAATCAAGAATAAACACATCCGCCTCATCCATGCATTCAACTCTCATTAATCACTAGCTTGTATTGAGAATCAAAGCTGTGGAGATACGTTTGTTCCGGTTTTATTTTATAATAGATGAATCTGAGACAAACAAAAATTCTTTAGCATTATCTCGTTTGTATAAAGATTGTACTTTACTTCGATTACTCTCTTTTCTTTTCAATTCGATCGTTCATCCACCTTTGCTATCGGTCGCAATCTCGGTAGTATAAAAATAAAAACCAAACTAAAACGTTATTATCAAAACACACTAGATAGTTTTGACAACAAGCTCCTAATCGCCTGAGAGTCACCCTCTCAGCAACTCCCACAATTGTGTAGGATGTTTAGCTGGCCACATTTTAACTGTTGCATAAACAATAGCGTTGATTCAATTTGTAATAGTGTTGTGTCTATACTATTTATGCAGGTGATACCGATACCTACACAACTTAACTCTTCGAACTTATTAACCTACTCTGCGGATATATTTAATTGTTTTTTGACACCAGCGCCAAACTCACAGCTCATATTTTTAAGATCCGTAAAATCCGACCAATTTGTTAATTCCGACCAGTTTGTTAATTTTACTAACGGAAGCTTTTCGTATTATTTCAGTAGGCGGCGTGAGCGAGCGCGACGCGTACGGGTATGGGTACGGCGGCGGGGGCGGCGGCGCGCACCACTTCGCCGCCCCAGCGCCGCCGCCCCTGCCCCACGACGACCTGCCCTACTCCGTGTTTGACTTTGGCGACTACCAGCGGCACCATCACCACAACAAACTGAAGCCGAAGAAGAGGCCGCGCTCCGACGTGCCGCCAACGCCCGGCGTCAAGCGCAAGAGCCGCGAGGGCTCCACCACCTACCTCTGGGAGTTCCTGCTCAAGCTGCTGCAGGACCGCGAGTACTGCCCGCGCTTCATCAAGTGGACCAACCGCGAGAAGGGCGTGTTCAAGCTGGTCGACTCGAAGGCGGTGTCGCGGCTCTGGGGCCTGCATAAGAACAAGCCCGACATGAACTACGAGACGATGGGCCGCGCGCTGCGCTACTACTACCAGCGCGGCATCCTCGCCAAGGTGGACGGCCAGCGGCTCGTGTACCAGTTCGTCGACGTGCCGAAGGACATCGTCGAGATCGACTGCTCGTTGGCGTAGGCCGAATCTCGTGTGCGGGTGCGTGTGCGCGGCGGGGGCGCGGGCTCTAGTGCGGGTGCGGGACTCTGGCCCGCCCGCCCCGGTCGCAAGTTCGTTTCGCTCTACATAGGTTTTCACTATAGTTAAAGATTCGATTCTATTTTTCAGATCATCATGCATTACGTTTTTCAGATCGCTTCTATGTAACGTTATCGATATATTACTCTCAAATCGAACTAATAATAACTTATCATTGAATTTAATATTTATACAAAAATAGGAGAGACGAAATTGATTGCTCAAATGTTTATATTAGTACCTATATTTAGGGGTATCGCCGATGGACATACATTTGCTAGATGTTATACGAGAAACGAAACGGAGTGAACTTTTGTACGTATAATGTTGAAACGAATTTTTTAAATGTTTGTAGGTAAATGAGATAAATTTCTATATATGCACGTTCAGTCGTCGGAGCGCTGCTCGGTGGACTGCTACAATCGGACCTTCCTACCTCAACACACAAACAAATGATTCATATGAATATACAATTTACATTGTTCGAAACACTTTACAATATGCAATAAGTATATATTAAAGTCTAAATAAGAGTTTATTATAAAGAAATATTTACGTAAAGTGTTTATATTATGAAAATATCGTATAGTACTATCCTCAGATGAAATATTATTATTGACTTCTTTGGTGCTCGGTATGGCCATTCGCGTATTTACACCTCGTTATAAACTACAACCTCACTGCTGTTGATTCTATATATCTCGATGTATATTATATGAACATTATGTAATTCTCTATTACCTAGCTGTAATCTGTTTCGCGGGAGCGCGCTCTGGCCGAGTCGTGACTGAGTCGCGTCCCTCTGGGGGGAGCGCGTTCTCGCCTCTCGTCGCATAGTCTATCTTTATAATTGTTTTCTAATCTAACATTTCAAAACCGAATTTGGGAACGATATTAAAGTGCAAACGTTTGTTGATTTAATATAATGTTGACGTATAACATACGCATGTACTGATGACTCTACTGCCAACTTTCTGATAAAAGAAAAACTGACATAAATGAATAAATAGTTAAGGAATGATTTTTGTGCGTTAGTTGTGTTAATTATAAATATATGTTATACTATAAGCGAGCCGTTTTAAGTGGACATGTTCTAGTTTATTTCGTTTATTTAAAATTAATAATAAGCATGTTGCGGGGGCTGCGCGCTCTCGTCGTACATACACCACATATCAGAAACATACAATTATTTATGGTATATGACATTATATACATCCCGTTCGGTGAGCATATCACTATCGCTTCTGTTATGTTCTCGTTTGGGCGGGCGCGCGCCAACCCCCATTTTTTGTTACCTGAATAAATATTATTAATAATTAATTACGATTTGTGGTCCAATGTTAATGAATCATAATACTTTTAACTAGATAGTTATAAAAGAAAGATTAGGACGTAGCCTAGTTCACTTCGACATAGACAGTCTTTTCGAAACTCCATTCAATGCAAAGACGAACGATCCTTCCGTGTACCTGTAGATCGCGTCGGTACGCCCGGAGAGGGCCGCCTGTCTGCAAGCGAAGTGATCGTGTCGGGTCGCGTGTGACGAGGTGGAGGCGTGCGCTCCGCCCGCCCTCGCTCGACTCTCGGATAGTGCACAATATTTTTATAATCGTAATAAATTATATCAAATTGTTAGCGTGTAAGCATGAAATGAGAGGCGAGGCGGGTCGCACGGCTTTTAGAGTAAGTGCGAGAGTCGCGGGTCGCGGGAGCTTTAGGCGGCCTGCGGGTCGCGCGATGGGTGCTATGAGAGGGACCGTAGAGCGCGCTCGGGTACTCGCGGCGAACAATAATGTAGGTAGTGTACCAGTCCGACCGTCGATACAGGTGTAAAACTTTCGAACCAGTGCGTTAAGTGACTTTTGTATAGGTGAAAGATCTCAGTATCCAAACTTCTTCGAACAAAACCAGTGGCCGTTTCATGGGATTAAAAATATTATACCTATATTGAAAAAAATAATATTGTGGAATTTTAATCGTATTTTTATATAGCTAGTTGGAATTCTCAGTAACTTTCGTTTCGGCTCTACTCCTTTTGCTTTTGTAAATATAAATTAAAGTAGGGTTTAACTTATTTATTTGGTCCGCGCGGGCGCCGGCGGCGCGCGCTCCTCGCCCGCCGCTCACGTCGCGCGCGGGAAAATCTTTCCTTTTTAGGGAATTTCGTTCTGTAGGTTACAAATTTTATTGTAATATATCTTTATTAAATAATTAGTAGGTAATGTATGGACCACGGGATGGTAGGTAACGCTCTCAGAATGTATAATTCGGCTAGTGTGTGATGCTAATCGACAATGTGAGATACTAGTTACCGGTCGGCAGGCAAAATGTTTGAGCAGGCATTTAAAACGATGCTCGGAGAGTTTAAATAATTTTAGTCAAATCGATGTTGTTGAATAAAAAAATCAAAGTTTCTAATTAATAATGTACTTAAATTTTCAATGTAAATTTTAACGGCACCTTGAGAAAAAAATATTGTTAATGAAATTATTTTAAATTGAGCCTAGTCTTAGTATCATAATTTGAATTAAATGAATGAAGAGTAGGTACGGACGGACGCCGCACTGGCTTACGCCGACCACAGGCAAGTCGCGGGCGGGTCGCGGCCGCCCGGTGTCCGCACGCATCAACTAATTGTAAATAATACTTAATAATCCGAACGCACACCCTCACGACCCACGTCCGATAAGTTGTTGGTGTCGCTGGATAGGTGAAATATGAAAATATTTTGCATGGAAGCAATGAGAAGGTTAGTGAATTCGGTGATAGATGGGGAGGGCGCTGCGGGCGCGCGCCGTGGCGGCAGACTTGATACATGTTTTAACATTAATTAATATTTCAATGTACGTATTCCTGTTCGTCGATAAATTAATGTCCAATATTTGAATACGTAATTCATTCCGAATAAGCGTGGTATGTTAAGTTGCGTGTACAACGATTTAAGGTTTTTAATACTTTTAGCTACTCGATAGTAGATGGCGCTTTCGTTTCGCTTTAAATTTTTTAACATTATTCTGAGAGTTCAGTGCGACAGTGATTTATGCGTTATACTTGCTTTTAGTTTTATGCAGTTAAAGTCCGATATTTTAATTGTACTTTTAGTTGTTTAATTTTACAAATACTGTATTTTCTGCCCCCTAGTTAAGTTATTTTTCTATGTATAGTTAGTTATAAGTGTAAATGATTTAGCACATAAATTCGATGCATGATGATAATGTTAATAAAATATCCACAATAAAATCCAATATTGTTTGTTATTATCACCTACAGCTAGGACCCAGAACCAAATAATTCTGATTCATTAGTAGAACCAAAGGTTAGGTAACTAGGTACGTACATAAATGATTGACATGAACAACTACAGAGTACTTCCCTTATCTTTAGTACTACCTAGAATTACTGTTAACTCATGTAGAATTGTGCAATAAATAAATAAAATAACTCACCGTTATGCAGCAGTAGGAGAACTATAATACTAGATATACCTACTAATGTAATAATCCTATTACAGAATGATAAATAATGAAAAGCCAAATAAAAGAAAAGCTAGGTAACTGTTAGGCAATAATATTAAGTGAACGTTATCTTTTTTTTTTTTGAATGCTTTGAATTTTATTTACATTAAACACTAAATTCAAAGAAAATTATAATACAAGGGAAGAAAAATAATTAAATTATATACAAAGGAATGTCTCCACATCGTCGTCGATGCCGAAACTTCCCAGCAAGCTGGCCGCATTTCCGCGCTGAATAGCGATACTTATTCGCTGCGCGAAATAAAAGCCAGCCCGCCGGTCACGTGAAGCGGTGAACAGACGCGCTGCTATTTCCTTATACAGGAGTCGCGCGTTTGGGCCCCACGAACCTAGAGTTTCAACCCCAAACGGCTCAAAAAGGTAACTTCCTGAGAGGCCACTATATTTGCGCCGCTTGAGGTTCTCCGCTTCTGCAGCAGCAGCACGTTATCTTTTGTACATAAATACATACTCAAGTGACGTGAGTCACGACACACACATAAAATATAAGTAAAAAACTTAACAGGGCATAATGTACCTACTGCATTCCTCTAATAAATAGATGTTCTAATATATCTACCTACTACCCACAAAGATATTATCATCAGTGCTAAAGTGTATTTTTAAACATTATTTATGGAGTTTCTTTAACATTAATGATATCGCTCCATATCAAATTAAGTAACACACTTGTATACAGGGTGTCCCACGAATATGCCACATGGAGGGAAAGTACCTTAAATATTGTAGATGGAACATTTTACTGAAAGAAGACATTATTTGAATTTAAAAAATAATTTTAACTGCATTCATAGATATTTAAATAATTTCATGGTTGAACCGGGAATCGAACCCGTTACACGAGAAAAATAATCAGTTTTATCATACCGATCGAAAGTCTTTATCATAAAGATTATTTATTGCTAAATAACATAGTGTCAGATATAAAAGGAAGACCATAATTTTTTACATTTTAATACAAAATTAATCAATTTAATAAATGCTCAAAATGAGGTCCTTCCTGTTGAATACAAAGTCGCACTCTTTTGATTATTTCGCTCCCTGACGATTTTTTTATCTTGATGTGGTGGATATTTAGAATTATATATCAAATCATAAAAAGAACAGTACACGTTTTAAATTAGATACGTATGATCCCAAACCAAATCATGGAGAGTGTTCCGAGGAATTGTTCGGTATTATACCTGCCGCTGAATTCCACCATCGCACGGCTCGCCACAGACTGCATTACCATCCTCACCATCTGGATGAATGGCGTTCCAGTACAGTGCGATTTACCAGGAATTTTCTCCCTCGCACCACCAAACTGTGGAATGAACTTCCTGCAGCGGTGTTCCCGGACCGATGCGACAAAGGTATCTTCAAGAAACGAGCCTACTCATTCCTTAAAGGCCGGCAACGCACTTGCGATGCCCCTGGTGTTGCAGGTGTCCATGGGCGGCGTTGATCACTTTCCATCAGGTGAAACGTCTGCTCGTTTGCCTCCCTATCTCATAAAAAAAAAAAAAAACTAAGCAATGCTTGTGCTATGGGTACCATACAATGGACTGAGGGCGATCCCAGACACACCCAGACCAGGATAAATTCCAAAATGGCCAATAAAAAAATGTACAGCTGACGGGAATCGAACCTGTTGCAGTAAATCAAGTGGTCTATGCTTGCACCAGTAGACCAAGCCGTTGTCAAACATACAGCTACACTATTTTTATAGATGTTATTGTATTTCAACAGTAGGTAGGCTCTATAACTGTTCAATATACATCCACATTCTCAACAACATATGAATAAATACAATTACTTAAAATCGTGACAGTATTATTTTATTGAAATAAAACTATTTTACGGATTTTATCGCGTTTATTTACTATTTTATTTTCCCGTCGTTTCGGCTGCTAAATAAAATAGTAAATAAACGCGATAAAATCCGTAAAATAGTTTTATTTCAATGTATAGTATTCGCGTAAATATAAGAAAACAATATAGTATTATTTTAATTCTAATTTGTTTTATTGCGATTCCTTATCATAATAACACGCACACAACTACTTTACGGAGTTTTAGTCTTTGGTAGAAATCCATAGATTCTCAAAGTTGTTTAATCTATGACACCGACGTGTTGTATTGTTGTCATGTCAATTTCCTTGACGTGTATTCACAGTTGTCATATTACATTTTGTTTTCTAATTTGTTAAATAATGAGAAGAAGAAAATAAAGTGCTATGTGAAAGTCGTACTAAAACATAAATTGGTTTATATGTTAACGTGAGAGACTAATAAAACAAATCAAAATGGTTCTAATGACTATGATCGCGAGGGTGGTCGACGGCCTGCCTCTGGCCGCCACTATGCAGGAAGATGAACAGGTACTTGCTTGAATAATGATTAAAAATGCTGCATAAACCCAACCACAACACATTTCAATATAGTAAACACAATTACATGTTAAAAATCTGTTCGAATTTATGTACTTTTTAAAGCAGTATGATACTATTGCACGTCGTGTTGTCATTCCTAATTTATTTATTTTCCTATCCATGTTACTTTGCGTTTCGTAATTTGATTTGCTCCGGTGGTTCGCAGAGCGGCTGCAATGTTCTCGAGTACCAGAATCAGGCTAAAATGCTGTTTAGAAAACTAGGCCCCCAATCGCCGACGCGATGCTCCATCGAGACTGGGCCCTATCTATTTCAGTAAGTCCGACAGCTTTTTATTTTTTGTTAATTATTATTTACTGCTTTTATTTGGTTTATTTTAAAACAAACTTTATTGTGAAATTTTATACATGCATTAATATAAATATATAAATATGTAAAAATAATATTGCCATATGCTTATTAATTATTAACCATAATGAATAAATTATTAAAAATGGTTGTGATTGTTAACTTGTTACTATTGTGCACTTTGTGTTGGAAACATTTTTAATTTGTAATAATTTCACAGAGTCACCGGCAACCTTATTCAACATTTTAGGTTTTTTATTTCTGGTGTGAATGATATTTATATTCTGTTTCAGCTACCTTATTGAAAACGAGATCTGCTACTTAGTGTTGTGTGAGCGCAACTACAGCAAGAGACTAGCGTTCAGTTATTTGGAGGAGATTGCACAGGAGTTCTACCAGCAATACGGGAAGAGGGTGACTATACAATATGACGCAATATACTCTACATCTATGATGCAAGTTAATTGTCCTGGTAGAAACTTCGATGCTGGGAAATGTTGTCCCAAACTAATATAGCAAAAGATCTAGTGCTTTGGTCATGGTACAAAATTAAAAATTCTGATGAATTTTAAAATTTCTTTAAACTCTTACTCAAATGTAAAACCAATACTACTAACCAATACAATATTTTAGATCTTCTTTATACCAAGATAAATTCAGAACAAAATTCAAAATAATGTCTAAATTTTTCCAAAAAAATTAAATGCATCTACTTCAAGGTCTGTATTGAGATTTTTCATGAGGAACAATGCAATGTTTTTCTTAATTTGCAGGTGAACACTGTGACCCGTCCTTACACATTCATTGAGTTCGACACGTGGATGCAGCGCGCGCGGCGGCAGTACGCCGAGGGAGGCGCGCGGGCGCGGAGGCAGGGCGCGGCTGCCAACCTCGGCGGGCAGCTCGGCGACGTGCAGCGCATCATGATGCAGAACATTGACGACGTGCTACAGCGGGGCGCCATACTCTCCGGTAAATGTACACGCAGTTCTACTTGTATCCACTACAAAAACTATTACTATTTACCCCTAATTTCATGAACATTTTCAATCTCTGTACAAAGTATTGTGGGGAACTTAAGTGCTTTGTATTGTTATTTGTAAGTGGATTTACAACTTTACATTTAGGGGTTAGGGTTATCAATGGAGGTACACATAACTCTTAAAGGTCTCATCAATATAGAACATAAATTTTTCAACTATCATTGTTGTTTTCAGAGCTCGATACGAAAACACAGACCCTATCTATGATGTCCCAGAAGTACAAAAAGGACGCCACCTATCTTAACACCAAGTCCATGCTGGTGAAGGTGACGGCAGGCGCCGTGATACTACTAGTGTTTGTACTATACTTCTGGGTTCTCTAGACAATGTCACCTCCACACAGACTTCTAAACATTTTTGTAACCTGACTGGAAATGTATGAAGCCTCGATTCTCTAAATTGGTCAGGGGCTGCTCAAAAGAAATAGAGCTATAGTCTGTCTGTGGGGCAATCAGCAAAGATTATGTGTGTGTGCATGTAGATAACAACACTGGCTCATAATCACTGTCATAATAACAAATGTATATTTATTTCCTAAGTGGTGAAACATGCCACATTCATATGTTTCCAGTTGGGTTGAACTCTGCAATATTACTTTATTGTTGACCGTATTTTTATTACCTTATTGCTAATGTTGATAAGGGTTATCTGCATAATAAAGTTGTCACTTCAGACTATTTTTATCATAACATAATTGATTCAATGGAGTATTTTTAAAAGCACATTCATATGTAATCAAGGCAACATACAGTAATGATTGCAGAGTTAGGTGTGAATTGCTAGGATACTCCTACTTACATAATGTTAAGCCAGCCCTGTCATTGCCTACATTAACTATAATCAATGACTCAGAAGTGTGCAATAAATATTTTGATGAACTACAAGTCTTTACATTTTGTGTGTGATTCATTGAGACAATGTTGTATTTCATTATTTAGCTCATAAATTAATAGACGGTATAAATGCTAATGTTGACTCACTTACCAAATTATATTATGCATCTATTTTATCATTTTGGCATTTTATGTAACTCTTGTTTTGTTGATGCAGATTATCTGAATGAGAACTTTTCGTGTAAGGTCTGTGTTTTTAATCTTGCATCCATTTAACAACCTTACTAGTACAAGATTATTATAGTTTAGTAAACAAGAGAAAATCATTCCAAGCAATGTATATTTTGCAATAAAATGTACCAAATATATAACAAAATATTTTTATTAACTCAATCAGTAGTTTTTAGACATGTTTTATACAGAAATTGTACGAATATTAACTAGCTTGATTCTATAGCCCTCACATAATGTACTCTATTCATTGTCGGGTGTAATGCAAAGTGTGGGCAAGCTTGGTGATGGAATGTTGTAAATTATCACATTATTGTTATTGTATTTATTTTAAGTTTAAATAAATATGCATTCTTATAAAACTGTGTTGCATATTTATTTTCTTTATAAATTACTTAATTTGCAACTACAAGGAATAAAAACAAAGGTGGTAGTTGTAAAAAAATGTTCCTATCAGATTGGTTTACAATAGAGATAAAATATACTACCTTCTTTCTGAACTACCCTTTTAAAAATAATTATTTCTATAAATATTTGGGAACTCAAGATGGGACCGTTTCATTTGTAACTGGAGTATTTCTAGCTAAATGTGTGCTTGTGACTGCATTCAAGACATTCTTCAGTCTTATGGCTGTTGACACACTGAGTACCTGCAAAATTTATAATTAAAATTGTAATAATCTATACCAATTGATACCTACCGATATGGACATACATTTTGGATTGGAACACAGCCTAGTCTTAGAAAACCTTAGCAGGCTTGCCTTCTAGTACAGGTATACATGATACCAGAATATATTTTGACACGAAAGAATTGATTTTCATGTGATGGACCAACAAGACTATAAAACAAACATTATATGTATTGGTTTTACCTACCAGTTGGATTTAAGGACAAAGGTAAGTTCTTATAGCTCAATTATTGGAGTCCCTTGTCATGAGTTTTTTGTATAGCCTTTCTATGTCCCACTCGTGGTCAAAAGCCTTCCCTTTACTTCTCCACACATCTTGGTCCTATCATGAGTTTATAAGACGAATAAAATACCTGTATAATTTTAGCAAACACAACAGGTCTATTCTTCCATTGCAGTGAGCCAAATACTTGCACTGGATATGGTATCACTGTAGACTGTGGCGGATTCTTCAAGTACACCACTGATACTTGAACTAATTGCTTTTTGTCTTGTGGACCCTTTGAATCAATCTGAATAATGAAAGAATACGTATGTACCACCAAGATATTTAAGGTAAGTTAGCAACTACAATCTGATTATAAATTAATAATAACTCACATCACTCATAAAGAAACGACCATTTACACTTTGTAAAATGCCTATAGTCCGGCACTTTGTTATTTCTTCTTCTTGCAGTTCACATTTCCTAGCTAGGTCTCTGATAGTCGAGTAGATGTAGAAATCATGCTAAAATATAAGCATAATATCAGGATAACGTTTATTATTATCAAGTACCTAAATACAATACTACTTACGTAGGGTGTATCAGAACAGAACTGCAAATTATGATAATTATTTTTTACATAGGTCATTATTTTAGCAGGTTCTTTTGTAATATATTAACGTTTGTAAACACGTAGAACCAAGTTGTTTAACTAAGAATAAGAAAGAAACCACTTCACAACTTCTTTGTTTTCACTTTGTTATGTATGTATTATCTTGTCCATGTGTAATTTTAGAGTCAAGTAAGACACAAGTCGACATTCCTTCCCATTTTCCCTTTCCCGCCGTGAAAACTTGTCCGTCAAACAAAAAGTTTAGTCAACATCAAATCAACCGTAAACAAATATTTTGGACTTGATTGATTTGATTGATTGTGTGAACTTTCCAAACCACAGATTACTATTCCAAACTTCGCAGACGGAGAAGGCTATCCTCCACAGATCACTCCTATCCTCAGTGTATAGCATAGCTCTTTCCTTTATCATTAGTGTATAGCATCCCTCTATCTATATTATCCAATAAAGGCGAAATATTACGGTTTTCCCGTTGAGAAAAAATAAACAACAGCAATACAACGTTAATAAGAAAGAATAAATAAGAATCATAAACCGTAGTACCTAATACAATTCGGCTTTCGTAAAGTAGTCACATATTACTCTGTGAAAGTAGTGGTTACCTCTATGGTGGTTTCTCATAGCGGAATACTATGTGATTACTAACTAAACGTAGGTAGTACAGTACACAGGTACAGTAGTGATCAGTGACTAAACGCACCTAAACGTAGTGATTACTTTCTCTGTGGTTGTTGTGTATAGTAAAAAAAATAACCTGCCATAGAATAGAATTATATTTTGCAAATATACAAACAATTATAATCAACATGACTTCGATTGTTGAGTTACGTCCAAACCGGCGTCTTCTAGACCACGATTTCGAAGGTTACAAGCTGAACTTGCAAGCTCTCCCACATTATCCTCTCGACCTCGTCGCCCCAGTCGACCGAGTCTACCCTGATGAGGTGCAGTACTCCTTCGTTCACGCTAAACTGTTCGCGCTGCACAACCATCTGGTTCTCGACTATTGGGATTATTCCTTCAACTATTACTACGTAGACGACAAACAGCAAGTGCGACATGTTACCTTCGAGAATACTAATCATACGTTTCACAATAACGTCGTGTATGATGTCCCGGCGCACGTTGCAAGGGCATCTGGCCACTTCAACCTGTGTTTGTCGTTCCCGTCGGCCAATATCGCTGCAGTCAGCGATGGCACTGGCTATCTGCACATTGTTGATACCGGTCCTAGAAACAGGCCAGTTGGGAGGAATCAGACATGGCAGACACTACAGTCTAGTCTCATACTTGGAGAAGGAAAGTATTTCATTATTGTAGACACCAGAATGCAGGAAAAAGATAACATTGAGACATTACACTGTCTGCTTCAGTCTGTTGAGCAGAATGAAAAGCACTTCATCTCGGTACTAACATGGGTTACATTTGACAATGACGGCCATGGATGGAAACAGATGAGTTTTAGACAAATTCAAGGTAAAGGTATCATTCACTATGCAGCTATTGAGACCAACTGTACAGCTTTGTATGTAGCCTCGGATAACATATTCAAATTCACATTGGACTCTGAAAACGAAATAACTGGCCTAATTAAAGATGAACCAACAAAAATAATTTACACCTGGCTTCAAACAACTGAAGATATTACAATAACTCTAAAGTTACAGACAAATTTTGATAAAAATCTTGTCCACGTAAGTGTCACTCCATTGCAGATTAAAGTCAGTTATATGGGAAAAACATTTGTGGATGGCAAACTGAGACATAAGGTGGACAGTGAATTGACAACATGGAATGTGGAAGACAATGGTCAAGTTGATATTTTGGTGACAAAATCTGAGAGCATGTTGTGGGATGAGTTGATTGACGGTGGGGACCCAAATGGTGAGCAAATCATTGATGCTAGTCTCATGGAGGAAGCTCACAGAAGACTGGAGCACCTGTGTTCAGAGACTGAAGTAATAGCAGATCAGCCGGTGCCAGGGTTATCAGGTCAGGAGCTGGAGGAATGTGATGCTTCCTCTGAAGAAGATACTGTTTTAGGTCAGTGAATAGGGTATTATTTACAATTCTATATGAAGTTTTATAGCTTCTAATCATTATTGTAACAGATAGGTGTCCACTTAAACATATTATAAAAAATATTATGTATAAATGTTACCCCTTAGTTTGTTTTATATTGCCATACTATTTAAAATGTAAGTTTATACTATATGGGGTAAAAGTTGTAACAACATGTCTGCTTTTTATTTTTCAGTGCGTTTGGATGCTGAATCCCACAAGATCACCCACAGAATGCCACTGAGCGTACACCAATATTTATTTAACCTAAAAATAGAAACACAAGAAACAGCAGCCTTAGTGTTACGACATGATGTAGACGCATGCATTTGGCAGCCATATGCTCAACTGATCAATTCAGAGACTTGGCCAATAAAACATCAAGGAACTTTAATGGCATTTGGATATGTGCAGTCTTCGAAACAGAATCGTAAATTTGTCACCTGTCCTCCGAATTTCAGCTATAGTGTTGTATGCGAGGCAACCAGACACATCTTTATCTATCAGAGTGCAGGCTGCGAGGACTCCCAGTTGAGGAAACGAACGGGAGGTACCATGAGGAATGTGAAAGTGGGTCAACAGCATGTCTTCAACATTGACAAGTATGGTGAAGTGTTAGGTATAAATGCTACAAATGAATTTCTATTTATATTGACTGAGAAAAAATTATTAGCTATAGAGATACAGTGAAATAAAAGTTGTATTAAGATCAGTAAGTACTAATTTTATTTATGTATGTACAAAATATTGTATCTAACCAAAAGATTTATCAGTGACTAATAATAATTGAAATACATTGGAGTTCTCCTTATTCATTTACCATAGATAGTCTTCACATAACATTACCAACTGAAGGGTACAGGAACATGGAATGTCACTTTTTTTTTTATAGAATCATATTTTGTGTATGGTATTTTGAATTTTATTCTAATCATTAGAATTTTAAAAAAGTTAACAGATGGCGCCAAAAATGCAGATTTGTATATCGCCTAACTATAGAATTGCTAGAATAGTTGAACTTTCAAATTGCTTTTTCTCAAAATTCATTAATTAGGACAGTCCCTGTTATGTTCCTGTACCCTTCAACTAAGACAGCATGCAAGTTAACTACCATCACTATCAGTGCCTAAACTCTCTTCTGATGAGTACCCAGTAGTGAATAAGAGATTCTTGGGCCTTTTCTTCCTTGCCTCTTTGATTTCCTTCTCAATCTCCATCTTCTTTTCTATGGCAATTTTCTCTGTGAGCAGTTGTCTAGGCCGCTTTCTGTGCTGTGCAGTCTCTACATTGCTTTGTGGCTGATTTACATCAGGGGTATTAGAATTTGATGTGGGTTCCTTGTGTTCTGTTCTGTTTGTGTTGTTTTTACTCAAGTCTTCTGTCTCTTTTAAGTCAAATTCGTCTTCTGAAATATATAAACCATTTTGCATTCCAAATTGATGATTTTAATTGATAATTAATCTAAAAAAAGCCTAAATTTTTATTTGTTAACTTTTATTGGAGTAAGTGTTCAAAAATTACCTGGTGTGATAATTTCCAAGTTGTATGCATGGTCCTTGAGCACCACAAATATGATAGGAAATTCAACAATGCACTTCCCTGACAAGTTTTCTGCCAGAGATTCTGTCGGGTCCAATTCAAAGAATTTCTTCGCTGAACCTTTCACTTTTTCAGCTGAAAAATAACAAATCCTTGTTATAAATTATGTCATACAGTTAACAGTAAATAATTGTTCAATAAGTTCGGGGTAGGCTATCTCTGCTCATTATTTTACTTATCATTCTCTTATTTAGACAAAAGTGAAGTAGTTACCTCTTAACAAAATTTTAACACCACTAAATCCACAAGATTTATAATAAGTCAATGCCTTTGATCCCTCAAATGGCATGGCATCAGGGTTCAGATATTTATCTAAGATCTCTGATAGCCGTTTTTGCTCCGGGCATTTCTCATCTACAAACTTCAGTGGGTCCAGCTCCACATTAGGAAACACCCATTCAACTCGCCAGTTAATGATGTTTGTTTTATGATTGTATCTAGTTGAGTTAACTCTGTGTCGGGAGAAGTTCTGTGCTAGGAATTGGAGCACTATGCCTCGCTGTCGCGCCGCCATCTTGAGCCTGTATAAGTGCTGCAAAGAAGTAAGTATAGTTATTTTCTAAAATGACTTATCTCTCTGCCAGCCCTTTTGAGGTATATAGACAGGTGCGATGATGTATCAATATTACTATAATATCTGTAAGTATTGGCAATACATGCTGCTTTTTGTGCTATTCACAGGAAAAACATTTAAATAGTTTTAAACAGCTTGAGAGGTTTCACATTTATAGAAGTCCCATTAGCATCTCCAGCTAATGCTTATGATAGGACTGCTCCGAGTCCATGCTCACGCCGATAGTTTAATACTGCTATATGAGGGGTCTGTCCAACCACTAAGCTATCAACAGCTTCAAGATCATTATTGCCTTATGTTTTACAACTTACGATAGGTAAATCCTTATCTATTCTAGTGAATCTCTTTTTCTCATCCCTTTTGACACCGTACACGAACCGTGCACACTCTTCCAACAGCCGGTAGTCGCTCAACAGGTCTGTGTCTGTGAAGTCTCTTATCCGAATGAACTTAGTGCGGTCCCTGATACCATCACAATCCAATTCCTTCTTGTGTATCCTAACGCAGTTTAAACAACAGGTCTTTACTTCACACTTGGGGCATGTGTATTTCGCTGTTTTTACTGCACAAACTTCACACTCTCCGAGCCTAGAAAATTGTTTTAGGTTATGTTTGTATCTATCCATTAAAAATCATATGAGAATATTATTATGAGTAAATAATACCTTGGGTACTCGCTTTGAGATTCTGTTTCAGTATCAGATGATGAAGACATTTTCTCGTGGTTTATTGTAAAAAATACAGTAGGTACATAAACATTAATGCAATACATTCACTTCAGCACAGAATCCATTCGGCATCCCACAGATCACTAATCCATCCACAGATTACTATGATGATATGAAATGCATGCCTGACTCTGAGTGATATACACAGACCAATTATACAAAATGATTCCTCTGACCACCCATTTATAATTATTTAAAATCTTTAGGTGTGTGGATACCCTCATTGCTCATAATTTTAACTGATGATTGGACCTAAAAGTCCTAAAACCCTCGATGTGATTAAATCACAGCGCGGTGTTGTTTTTTCTTTGTTATATGTTATTGAAAATGTTGATACGGTAATTGTCGTAGAACTTTCTTTAATGAATGCTATGAAAATGATAAGTTTTATTATTTTATATAGTAGATCCGGTAGTAGCATATAAGAAAAAAAATGAAAAATTGATAATTTGTAAGTGCCCCCATAAATAAATAAATAAATAAATGATTTAACTTTAATAGATTTATTTTATGATATTGGGCATTTTTTAGAGAAAATACGGTAATCTTAGACTACAATTATGGCAACTAGAGATGGGTCAAACCGTATTTTTTTCAAACCGGTTAAACCGAATCAAAATATTGCTCAAACCGAGTTGCAAACCGAATCAAGCTAACCGAATCAGCCACTACTGTGTGACGTAATCCATTCGAATTCATCGTAATCCATTCTAAACCGTTTTAAGATAGGTACGGTTTACGATTTCAATTCGGGTAGGGTCACGTAAAGAATAGTCAACTGCATAGATAATTAACTTTAATAATCATACAAAAATTATTAAGTTGTTAAAATTTTAATTACAACCATTTTAATCACAATCAGTTTAGGGTTTTTTTTTTAACAATTACAGCATAACTAGTAAACTAAAAATAAAAAAACTAGTCGTCAAAAAAATCAACATTATCATCAGTCTTAAAACTTGAGTTATTAATTAGTAACATACAATACAAATAAGATGTGCTATGAAACAATTCAGTACGAGTAAAATAAAATAAAAAATCAACAATACAAACTTCTTAGTCAAACATTTTAGATTAACAATCTATAAATCAGTCTTTCAATCTATAACTCGGGTCCGTTCGTAAATGATTCGGGCTGACCGTTCAGTACGCGCCGGTGGATTCATCGTCGCATCGCATTCGTACTCGCTGAAACTAGTCGAACTGATACGAGACTCGTATTACGAGTTGACGCGATTGCGGTTAAAACATAACCCGGGTTAGAGAGCTGTACCTCGGTTTGATACGAGTTGCCCTCTAACCGAATTGATTCGGTTTAAACGTATTCGGTTGGCACATCACTAATGGCAACCCTTTTTTTTCTATATTACCCTGGCACCCCTTATTATACTCTTTGCCTGGCCTGGCACAGAAAGATTATAGAGCGATAAACACAAGATTGAGTTATTTTAAAACAATGTCATTACCCAAGAACACCAAATTTAATTGCTATTTTGCTCTATATTAATTGTATTTAGGGCGAAATGGGTACAGATATACATACAGACGACTGGGACCTACCTTGCTCGGATGATGAACTAACACAAACTGGGATTTTTATTGGTAAACACTGGATGCCAGATCCGAACGAGTTGGAAGACTTGTACAAGACAATCGATAAAAGTGGCACTATATCACTTGAATGGAAGTGTCCCGGACGAAGGGCTCCTTCACCCGTCCCGGTTAGTAAGGAGAACCACACTGAAGTACCGATGTCGCCTATCAAAGAAGAGAAATCAGATTTTGATTTTATGGACGAAGTTAACTCTTTAAATCTGAGAGTTCGGAGGGAGGGAGAGGACACCCTGAGAGGCTCTGCCAAGAAGAAAACGACCTCGTTTGATGGCATTTTGTCGAACATGATCAGGCACAAGAGGATTGAACAGATGGAGAAGCAGGCCAAGACGGCACCTTCTACACCATCATCCAGTGCAAGTTGATGAGATATTTAGCGTTAAGAACATTTCCCTAGTTATGCAGTCCATTTCTGCATACTCTTTTGGGAAATAGTCCTGTGTATATAAGACTGATTATCTTGTTGAGTGGGGGCTCATATGTAGAATCAGTAATTTGTCTACTAAACCATGTAATCTAAGTATCATTGCATTATAATTTAATTGAATATTATAAATAAAACATATTAAATCTATATTATAATACACTGCAAAATCAATGTCTACATTGACATTATAGCTGACTGTGGTTGTATCAATCTTTCATTCTCCTCAAGTATTCTTCGGCAGGAGTCCATATTGTTTATGATGTGCTCCAAACTCCAGTGTTTCCTCAGCAGTGCCAGATCTAAATCAAACTTGCCCTGTCTGATGCACTGCACTCCGGTGCAGTGTGCCGAAGTCTTCAGCTGAATGCCCAGGTCATGGATGAGGGTCCATAAGTATTTGTCATATTCATTGACTGATTGTATCTCTGGCAATATAAAAATAGCTTATTAACCCTGGAATTCAGTCAAAACGGGGATAAATTTTCCTTTATGTGAGCCATTCATGACTAAATACCAGAGTTAATGTTAAACTTAGATGAAAAAATATTTTATTGTAAGTTGCCAGCAGTAAGTAATTAGTCAATGTTACATAAAAAAAATCGTTTAGTTTATAACTAATCAAGAGGGTTGTAGTTGTAAACAGAACTATGAATTTATTGTCTTAAATATGTGTGGTCATACATAAAATATATATATTATATATACACATGGAATTGTGTACTTCCACTGTTTTAAGTGTTAGTTATTGTTAAGTGAGCTTTTTCTTTTAGTATGTCTTGCCTATTTAAAAGAAGTTTACAAACCCAATGTAAAGTCAGGGGGCTTAAAGTGTACACACTTGATCCCATACAAAACTGGTAACTTGCTATTGGCTGGTCTAATGAGCCCCTGAGATGCCAAATCATATGTCGTCTGGGATTCCATGTGGAGCCCTGATAACCTAGAACAATACACATTGACAATTAAATTTTGTATATAATTAGAAAAATTGTTATTATTAATAGTACCTAAGTGATACTAACTGATACATAGTCTTCTGATGAGCAGCTTGCATGTGTCCCACAATTCTGTCGATATTTCCCCTTGTGACATGGTTGAATGTTGTCCGCTCCACTGTCCTGCCGTTCCAGAAGTATGTGTCTGTTGCTTTACCCAGCTGTCCATGCACTTTGAAGGCTCTTGTGGGTCTCGATTTGTTGATCAGATGGGTAAGCTTTGTGCCATCATTGATGCCCAATACTAGAATGTTAAATATTTACCTCAATTATTAGTTTTTGCCATGTGATCTTTTATGTATTAAACTTAATATTTTTTAAAATGACAACATACAGAGAACACCACTGCTGAACAGACCGAGGTGTGTAGCCCAACTGCTGCGGATGTCGTCGTGGATATATCTGGGGCCACAGACTAGGGGGTCGTCGGCATAATTGGGTACTAATTTTATCAGCATAGGTTCATTTGTTGCCCCTACAATCTCTACTCTTTGTTCTCGCGGTCTACCGGGTAAGGCATTCAGATCTGTGCAAAGAATTAAAATTAATGTCCAGTGGACCCTTGTATGTGTATTCTCTAAAATTTATATATTTAAAACTAACCTTGACACAGCTTGGTTTTGATTGTATGTTGAATCTGTTTCACAGATACACATGTTGGCTTGTACACACATATAAGTCCATTAAGAGTCCTGTAAGCCGTAGCAGCGTCTTGAAATTTAACCATTGTGTGAAAAAACAGACCAAAACATCGAAACTACAATATGCACCTGATGCACCAAAACATAACAATAACAACCTTTTCTTTTGTAGTGATTACCTTACTCTGAGTATTTATAGTATAGTTAGTGTCCGTCCATATAAGACTAAAATATGTTCAAATGAATTTTTCGAAATAAAATGTTATATTTAAATTTTATTGGGTAAGCAAGAAATAACTATTTTATTTAGGTATCTTCGTAAAATGCCTCCCAACAAAGTATGCTTTTATTGGTAGAAATAAGGAAAGACTTCTGGCAATAAAAAAATTGACACGACGATGACAGATTTGTTGAGTCTGTCGAAAAAAGTCTGATCTGCCCAGAGCTAGTCTGTGGTCCGATACGTCGTGCAATGGCCGATAGAAAGAGAACAATTCATTTGATAGTTATTCGATAGTGCTTGCATCCGTGTATAGTTTAATAGTGTTCCCTCAGGACTAATAACATTAAAGCATATTATTTTCGGGAGTGCAGGTTGGTGTAGTATATGAAACTTAGGACTGTGAAACGAGAAATTTGTGTAGGTGTTCACATACCTGCAAACTAGTCGGTGTACTCCGTGTGAAACGTCGTTGGTAAGTTACTGAAACTATGGAATTGCTTAATTTGTTTGAATCGATGTTCATTATGAGGTCTAGCATGTGTTTGTTTCTTTACAATGCCGTATCGTTGGCAAACGGTAGCTTGTACTTGGGATCGTGTTTTACTACCGCTAAATAGCATTGTGCCAATTTATCGCGTGAGTTGTAACTGTTTACTTCCTAATTTGTTAAAGCTTTCTATCTTGTTACTGGGAAACTACTCACTTGATATCATAGACTTGAGAGAAATGATCTAGAAATCATTAAGCTTGGTTCTAGTAATAAGTAGGTACCTAACTAACAATATAAAAATAAAAACACTGAACAAGTACCAACTTTGTGTTGAGAATTTGTTAGTCTTATTAGATTGATCAGAGCAAGGAAAAATGTACTCTAATAAGTTTCCAACAGTCTATTATACATTTGTTGATGATTATAAAATTCACAGTAGGTACCTATTTATTATTTTGTTGAGTAAACCTTCTTTTAGTAAATCTTTGGTACTGCAACGTCAGAGAGACTTCATCGGATAAAGTAAATATTTTTACTTATCTACTACTAGGATAGTAAGATATCAAATAATGTGTCCTATATGCTGTGTGTATTATAGGCTGTGTATGTGTTTGTTTGTAGTATAATTTGATTATGGTGAATGAATACCTCTCACAACTATCAATTTAAGCAGCTAAACCTATTAAGAATATGCACTCAAGAATCAGATAATGGGTGAATACTAATGTATTGAGTTGAGCCCTGTGTGGGATGTACACAACCCATAACAATAGAACATCAATTGTTTTCATTGTGTGGGGATCAACTGGTTAATTGCTAATATTAAGACCCACTAGGGACACTAAGTCTAACATTAATAACATGCAATAAGGAAGAGGTAAAAATAATGACTGCTAGCAAATAATAGTAACAAATCCTTGAGAATATAGTTCCTTTCAAAACCGTAATAAATAAACTTTTCTGCTATGATCAGGCATGGTTAAGTACAGAAATTAATTATGTTTTAGTTGCAATTAAATAAAAAGTTAATCTCAGTAAAATTTATTTTAGTTTTATTAATTAAATACATACTTTAACATATTTGAGACTGAAGCCGGTGTCCAATGTGATGTTGTACTCACCTACTTGTGTTAATTCTCTTGAATTATTCATGAGTAGATCTTACTACTGACTAATCTATTAGGCATCTTGTTTGTTAGCCTGTCTTAGTGCACTGCTAGATATGACCCTCAAAACAAATAGAACATTTATTTTTAAATTGTTTTCATTATAAATACCTACTTTTAAAATTTTGGCGAAATTATTTATTCCGTTCGTTACATTGCTCACATGTATCTGGGTCATGAGATGTAGGTAATCATATAATATTTTAGATGGGTACCTACCTACCTGTAACATTAAAGTCAAGTTTTATTGAGTGAGTAAAGATGTCAATACAGAAGTATCGAACGAAGTTGTCCTTGCCCAATCATTATATTCAAATACCAATAGATTTACCCAACATTTTCACCATGCTTAACTATTGCCACACTTGTGACTGTCTCTGCAGCCAGTTGGTACCTAGTGCCTACGTAAATTCATCGCTCACCTTGCCTCAGACGGTGTCGCGCGCGCCGCGGCCGCCTCCACCGCCTCTTATCATACAACAATTAAACAGTAACAATCGCAGATTGAACATATCGAATTATTAATTACAGCTATAGTGTTAATGGCTAAATACATCGAGATAGGTTGATGAGTGTTTGGCGGGTACGTTAGGCATGTCAGATATCGCATCTGTGCTGTGGTCCAGCATTGTTTGTTTGTGAATTACTCATGCATGTTCCATTTTTATATCTGACTGAATTACTTACCTATTTTTTTCTGAATAATTCAGCATCTGCCTATTGTGTTCGTCACAGTCGTGCTGTATAATACGCCGTTTTACATAAAATGCCTGCCGCGAGACCGGAATAAATTGAATACGGACAATATCTCATGTTGGATAATCTAAAAATATCGGGATGTGCCTATACACCTACATTATTATGTAGGTGTGTATAATTACGTAGATACCTACACAATTATAATGTACACCTATCCCCTCGTATATTAGTGATTATCGCATAATTAGTGGCGCCCGCAGTTTATGTTACCATGAACAATATCGACGTTCGCGCGCAATGTGAATCTTACTCGCGCAATGCTCTTTAATATTCAGAAGACGTTTGATTTGTAAAGGTGTAAAAGAACAAGTTTCCAAGGTTTCAGAATCAATGGTTCCGTCTGCCAGTCGGTCTTAACGCGAATAAGAAGCTTAATAAGTAACCTGCGACTTCGGATATTGAATGCTTCGTGAACTTTGTCGTTTCTTTCTCTGCGGCTACATGTTTACGGGATTCACCAAAACCTAATAGCAAATAGGTTAGGTTAGGTTAGGTACACTCACTATTATGCGTCAAGTAAATATCGCCGGCTTACTTTATCATGCGAAAAGTACGTGTAAGACGTTGGTAGACGGACCACAGCCCTGATTTTATCGGCTGGAAGAAATTCTCATATGGAATAGGCCCTCAATTCTTAAACTCACCTTGTCAGCTCTCTTCATGCTGAGTAGGGTTCGTTTATTAATCAGTTTCGTTTGACACAGCAATGTCAAACTCTTAGGATCTGCAAAATTGCCGATTATTTTCAGGTACGTCGATCGATTACATTTTCCCTGGTGTACGTACCTGACTAAAATTACTTTTTTGTCAATTAAATTCGACACCGAGTTACATTTTCATTCAAATCGCTAAATGTTTTTTTTTTGTTTTTGTTAATTTTCTTTTATATTGTCGTTATTCAAACCCCATGTTCTCCCTTTTGATACATAATTGTTGTTTTATTTTCATAGTTTAATTTTCCCGGAACTGGCACGTGCTTGTCGCGGACAAGTTAGTTTATTTGATCGCGGTAGATGTTGCCCCGCGCCGCGTATCACTTCCTGCTTGTTGTTAAATCAAACCGCAATCTCGACGTTTTCTTTCCGTATACCAGTCGAAAGTCAATACCACTGGATCTATGCCGCCTTGAACTAAAAAAATCGAGCCTACGCGGTGTAATGATTTACGGTCAGTTAAGTGGTCAGTAAAAAACAAATGACCTACAATTGATGTTTAAAGTTGTCGCATTCTGTTCTCGTTCGGACGCAAATGAGTTAAGTGATAGTGGTTGCTACTTGTTATTGAAATAACTTCGCGGGCCATGATGTTTATTATTCAGACAATAATTAAGGCACACTTTCCTCCTCACGGGCATATAAATTGATCGTCATTATTTTACTTTTTTAACGCTTAAGTACAATTAAATTTAATACATATTTCCAATATCTACTTATGTCTTTACACTATATGTAAACTGCTCGACACAAAGCTTCAAAACAAGAACTAAGAGTTCATTACAGTTTCGCGGTATCAGTTTCGCTCCTTCGAATGCGATGCTCTTTAGTCGTTACGACGACTTTTCAATTTGTAAAAGCGCCTCAGCTGAATCAACGGTCATCTCGAAGGTCGCCAGCGTACAGGGAAATCGCACCAAGGTCGATATGTTTCAACAGCCAAGGTCGAAAGGCGCCTCGTGATCTCCGAGCCCTGCGTACTCATCATATTGATCAACCATCGATTGTGATTCGATTTTGTAATTGCTTATTTGGTATCTGAAGCTTGCAACCTTGCTTTAATGTTCCCTTTCATACGTGAGCGCGCTACTGGCAATGTCCATTCCTTTGAAATTGTATTATCCTTGCCAGCGATGACCAAATCGATGACTATTAGGACAAAGGTGGGACGATGAAAAATACCTCGTTCATTACGTTTAATATGGTCTCGTAAATGTTTCCCCGTGATTTGAATAGAGGACGATATTCGGCGCGGTGTGAATGTGCGATGTGCCGCAGCCCCGTACCGTTATGTAACGTGTGGTGCGGAATGTGTTCCCTGCGCGGTCTCGATGCCGCATCAGGTCCAATGAAGCGCTAACGAGTCGCGATTGTCCATTTATTGGCGCTCATCAAACGTCTCATGCTCGTAGCGCGTTGCATATATATAAAATAATTGAGAGTTTCTTCCTAATTGTTGTCTTAACGTTTCTTCACTTTGCTCCGTTCCAATGTCGCTGTAGAGCTTGCCATCAAGTTTTTGTCACATGCTCGTAGTTTGCGCAAAGAGGTAGTTTTATGAGGCCATGAGGACCAGTGTTCGTGACTAATAAGCTTTATCTAGGCAGATTTAGTACATGACTTCATTAATGGATTAGAGCAACTCTGGTTGGAGGGCTAGCGACACGTATGAGAAGATTGGATCTTTGCATTGGAAGCTTGTTGATGCCGTTGGTCTCAATTTTAATAATATTCCTTTACCTCGCGCTATATTCGCTATTAAAGTACCTGGTAGCTAGTAGCTGAGTTAATCGTTGTTTATTTTTTTTACAACGAAACGAACCCGCCGAGCGCAGAGCCGCGATAACGCTATTGTTTCGTCTTATTTGAGCGACGCTCATATTTGGCCTGTGAGAACAACTTCCGATACTTACACAATGGCGATGAAGTTTATAAATTTTTGAATTATAAGAGTAACAAAACGTCAACAATATTATGCTGCTCGAGCCTTTAACATTGGATTTTCCCATTACACACAACTTGTTGTATTTGAGTTGGTACGCGGATACCGGATTCTCCCCAAGTGACATTGTTAGTCGTTACGATGAGCGTTGCCCGTCACGACTGTTACGTCACTCTGAGAAGAAGCAGTTCTCAGGTGTTCGGTCCCGGTGCGCTTGCGCAGTACTGGCTATCGATGCCAGTCGTGACGTCACATGGTGACTTCATACCGAGTTTTCGGTTAAAATTAAATATTTTTGCTACATTAAAATTCATCAATATAATAATAATGTAGACAATGATATAACATTAATTTGATCGAAATACTGAAAATATTTGCTCAAGAACGAAACCGTAATAAACGAATTAACCAGATTCCTTACAATTAAGCAACTCGATAGTTACGAAATAATATTAAAATCTTAAGAATGAAGTACAAAAAAAAAACATGTTTTCGCAATGCCATTGACCGATATTAGGTACCGACAAGCGGGACAGGGCCGCGCAACCTCGCCGCGCTGCTTATCGAGCACCCATTTCACTTGGAAGTTGGTGCCTCAACACTTGCAAATAGGTACTCTCGATAACGTGTGGATAGCACGCGACTTGCAATTGGCGGTTTGAAGACGACTTGTTAACATGTAACTCAAGTGTTAGTTATTGGTAATAACGGTGTTTGAGGGCTAAAGAGACACACAATGAGGTATTTTTATAACTATTAGGCGCTTGACTAAAAGGATTACATATGACAATGTACGAATGTAAATAAATAGTATGATTAGGACGTTTGGATTTAGTTACAATGCCAATATGATCATTTTCATATAATATTGCTCTGATTTATCCAATTACTGATTAGTATGTAGGTACACTAAAGTCATTCAACGCTCAATAACAGTAATGTAACATTAAATAAGTGGAAGCACTGATACTATCTGCCATATCTGGTCATTACAATATAATGGCTGCTTCTAAGATAACATCGACTCAAACGACCTATTTATAATGCAATCTTGAAGACTTATCGTCGAATGGTCCTGTGATTGGCACACTGTCTGTATGTCGGGTACATATTGTACAGTTACTACGATGTCGTTGAGAATTTACGAATTGTGATCTACCTACTCATAATATCGCAACACGTGCGTAGGTATGCATTGTATTTGAATAAGATATACCTACATTCAAGAAACAAATATCAATATCTATCGAGCTACTTTGCCTGTACGCGACTGTATGTATCCGTGATCTTCGTTCTTCTTGATGTTGAGGTAAATTAAGCTTACATTAAAAATATATTAGTTTTCGAGATACGGTATCATTGCTCATTTGTGTATGAATTGAACACGATAATCGTCGTCTGTGTTGAGCGGGTTTGTCGCCGGGCGGACACCGCTATCGCGACTCGATTGTCTATCGGACACTTGAACAAACTGTGTGCAAAACACGGCATTGTGACGCGGCGCGGCAACAACGCGCCATACGTACACGACCAATGTCTAGTTGTCGCCGTTTTTGACAACAATAATTGATCGAGTTGCATTCAACCGCCGCCATTCGAATATGTTACTGCCGCGTCTGCTCATGTATGTGCGACACATTTTTGAAGAACAAATTCATCTCAGTCGGCCCCTTGAGAGGAGGTAGTCACCGTAAATTCAGATGGCATTGAATTCAGACGAGTCAAGAACGTTTAAATACAAGATAAATGTTATGATAAAAATGATAATGACAATGAATCCCAACCAATCGCAGCTGTCTCTGATGAAGTGAAACAATGGGATTCGTTTAGCGATACTGATTGTTCCAAATTAAATAAACTATTTTTTCTTTTCATGTTCTAATAACGTTCTATCTAATTGGTTTAAATCGAGCAATACATTTTAAGAGGATTTCTAGCATTTGCTTCTTTACTTAGCAATTGAACAAAACCAATCAAAGAGCACAAACTCTTGAAATTCCGCTAAAGAGCTACCTTTTGTTCCATTGCTAGAGCTGTGAGAGGAAAAAACGCGGAAATGACAATAAAAACACAGGAGAAGCGTGTAAAACAAATTAGCATGGCCTCGGTATTGTGAGCTGGCGCGGCGCGGCGGGCGGGCAGAGGCGGCGCCGCGCGTCCGCCTCGCCCGGTCAAAGTCACTGCCACCGCGACACCTCTGCCATATTACACCGTGAAAAACATGTGCTCATTATTGGCATAATTGTCTGCAATGTAATGCAAAAAAATGGCACTGAAAACTGTAGTTTCATAAAGTTGAATTAATTAAATAGGACGAGCTCTGAAGCTCTCCTGCAGGGTTTCACATTGTCTCGTATTTCTGGTCTAGTGGGGCGTTTTCATGCCAAATGATATGCGTAATTTCCTTCTAAAATCAATAACCGTTGTTAACCAGTCTAACGGGAATCCTTACAAGTTAACGTCGTCGTCGGTTCCGATCAAAGTTACGTTTTCCAAATGTCCTCATTGCATTGCATACTACCAATTACGTAAGTTCTACGAATGACAGGTATCTAATGCGGTGAAACAATTATAACTAGCATTTGTAATACACCATTCTTGATTAATCTACCTACTTCAATGATTGTGACGTTGTTCGACTAGGTTCTTCAAACGTCATCATAAGTTTTTATAGTCTGCTCCTCGTATGCTACTTATTTCCACTTGGCTTAGTATCACCTGCCTTAAACAACAGTACAGTGTAAACGGTCACAGGATAGAGGCAATCTGGTGTCCTATTTATTGATCTTGACACGGCGGCTTACGATGCTCAGGTCAGAGCGCCCTTGAGCCGAACGCGGCTTGACACGAATTCCTTCGTCAGTTGCCACTTGACTGATGACCGTTTGATTTGCTTACATGGCCGCAAACTTCGCTGTTCTTGGAGCCAAAGTAATAACTAAGATTCCATTAGCTTTAACATAATTTTCGTTGCTCGCGGCACTGCATTCTGCTATACTTGTCTTTGACGCTACAAGTTTTTTTTAAGATCGTTTAGGTTCTACGTTCTCGGAAGCGTATAGTAAAATGTCAATTCTAATCAACGGTATTTCTAGTAAGTACCTATGTTAGTTTTATTTTCAACTTCTGTTTAATTGCTGATAATAAATCGGTCGATGAAATTAATCGACTAATAATTATTAAGCTTTTAATATACAGTTAGAGTAGATTATATTGCTCGATTCACCAGTGTGTGAATGAGCATAAAGTCTAGGAGGTTCTAGTTGTCGGCAGTTTCTGGGGGTCCAATTTGACGGCTTGCAAATCGCTCGCTCGGCGTGCATGCCATCCGTTATGTTGAACGTCTAATAACCGGACTAGTCCGAAGTGTAACGCGGTTTGGGCTGACCCACAGCGGTTGACCTCAATCATCGCAAGCGGCTAGATCGTATCATGTGTTCGTTCAAGTGTTCTAGAATATGACAGATGTAACGGACGCTGATTTATTATGCCCGTACCGACATTAGGTACAAGAACAAACACATAGAATATTGTATTTGTTTTCGCGAATGAATTAAACCAAGTAGCGTTATGTTTCTCGTCTCTTTTGAATGTTACCCGAACGCAGGAACGTCCTATTGTGGATCCGACCTTGTCTTTTTAAGAAGGATAGACCTTACATCATTTGAACTTCCATGTGAAGTCTAGAAAAAGCATACGCAGTAAATTTCGTTCTATTTATCTAGCAATTTTTCCTTGCTCATCGTATGGATAAGCCGGCCTCCAATAGTGTGGAATGTACAGGAAAAAGATAAGGTTATGGTTGGTGTCACGAACAATATACATGCGGTTATTGTTCTGTGTTGTTATATTGCGATCTATGTAATAATAAATTTATGATCGAGTACGAGCAGTACCACTTTATTTTTAATTTGGTTTGTTGCTTTAAAAATTGTTGCAACGTGATGTCATCTCTCAAACGGTGTGCCGCCGAGGAGTATGATTTAAGCGATCACGACTGCTGAGGCTGCGTCTGTGAGTCGACCGTCCTTGTTTGCAGTCAAATGGCTTGTATAATGTCAATGAACTTGGCACTCTGGTGCTCAGCGCCCGTGTACTAGTCTAGACCAGGTGTCTCCTCACCGATTACAACCTTTTTTTACCAGCCGGGCCAGGCTATTTCCCAATATGTATTACCGACATTTTAATTGAACGTCTTGTGGTGTAAAGAATAGAGCCGCATAAACACGTACAACACGTAGGGTCACATAAACACGTACCTACCTACCAAATGTAATCTGGTACGCGAAATAAAAACATGTAAATGTGTCTATGTAGTTTGCAGTTCAGTACCCCGAAATGTTCTTAAACGATGTTTATCAGATGTAGGTTAGAGACGCATTTAAATAAATTGAATTTTAAATCAACTTGAATCCTGTGAGACTGGATGGATGGAAATAAATTGTGCATGTTGCATGTATAGCATTGATCAATAAATTATTTAAATAGTTGAGGGATAGATACTTGAATTCGTAGAATTTAGTACATTAGTAAGAATAGGCAGTTAATATACAAGATATTTATATGTATTTATCTAAACAAACCTTGCATGTATTGAACGACATTATTATGGTATCAAATATAGCAATGTTTGTGTTGTAAATCAATATTATTGATTATCACATTTTCCGTATGAATGTGAGATAATGTTTTCGAGAATACACGTTCGTAGTTTGCTCGCTGTGCTACATATCTGTTATTGGAATTCTATTTATCGCTACTAGTGATCGTCGAACTATATATTAAAAAAACCTAAATGAAAAGAGAAAGTAAGGAAAAGAAAGGAAAGGAAGGAGAGAAGGAAAAAGTATCGATACCTAAATATAAAGGGAAGCAAGGAAGGAAGTATCGCAATATCCGGTATCTAAACGAGTAGTAGGGAATATAAGGAGTCAGTGAAGCTCTTAATATGTACATCAGTGGGCCATGGACCAACGTTTTTTATCTCCGGATTAATTGTATGACAGATACAATCCGCATAGAAATGCAAATGGGTTAAAATAACTATCGCCTCTTAGTCTGTATATGTACCTATACATATGTATAGGTAGGAAAAAATTAAAATCACAAAAAAGTTAAAATCACCGGTCGCTCATATGAGCGACCGGTGATTTTAACACCATCATTTAATCCATAACGATCATACATTACAGCAGGGGGAAAACATAAGTGGATGGTTCTCTATTTATTAGTGGTAATAATAAAAAGCTTATCTCAATAGTAATGATTCATAGTTTGATTATATTCCAGTGACTAATATATCTTTATTGCTCCCGATATTAGCACTTGTATCTATATCGATACGTATTAACAATCTATTTGGTATTTCGGTTAATATCGTCTGGTTTATCAGCTCTTTGTGGGTTTTATTGTATTATTTATTGAACTAAGTTCACTCAGACGCAATACAGTTTGCGTGAAAAGCGACGACGACGGTCTAACTGTAACAACTCAGTGGAACAAACTCGTTCAATTATAAAATTCAATTAAGACGATGATGGTTTCCTTTTTAATCAGTCGTCCGGCGTTTGATAGCGACGTGGCCCACAATTCGTGAGCAGCGTACGGGGGGGCAGTCTCAGTGGAATGGTTCCAAAACTGACGATTTTAATCCATATTCCCTATGTTTGCGAGAATGTAGCTTTTTTGTTTCGCACCAGGGAATATGGGGGGTTTATTGCAGTCGGTAATTTTAACTTGAAATTTAGATATACCTACTATGCATCGTGTTCGAATTGACGTGTTTATCACCCTTCACATACCATACCAGTGGGATTAGCACGCATGACGCGACAAGACCTTTGTCACACATTTACTCGCTCGCTCTCTGTCTAATTTCATACGACAGAAAGAGACAACATCAAGATATTCCGTGAAATACGTCTAGTCTTGGCGCACATGCTACAAATATAGGAAAAGTCTTAGTTTTCACTTGGACTTAGCGCGGTGTACTTACAGACAATGCTATTGTTACTATTCATGATTATTATTATTGACAGTTTTATTACAATCTCCATAATTATGCGACTGATATGTGTGTGTGGACAGCTGGAGTGGGTGGCGGTAATGTCAAGTGTTGACGTGACGTCATTGCGTATTGGCTATTGTCGATAAGCAAGATAACTTAATCTCCACCATATGGTAATATTGGAGAGCTCTCCACAGCGCCAGTGACATCGGTAAGGAGCCAGAACTGGAACTAATATTATCATTACGAGCTTGTGACTTACTGAAAGATTTGTTAATATAGCGCCATCACCCGGTAATTTGGTGACGGGTTGAGTCAGCGTCGTGAAAGTCCAAATTATCGACAACATATCCATCTTCAAGGTCCCTCTAGAGCTCTTTGTGGCCTTACAACTTACTCTGTCTGATTTTCGAACCGCTTCCGTTGTTCAGATATTAAGGCAAAGTTAATCTTTGTCAATTATTTTTGTTAAAGTATGTAACACCATTAGTTTTAATTGATTTTACAAGTTGAATGTTGTACTAAACATCGATTCGTTCACGTTTGCCTCGTGTCGCAGGAAGAGCGTGTAGTTAGTAGTAGCAACCACAAGGATGCCGCGCGCATTTTTTCCGACGAAAATGCGTGAAGTTCCGTTCCCATTGCCAAACTTAATTGTATATTTGGCAATTTGCCTTGTAAAAACAATGATATTTTAACTAATATGATGTGTCTCGGCTCGGTTAATGCCGTTGTAAAACCAGATGTGCCGAATACAGGTTTACGAAGTTACGTTATGTTTATGCTAATAAAGTCAGCCATTATTGTTTTACAATTTGAAGGGTAACTTAGTAGCTAGCTGATTAGTTAGGTAACAAGGAAGTGGCCGGTGATCCCATAGTTTCCCCGCTGGAAAGTCGCAGGATCGAACGCGGTACAGTGGTCGGTCACAGATCATTTGTCGTCCACTTTCTCCCGACCGCATTGACCGCTATCAGCTCGCATGCAACGTCTTGAAAGTTCCTAAGGCGCTGCGAAGTTGTTGAACTCTGATTTTCATACTTAACTTCAGTTTATGATAGGCCTTGACGGGCTTTGCATGCGTTTAAGCGGAACTTAGGCATGCATATCTAGTACTAATAAGGATTGAATAACTAAAAGTTTGCCTTAAGGAATTATTATAACCTCAGTGTTAGGAAGGATAGGGATATTGATGTGTTGCTAAACGTCATAATAGTGTAGATGGGAACTACAATTAGTCTCATGTATTCATAATTGGTTTATTTCTGCCATTCGCCCACAGCATAGATGCATTACGTAACGCAGCGTACTCACTATGTTATTTTGATTTAGAAACCACACATCCCATATACAGCGGCTGCAATCATCGCCGAACAAAGCCGCGGCGTGGGCGCACGTTAAACTCGCCTCAAGTCCCTTGTCTTACTTTCCAGGACGATGGGTAATGTTCGAAATTAATTGTAAAACGATTGCTCGAGAATCATTGGTAACTTTGCAGTATAAAAGCATTCGGTGTCTTACTAAGTGCAGAACGTTAACAGAGAGATATAACAGTACTCGCCCTCGGTCTAATCCATATGTGCCTTTTCAATAGACAAAGAGAAACTGGTGAAGTAAAGATGGTTTCAGTGAAGAAGACTGCCGAATAAAGAAAAGTTTTGAAAACGCTTGAGCGTCTATGTCCCAGACAGACATAGTAAGTATGTTCTTAATTTGTCAATCGTGCCCGTTTGGTCCTGTCGATAAAATGAATATCGCCATTGGACACGTTCCCTTTTACGAGCAGTTGTACCCTGTTGTTGTAGAATGAACAGGGACGCTCGTTATTCTAGTTTTATTTATTTTAGTTTTTATTAACAAACCGTCGCCGGTTTACCGGGGTGGCATTTGATCCGATTGCGTTATGCTAAAATCGCTGCTTTGATCTGCTTTTCCCGGAATTGTTTCAAAAGGCAAGTAAATCCTCGCCACATAGAAAGTAAGTCAAATTGTTTGTTTATTTGTAGGATTATTCGATTGTGCTGTCTGTAGTGACATATTAATTCGGTCAACGTTATTCGTGAACCCTTTAACGTTAGATTTATTTACAGCATGGAAATGTTCATTTCTCAAAAGTGGTCTGTCCACGATTTTAGTTTTGATTGTTTTCTTGAATATGAGATTTCTTCATGAATGTGTTCCCTGAATCTGTGAGCCTTTTTATTTATTTTTTCTGACGTATTATCTAAAGCCGAATCGACAGTTTCGCCGTTACTAAAACGTTAAATTATATTTGTTCAAGTTTCACCCATCACAGATAGACAAAGACTAATGACTGGGACAGATTAAGATAAGACACAAAATGTATTACCAGTTTGTTTTGTGCTGAACTGCCTCCCTCTAGATCGAATGTCTTGTCCGCAAGACCCGTTAGTCATCCTTTTGGCAAAAAAACAGAGGTCTCGCTCCACTGCTTCCAAGATTGATGTATTTATTTGCCGCAGCAGCCATTCAGACCAATTTCAGACGAGAATTTCGATTGTGTCTCGATGGTTGGTCACAGATTAGTTGGACTTTTTTTTGCTTAGTTTTAGTGTTATCGTTATCAAAATGATACTGGGACATTTCGTATGATTCCGTTGAACTACGATGTCAAAGGTGAACACCGCTTTATTGTTTTTCATCGTTGATAACATGATAACACAGCAGTAATGAAGTTACACATTTATTGTGCAATGAAAGAAACCATTGATTGTAGGCACGTCACGAGTCATTGGTAATAAATCACACGCAACGAAGGTTTTGGTCAAATAAAATTTGTTGTCAATGTGCCAGTTGTTGTACCATTAACATGCATTGCGTGTATTCAAATAGTTTAAATACCCCTAATAAAACGACCCCCTCCAGTTTGCAAAGCACCCTCCAGGTGTCTTTAATTATTATTCCTGCTTCAACTACTTTACTAACTCTCTTTCTAGATACAAAAACTCCGACACGCTAACATGCGACGTTGCAACTGTTCACTCAACCGTGGCTTGTGCATTATGTTACGTGATAACTGGTGACTCGTACGATGCCCGCACAACGTCATGATAACTACCCCTTCGGCCCCTGTCTGGTTTGTTTAATAAGTGATCGATGTGCACGTGCATTGTGTATATTGGCTTCGGTGATGCGCTACATGAGTACCTGCGTACTACTCAGCTATTAATGGTATTGAAGTAGTTACCATGACCATTACCATGATACAGCCACATATGTGACGAAAGATGATAAATTAGTTGAGAATGTATTTGTTAAAGGTAAGCTTTTGACCTCTTTATGTTTGAAACTTATTTCATGATGTAAGGTAATTTAGTTAATTCCTAAATACCCCAAAGACAGTGCCGAACGAAAATTCGGCACGTGAGTCTTCGGGGGCTCGGGTCCTCTTAGTTGTTTTTGCAGATTAAGCAATGTTAGCAGTCTTTCTCCGGGCATTGCTTTATGCTTTATGGAAAACTGTGACTGTGTAAGTTTTCATTTAACCACATCGCAATAGGTAAGTGCCATGATTCCCATTGTTGACGCAAATAAAAGGCCCGCTACCTCTGAATTGGAGACATCAACAGCAAAGAACAAACGTAAATATTGTCGTTATGCGCCCCACATTGTTTGTACTCGGACGCTGACCGTTACCTCAGCTCGCATCCCGCACGCAGCGCCATTTCTACTACACTACAACTACAACTTATCATTGCTTAAAACTTAGATTTTCAACAAGTTCCCATTTACCCATTAAAAAAGCAGTGGTAGCCTCGCGGGCAAGAACGCTCGCCTTGAACGTAAGGGGTGCAAGTTCAAATCCCAGGCCCGCACCTCTGAGATAATTTTCATGTGCGAATGCCATTTTCAACAATGATTACCACTTGCTGAACGGTGAAGGAAAACATCGTGAGGAAACCTGCACGTCTGTAGAAAGGCGTGTGAAGTTCACCAACCCGCACTGGGCCAGCGTGGTGGACTATGGCCCAAATCTCCCTCGTATTGAGGGGGAATGTGCCCGGTATAATGGCAATAGGCTCGCCCCCTATTACATTGGGACCAAAATACATAGGCGAAGTGTGGGTGCACTACAGTGCACCTCTGCCTACCCCTTCGGGGAATACAGGCGTGATGATGTATGTATGTATTTATTTCCCATTTACCTGAAAATTTTATATAATTAATAAAATAATTTTGAATATCTCTTTATGAAATTCCTTATGAAATGTATGATTATTAATAATCAATGTTGGAGACTTTTTTATCAATTCGTCGATTACGATCTACCGATACTCGTGCAGCACCGTTCCCTCTTACAGAGTAAAACGACCCATTAATCTCGATATTCTTTTTGCCCGTAGCTCGTCTCGGTAGATCACCGCACCACGTAATGGATCGATTGGCCTCGCTTGTGCATGCTCCGGCGCGCGTTGCGTCCGGCGGTGATGCTGTCAGGTGGCAGATGATAATGAGCACGTTGCCCATGTTTATTGCTTTGTTTGTGCCTCGTTCGATTGAACTCCACCAGAATGCTGAGTGCTGGGTACAGCCATCGTTTCTCTAATGTATCGCTCAAGACGTTGAACAGATGTCAAGGTTCTGCACGGCATTATCAACAAATCGATTCAAGGAAGATAAGGTGACGGCGCTACTCTGATTGTGTGCAGACGGGAATAACATTTAACACATTTTTAGCGTATTAAAAATAGTTTGATAGAAGAGGCTATAAAAACGATAGTCGTTCCGCAAAATCGATGCTTGACGGTGGCCACCTCTTGATCGTTCACCCTAGATCTGGTGTAGTTAAGCGTGACCGCCATCAGTACGGAACGAATACTCAAATTTGAGAGACACGGTCCAACCATCCGAGCGGACCATACGAACACAAATGTTTCATACATCGCGACTAATCGCGAGCTCGTTGAAGAGACAATGGTAGCGGAAGCGTATTCGGGACATTGATAAGTGTTTTTATTCGTTCGATTGTCATTTCATGTTGCCGATAATTGTTACTAATGATGGGATATCCGTAGTATTATGGAACGTGGAAACGCCAGGAAACAGTATTTGCATTTAAACGTAGATCAGGCAGGTAATCCTCGCGGGGCTGGGCACGGTATTGTTGTTAGTACGTGTATACATTAGCCGGCGATATGCCGTCGGCCCACATTTGCATGTTATCTGCGTCGCCCGTGGCGCCACCACCACGGGCAGATAACGATTCACGAAAACCCTACACACGACATGCATACTAATAAAATAAGCTAATTAACCTGAACACTAAAGATGTAAGCCGATGTACTCATATGGATCTATATCATAATGGTGATCCTAATATATGGCGCGTTTGTTGACTGGTGCTACGAACATCTTAGTAGTGCCCTGGGGCACTGTGGGCGCGCCCCGGACGGTGGTCGATCACGAGCCGTTTCCCAAACAGCCTCATCTGGCTCTGGGCCAGCTCGTCTCATTTTGTAAGCACCTACTCGTCTATAGATAATATAACGGACATACGCCAGTGTTATATTAGACTTTTATACTATGTAGAGTTTTAGTGCCTTTGGTACTGTAATAGGTATGCAGTGATATGCAAATATAAAATTCAATGTTATAAACCGTGTTGGTAGGTACCTATATTTTTAAAATTAACCAGTACTAGAGATTGCAAACCGGCCATTCTTACCGGACCCGGTAACACATTTTATTAGTTAAGACTATACGAGTTTGGTTGTTTACAGTTACACTACAGCCTAACCTATCAAATTTTGCTATTTGCTCAGTTAGTAATAGTAACACTCAATAGTCTTATAGCCAAAGTTGAAGAAAAAACATAATCCTTTACTTTTAGCAAATAAGAATTTGTTTTGTTTATACCAAACGATGACACGTTTAGTACTTTAAGCTGCGTTATTATTATCTTATTTTAATACTATGTTTTCAAATAGACACTATAAGGAGTAAAGAGAAAGACCTGCTTTTTTTAAACTTATAAAAATGAATAAGTACTAATACTAATGTTACTTTTCCATCCATAAGTAAAAGTAATCAATTCTGTATTCAGTGTGATTTTGATACTTGAGTGAGAGATTATTGTGATAATTGTTCATAAGCCAGTTTGAAATAAATTTTAACTTTGAATCATTGTATTTTTCCATTTATATATATAAATTTTTCATAAAATACTTTAAAGGTTTCATCGCTAACACACAACCCGGCCGGGCCCGCCGGACCCGGCCGGGTTGGCGACGAATGCACCTGGGCCCGGCCGGGTTGAGAAACATACCGGGTTGCAATCTCTAACCAGTACCTCCCCGGAATGTCGAAACCTTTTCCGTATATTTAATTAGCTCATGAATAGCATTGATGTAATTGATGACACACTTCAGTGGTTATTATTTTTTGCGTGGGTGCATATCGGCGGGTCGCATCCAGTGTCCCGCGCCAGGCGCAGGTTGGAGGATCGAGAGACCGATAGAAGCACGCGCGTGTAGCGCCACGCCACATCATGCCACGCCGACGAGCACGCGAAGGCCGGCTAGATCATATCAATAAATCCGGTGCAATTATAACAGATTTTCCTCTGCGTATTCGTAACGTCTATTAAGATTATTGCCCACATCCTTATTAGTTTAATACTTTCAAGAAGGCTGAAGAACGGACGCAATAAAGTGAAGCCAGCATTGATAGTTGTACTTGGTTAGTTTGGTTTAGTCACTTGATACAATTGATAGGCTTTCTTGGTAATATTTTTGGGTGCATTCAATTCTAGATGTACCCAGTGGAAAGTTCTCCTTACCAATCTTGATGGCATAGCTGGTTGTGACAAGACATGTGATATAATAGGTATATCTCTCGTATGAATTGTGAAAGTCACCGATGAACTTTAACATAAATGTTGTCTTGGCCCTGTTCATGTTTTTAAAGATGTTACATTACACGTGTTCATTATTATAGAGTAATTTTGTTTGTTCCAGGCGATGTAAGGTTGTGCTCGCATGCGGCGGGGTGGGTCCTCGGAACTGGCAATGTTCCACTCTGCGATCATCCCCTCCTTTGGCAACGATGTGAGTATACTTAATCTCACATACAATTCGTACCCCATACCTTACTCTGTCAGAAGCTAACCTTGTATAACGGGTTTATTATTGGATTACTTATCAACAGGATCGTGACACGGAATTGATAAAACCAAGTCACATATGATAAGCTTAATCTTGGTACGTCACAAGTATATTACCACAGGAAATTCCTACCATTGTATTACATTTTTTTTTATTAATTGCATAATTTTTTGCTCATTAAAGTTTAAGTCGGTGTCATCATACGGGTCTCACGATAACAATACCATTGTACCAGCTAGGTAGTTACGCTATTATTGTAATCAAAGTTTGCACGCTCCTTTTACGTATCACGACGAACCCAATGTCATTGATAAATCAAATAAAACTGGCGTAATATATACTGGTATGTTTTATCACGCCCGCGCCCGCGCAGCCACGCACTGCAACATGTCGTCTTAACTTGTTTTCGTATTCGATTTAATGTTGTTTTGTTTGACAAACATGGGCAGTGTAAAGCACGTATATGCAGTTAGCAGACTTCATTGCTGGATAATCCAACAGCTGCGTTTCAATATCTCTGCTAAAAAAGGGCTTCTATAAAAGTTTAATTTAAACAAAATACATCTTGACGTCTGTATTCCCCAAGAGAGTAGGCAGATGTGCACCACGATTTAATATGGTAAATAAATTAAGAGAAATAGTTTTTATCTCACTCCGGGGACGAATATGACGTTGAGCTGACGTCAGCGACGATAGCAAATGTGCACATATTTTTAATATTACGTCTTGTTTGAGTAGAATTTGGGAATATAAATAATCGTAGACAAGTATTTGCTATGTGTTTTAGTAACATATATATAAATATTACATGTCTATTTTGAGAACTTATTTGATGTCTACAAGCAATATCTTACACATTGACTATATGTGTTTAGTAGCAAGCAACTGTCCTTTGATATCATATAAATAGGTACATAAATAGTTAACTTGTACACATTCCATCCATGTGCCATATAATCTATTATTTTAATCTGGGCTGCAGAAATATTACCGGTGCGTACGCAGCATGTATCAGCAATATTGTAAGCCGTTGCAAAACATAGCATCGCATCGTCTGCTAAATACCAACAATTTTTTTTTTTATTAAAGTTATATTTACTATTCGAAATCTTTTAGCAATTCTTGCTAGTGCAATGGTTAGTAAAATATAATCGATCGTGCTCCCAACCCGGGTTACATAAATTATACGATCAACTAAACGGAAAGGCATTACGTACATAATGATGAGATCAACCTTGTATCACAAACGTTTGGTTTCGAACGTATCGGCACCGAAGTTTTGCATAGAAGACGAATCGAACTCAATACCGAAACTCTTTGTCTAGATTGTCTAGAAACTACGTCTTGTTAACATTTTTGGTTTATCTTAATATGTGTAACCATCAGTTGTCCGTTTCCAGACTAATGACATCGGCAGCCATGCGACTGATGGGCGAGCACACGCTATCCAACCACGGAGGACACGACAACGCACCGATGCCAAAATAATCACTCAAATAATTAACTTATCTACGTAGAATAGATAGTCGTTTTGAATATTTTTACAGAATATACGTATATTTTTTAATGTTCATTTACACGTTTGTTTATATGACACACATGTGAAGTGAAGTGGCAGTGCAAGTGTAGTGAACAGACTAGTGCGATCTACTTATATCCGGTCAGTTCTGTCTAAATCCGGTCGGGCCCGGCGTCAGTTAGTTCGTTCCCGATGTTGGTGCCGTCATGGCATTCATGATGATGAAGAAGAAACGGTACAAGTTCGGTGTGCAATGTTGTCTGGAGGAACTGACTGAGGTGCCTTTCGTGTCGGCGGTACTCTTCGCCAAGGTCCGCCTGCTGGACGGCGGCAACTTTCAGGATCATTCTAGCAGGTCAGTTTTACCTTATATTACTACTAACATTCAACTTGTAGTAAGACAATGCGACCTAAAATTACGTACCTAATCTATACTATTATATAAAGAGCAAGATTAAATTGTTTATTTGTAATGGATTCTTGATTGATTACTTAAAAATGTCATTATTTGGCGTGCGCTGCAACAACTATTGATGATACCTTAAATATTGTAGTACATGTTCGCAATACTTATACCTACCAATACAAAAAGTCCGCGGGACGATATGTCTATTATAGTTGAGCAATAATAGCTCTTTTTTGTTCAAATTAGTCCCTTAAAACACAAGTACCTACGATAAAAATGTTGACTTTCAAAAGTCCTTATCCAATTAATTATTCTTATAATTATAACTGATCAAGTAACTGTAAATTTCCCTTTAAATTTTTCGTATCGGACCTTTCGTTCAGTAATTACAAGAGGTTTATTAATGCTACAAATTTGGAACAACCTGCGGATCCGCGGTAAAAACGTAAAAACTAATTGTTCAAACGTAATCTCCCAAACGGCTAAACCGATTTGGACGGGATTTTCCTAGCAATAAGCTGATGTTATAAGAAGTAACTTTGGCTATTTTAATTTTGGGAAAATAATTAGGGTTCCTAAATTACGCCGAAGTCGCGGGGTGCAGCTAGTATTATATAAGGCCTCATGTCCTCTCTACTTTAAAAATAATAATATTCTCTGTCCATCATTATCGGCGCGGCGGCGGCGTTTTAAATATAATTTTGAATAGAATTTTCTGTAAACTTAACTAAAGTCTTCGTTTGAGTCTCAAATCCTTACAAATTTATCTACATAATATGCTATAATTTTATTTGTATAGTACCCACCACCAATCTAACATACTGTAGGTACAATTACTTTCATGCATCACATCAGTGAACGTTATTTCTTTTGTTCTCAGAACTGACAAATGGTCTGTCGTATGTTTGACTAATAATGTCGTTATTATTTATTTCATACGCTATTGATGCATGGAATATTTTACCGTAATTTTAATTATTTTCACTGTATCCTTTGTCGTATCACGTTTGACCCTATATCTATTCCTACGCATGCTTAGCATAGGAGAGATGTGGATGCAGCATATAAACGAAACATAACGTTAAACTTTACGACCGCAGACTTGGCGCACTAAACCTTGCATGACTGCGTTACACAGGCCGCCGTTGCTACTTTCGATCCCCGTCTCGACTGGTGATCGTCTAAGTAACGGTTTAGCTGTCGTCTGTTACAACATAATAATCGTTACAAAACACAACAATAACAGGGTATTTGCTCGTCTGTTCCAATCTGTGGCGCAACCACTCGACGATGCAGAATAGAATCAAGTTTCGTTAGTCCGGTTACACGGGCGTATCCACAGCACGGTGTCTAACCACGCCTAGCTTATACAACGCCAAACGCATTAATTCATCCTCGTTATAGATCGTTCGCGACACACCCCGACATCGGTCAGGCGATCCTGATAACGATCCGACCTCACTGACCTATTTTTAGGTTCATCGCTTTTTAAGGAAAGGGCTGTGACATGATTAATAATGTTGATCTTCCGCCCGCCGGAACAAGCTAAGTAGGAATGTCGAAGTAGCTACAAACGATGGAGTGTACACGAACTTTTGGGCGTTGAGTTTACTGTGTATATAGTACAAGTAAAATCAGAAGGCATCAATCTAAGCAATTAATGAATAGCCATTTATAAGCATAAATGGCTATTCGTTTAAATAAAAGCAACACAAGTAAACTTTCATCGACATTCTGCAATATTACTTTTTACCCAGAAAAGGTATTTATGATTGTAAACACTTTCACGCTCGATGTTTACTGTTGTAAAGCAAGTAACCCAGTAATGGCAACCAGCTCGGAGCTATCGACCATGAAATTAAAACCGCCACCGGATTGCCTCCGTTGTTCGCTGCCGATTCTTACTCCTGTTCAATTAGAACTTTTGTTGATCCATTGTCAGCTTCTATCATTCTACTGAATTCAAATCATAATTTGAATCGTACGTTTTTAGGCCTGTATCAAATAAATTAGGTGGATACTTCAAATTTGACTGCCTTGAAACAAAGACCGGTTATTTGTGATTCGATTTCTTCACTGTTTTGGGAATGTCTTAAGTTCAAGTTCAAAGGTACAATAACATCGTCGTCATAAACGCCATGATGACTTCCTTATGCGTGCGTGGGCGTCTTTAAACGGTGTATTGACGGTGTTGCAATTTTCCGCAGTTCTAGCAGCTCCGGTGAAACCGTGACCATTTATCCTTATTGGTTTTTCATTACTTCATCATGTTATTGGAATTACAGATCTTCTTAGATCTTCGGCCTGAGCAAAACATGTTTAAGTTTAATTTAATATAAATATTTATTTTATATATTCTTCCGCAGACTTGTCATGACGTGCCATAATTCTAATTAGGTCAATTTAAGAAAATTTTACGTTACGGGATGGCTCAAACTAGCAGAATTGCTCAGTCATGATTGTCATTAATCTCATATCGCCATCCGCTCGTGGGAACAAGTGATGCCATGCCTGTCCGTGGTAGTCAGACGTAGTGTGAATGTGATGCTTGGAACTCATCGTTGCGTGCAGTATGATCGTGACTCGTACAAAGGCGGTGTTTAAAAAAAATATCCCGTCATCAGCTAGGTGATTATTGTAATCTTATTGCTATAAATGTTCGTTAGAAACCTAAAAACATGGTGGATTTTCATGATATTTCGACAAAAGGTTATTGAAACTCTTTGCAATAGAAGTACGTAATAATCACACTGAAGAGTCAATTAGTAATAAATGCAAGCATTTTTTTTTGGAACGTTTTGATAGTATTCGTAATTAAATTCGAATTCCTTTATCACATTACACTTTTCCGCTCTAAAACCCGTCAAATGATGAAATTAATATATCGCGGTGATGTTTAAAATTCAATTCCATCAGTCTCTATTTACTATAATTTCCCGTCGCCAATCACGGGCACAACTAATAACTGCTGAATGTAGGTCGCAGGCAGAGAGTTGCGGACGGCGCAGGGTCGCCAGATTGAATCGCGGTTGCAAAACCTGGTTCGAGCTAGATTTCAAGTGGAAAATATCAAATAAAAACAAACGGCATGAAACTTGTTTGTGATAGTGAACGTTTAAGTAAAAATCCCATTATCATTTGCGAATATGACGTTAGTAGGTATTAGCATTCGCTTTTCGTGGCATACAATTTTATTGCGTAGAGTTCAAACATAGCTAGGTGCATCGGGTATGATGGTCTAGTTTGTGCGGTGTGTGGGATGTGGTGGGAAGTGAGCAGTTGCCGCGGAGGGGAGAGCTGGAATGCGCAGGCGTCCGGCCATCAGTGGCCGCAGCCGCGCACCCATCTCCGCCGTAAAATTGACTGCTCATAGTTTGCGGCCATTCGGTTAGCGCACCGCTCTGTAAAAACATAATAGCAGTTAGGTTTTGGTCCTGTCTGTAATCAAACGGGGAGATAACAAGGTTGAATAGGTGTTTCTCTTTGTACGTGTTAATAGGATTACATACTTATCTCACCATGCTCGGTTACAGATAACATTGTTATTGATTTATCGATTCGGTAATTTTTGTATATAGATTAAAAAAACATGTAATAGCACACATTATAATATTAATTATGTGGTTACACAAACCGATATACAAAATTATATTCTGGTTAATTTAATCCTCGATAATACTACGACCTTGGCATACACTCGATAAAATATCGCGCGGAATAAAAAATAAATCACTATACTGTCACGTCGTTTACTGAATAAAAGGTGTAAATTGAGAGGTGTGAATATGCAGTTTTACGACGTGGCACATGGTTTGATTAGCGCGGGAGTGAGGAATTCGTCACAGTGATAAGAACATTCACCCGATGAGCGATGGCAGAGGTCGAATGACTTTCTATCCATTACCAGTGCACCTTACACTCAGATTTGTAAAAGTATTTCTCATTTGACTGAAAAAGGATAGATAGGAGAGGTGCTGCTCTTGAAATACTTAATAGAGAAGTGCCAGAGATAAAAAGTTACCGAATAAATAGTGGAGTTTACTCTCTTTGTTGGTGTCACTGCACATCAGTCGTCACGTCGTCGGCCGTGATCGACTCGCGAATTGGGCCATCATCGCCACCAACCAATAATAGCGTCACTCTATGTATAAACTCACTGGCACCATTGTTTACGCAGCACACGTCACTGCCGACGGTTTGTTTTCATTAACCGTCTTTTGTTCTTTAATCAAATTAATCGCTACTTCTGTTATATACCTATATTGCGTCTGCGTTGTGCTCGCTAGCACATCAACGCCGTTTTAGAGTTCAAAGCCCCGGCGATGTACCTACATCACGGTCGACAAAATGAAACCTCATAAGAGCCGCACGCATTTTTTTTTACTTACTCAACTTATGTATCACGTTATTTACAAACGATATTTTTCAATATAATTATCAGTAACTTCACGTGGTTTATGAGTATTTTGATATAATTCAGTCCGATTGTTGCCCTAGGCGTCAATTAGAGGACTTTCTAACGAAAACAAATAATGTAACCATGTTAGCTGATCTTGACAAGCATGCTATCTGCGGTAGGTGGACGGACTGATGGACTGCTTTACAGTAATTACAGCCATGAGTTTTGTACCATGGAATTATAGTAATCAAGTAGAGAACTGTATTATTGACATACGCTATTTGAGATTTAAATTTGTAATTATTTGATATTCACAATAATTTTCCTTTGTTTTAGGCTAAGTAATTAGTTTCTGCTTTATAACCGACTTCAAAAAGGAGGAGGTTCTCAATTCGATGGCTATTTTTTTTTAATGTATGTGAACCGATTACGCTGCGATTTATGATCTGATTTACGTAATTCTTTTTTTGTTTGATGCGGAATAGATGCCATTTGGTCCCATAAAAATTAAAAATTGTACGGTCAAGCAGTTTTCATTTTATGAACATTTTTATATTTATTATGATCATTATTTATGTGGATGTTGTAATTGTATACGGCTTTTTAGGAGTTTTCATTTAGTTTGATTATTAGTTTTTGTTTAATACGGATTATTAACAAACATCGAAACTTACCCCCAAAGGAGTGGAAAGGGGGGGTGTGTGGGGGGATTTTTTTTGGCTGTAAATATTTACTTTTTTAGGGTTGTGATGAGGTGATAATAATTACATATTTTCAACGATTATTGACACTAAAAAGCGTGAAATTTTTTTTTACAAAAAATCAAAAACCGACTTCAAAACCTAGGTGCACTAAAAAGCTGAAAATAACCATATAATTCATTACATTTGGAGTCGGTGCCAATTCATGTGTGCATTTGCCTAGTCTGACGTAGATTGGCACCTACTCCAAATGTAATGAATTCTTTATATATATTTTTGTTATTTTTTTTTTATCTTCTGGAGTAATTCACTTTTTTACATTTTATTTATTTGGACAACACAACAGATAACAATCACTAAAGGTATACAAATTATGTTAAGATTGAATGCTCATGGTCTAGATTGAGATCCAAAACGCGTAGACACATAGAAACTAAGGAATAGACACGATTACATTAAACACAAGATTAGGAAAAAGCAATAAATTGGTTAGATACAGAGGGAAGGTACATTACATTAGATTTAGCACAAATATATACCTAGAATGTAGTTAAACACAATTAATAAAACGAAAATAAAATAATAATAAAGGTTTGTGCTTTGATTAGACGCCCAATTGGTTAGTTGCTTTAAGCGCCCTTCAAATTGTACCTCTAAACAATGCTAATTTTGGGTTAAAGATTCAAAACAAGATAAGGTATTGAACCATTGGAACTATTGGTCGCGTAACTATCTCGCATATCTACCGAACTACACTTCTCATCAAAAAAATCGAAACACTTTCGTTTTTATTGTTTTTGTCCTAATTTTTAAAATTACTCATCATACAAAATACGAAACCTATGAAGACTTAATTTGAATTTAGAACATTAACATTAGGATTTATAAACCTCATACTACTCACTATTAAATGACATTTTACATTTATTCCTAAATATACACATTTTTCTGATAATCCTTATCAAATCATAAACTGCGAGGTGTTTCGATTTTTTTGATGAGAAGTGTATTTATTAATAGGATAAGGCTTATCGCTGCAAATCGCTTATCCGATAAGCGATTTGTATCGGGGCTGAGCGACTTGGCCAAGGCGATGGAGCCCGCAATGCACCACGTACCAAGGCAAGAGCCATGGCGTCTGGCCAAGCACGAACAATATTTCTGTTCTACTGACACTAAAGACACTTCTGCCAAATATGGCAATTATTCCTCTGTTTAAATTCATAAAAAAACAATAACTAACTCAAAATAACTAAGGTTCTGTTAAAATATTATGTAGGAAGGCTCCTGTTGAGTTATAAATGTTTCATAGAAGACTTATTAACGTGCTAGACCAATGTCTTATTATTATTCACTTACCTACATCTTTGGAAATTGCTGAAGTCTAGACACTGCATTATTACACCTATCAATTGTGATATTATAGCAAGTTATCATACTACTGTTCAAGTAAAGTAAGCCATGTTGACTATAGTGAGCGGTGGTAACTTGGTGTCAGAAAAAACGAAATAAGCATGAATAAATTATTTAAACCGTCGATGGAAGCTCAAACGACTGCCAGACACGCAACTGTATGCAAACAAAACAGATAGAAAGGTAATGAGGGCTATATTATTACTGCGAGACAGAAATAAAGCATTGAAAGTACCTAAAAGAATGCTGGAACTTCATTGCACCCACGATGAATTCTATTTAAAGCTCGATTGCCGCGCTAATTACCTTCTTTATTTAAGTAAGTTACCGAGAGATGTAACTCATTACCCAGAGCATGATTGCTCAATTTTGAACACTCTTTAACAATAGCAGCCAAATTAACACCCAACTGAGTTTTAAAAAGGTTATACTTAGCTAATTGCACAATTACATAACGTCATTATGTTTGTTTATAAATAGTATTTCACGGTGACTATTGTATTCGAGTTATTATTGGGTTTGAAAAACCTGTTTACCGATGTTAAGTTTTTTCTGTGTAAATACGTCTATGCTGTCGAACAATTACTGCTCGCCGTTTATTCCATCGTTCATCGTGTAATAATGGAACTCATCATCATTTGCCTTACCTTGTCCCATTATTTGGGGTCGGCGCAGTATGTCTTTTTCTTCCATTCATCTCGCTTTTCCGTCATACTGACATCCACTAAGATCTCATTCATATCGCTCTTTATACAGTCCATCCATCTTTTCTTGGGTCTTCCTGGGTCTGTAATAATGGAACTATTACTTTCGATATTAATTCTTTAAAACATTATCTAAATAGAATCCATATTTCAAAATATTCATAATAACATCGTCTAGCTTAGTTATTAAATCATAAGCTGTTTCTTCAAAGAGTTCTCGAGCTTCGCCAAGATTGATGTGGGTTTATAAATAAAATATTATGTGATCTTGAAGATTTGTTATAGAACCTCCTCAAAAGATTCCATTAAGATCTGACAGGCCGCCGAAATGTAATTCGGTTGTATTTTGCTTCTGGAAATAAAAGTTGATCGTTCTCACGTGAAAAAGTCCTTTTATCGCGAACGATATTAGGTAGGTAGATATTAGATAATGAAGTGCTCATAAGTAAATTTCACGATGATGCAATGCAATCCTTCATAAATTGAGTGCGGATCAAAAGGCGAAAGATATCTCTCGACAACATCTTCAAAAGGCCGGTTATTGTTTTCGTTCGCTTTTTGAGAAGAGGAAATATATAAATATGTGATTTGTAAGCTTGGTAAAAGTTGTTTTCTACGTGATCACATCCACAATTATTCTTCACGATTGAGATCTTTATACTCAATACCCTCAATTCGTCATAGTAATGTGATAATTTCAGTTGTGTGACTTATTTATGATTCGTTATCCTGGGTCTAACGGGTGAAACCATGTACCTTCCAACTTAAAAGTATCAGTCCAGTTGCTAATAAGGCAAATAATCACATTACATCATACCGTTAAATTAACGACGCACAACTCTCGTAGGTTCCGGGAATCGTGGCGTTTGCCAACAAATCCCAATTTGCTTTGACAACACATGAGTGTCGTTTGAACAATTCTCTCGTTAGGTTCGATACAATTAGGGGTAATTGGCGTAACTTCTCTGCATTGTCTCGATGGAGATGTTTTGAAAGTGACATGTCATAAGTATAATACCTGGGAAGAATTAATTTTGTTTTCTACAAAGCTCCATAATACTATGTACAAGCCCCAAGCTGTAATAATTTAAGTGTACATACGTGTTGCCACCAACGAGGCTTTGTTTCAACTGTAACATGTAAAAAGAAAATCAATACATAACTAACTTAGCTATTTGTAAGCATATATGGATGCTCAGATGTAATCTCGGATATTGCTGATCCGAAGACTTAAACAACATTCAATATTATTTTCAGCTTTGCCTATATTCCTCGTCTCATGTTGCGCCAGTAATCAAATCCTATCCATCGATGCGCGATGGCGCCCCGTCTCCGCTCTCTCCTCGTTCCCTATTTACGTCCCTCGTTATTAGCTTTCTCGCTGCTATTGCAAATTTGTGTTGTTCGTATAATATGTGATAATGTGATCACGTTTTGATAGTATAACGCAGGTCATGGTTAAAATAAAATTGTTAAAATTTCAACACATATTGCCCTACGGCCCGGGATGATACATACTTGACAAATGGTTCAGCAAAAAGGAACCAAGACTCATAAAATGACAATTACAACAATACATAGAGTTGGAGCACAGTTGGTCGCATCAGGTGCACGGTCATGTGGTCGCCGCTCATTACCAGTTATTAATTACCTGCGGTGGTTGCGCTATTCGCGACCGAGCGTCGTCGCTCTCGTGGAAAGTGAAATTATACAGGCACATTAACCGCTTTTACTAGATTCACTGACAGCCATTAATGCATTGTGTTTCGGTACGTGCGGCCCGCAATATATGTTTTGTGCAAGTAATTATAATTAACTAGCCTTTATTAACGCGCTACACCGAGTTCCGTGAACCTTTAATGCTCCTAACTATATGTATTAATGTTGTATAGGGTTACTCGTAAATGTTCGATGTGAGCGAAGCTGATTGGATGACCATATTGATCGACACGTAATCGGTTTTCGTTTCCGATGCTAGGTACTATTGGACCAGGAACTCTCCTTCACGTCACGGGACTATTCTGATTCTATTAACACTAAGTCTAACAGTCGACTTACCTACTCTTAATAATCCAAAGAGATATTGCCTAGGTCACCGAGTTGTGTTGTGTAAGATAATGTCAGTGACATTACAGATAGGCTAGATAGGCGCGCGCACGTGTCTGCTGTGTCAACACTTCCCGCTTACGTGTAAGCAGATTATCGTCGATACTCGACCGCTAAAGCCTTTTTCGTGCCGATGATCGCTCCACTCACACTAGCGATAATACATTATGTTAACAAACATACTAACATATTTATTTTGCACTCTAGACGTAGGATGTTAAAGTAAAAAAATATATAATGGAATCCAATATGGTTGACACATTATTTATGGCTTGTGAAGTCTATTTATATCAAATTATTTGCTTGTGATAGTTTTGTTTACCTTTATAAAATTCAAGCACCATGTCCATGATACACGATTTTTTAAAAATTGTAGATTAAATAATAATATGAAAAAAAAAAATTAAGTTATTCTTGTTTTATTTATCAGTTTTGCATGTTTTACAAATTATTTATTTTATTACTTTACATTTTTATCGTCTTTCGTCTTTCGCCATTTTTACATACTCCCCGTCCTTTTCCCACTTTTATTCCTTTCAGTCATACGTCTTACGTTTTGATTACAATTTCTTTATCATTGTAGCAAATCGATTAAACGTTTTGTTACATATCAATAAAACGCTTAGTTATATTACTCCACATTGGATACATAGATAAGTACTCTTTATTGTACACCAAACAAAGAAAATAATACAACCTTCTTAGTTCTAATTACAGTAGCTATGTACAATTAAGCGGCCCTATCGCTAAAAGCAATTTCTTCCAGACAACCAGTCAGATTAATAATGTTAGTTATTAATAATAATAGGTATATAAATTTGCTACTACTTTTCCGCGACTCAATTGTTTGTTATGGACGTATTAATTTTTGTTTCCGCTGATAGTGAATAAAGTTTTACAAATAAAGTCATAAATAGTTTATTTCGATTTATAATTATTAGTTACTACTGACATAATTTTGCATGCAAACTATTTGGCAATAAATATTGATTATACCTTCAGCGACATAGCATAATTATATGAATTTAAGTACCAAATAGAGTGGTAGCTTAGTGTCAAATGTAGGTTCTGATTTTGTGTAAGTATTTTAACCTTCTTCTTTTAATTTAAGGGCTCGGCCCTTGTCAGTGCATCTGATGAAGGCCCCTCCATTGGGTCGATCCATTGCAGCTTTTTTCACCTAACTCCCTTTTGTGACGGCTTGACCCGTTGCTGTTAGTGGCATTCGTTGAGTTCATTGCTTAATCATAACTTCAATTAATCAATTCGTAGTGGCTGTATAAGGAAGTAAGATTGTAAGTAGAAAGGAAATACACGACATACAATCTTAAATCTGAAAGTGCATAACTTATGCAATTTAAAATTATCATCGCTCTCACTGAGGAAAACATGACGAACTGGCCGGTTGGATTACAAACCATTGGCATATAACAACCTGTAATTTTAAACCTAATGTGAATGACTTTAGGTTTAAAGGCTAGGATATATTTAATTTGTCCAATGATATCCTCAGAGGCATGACTCTATGTCTGTTCAATGTAAGCGAAACCAAAAACAAATGTATTTGTCAGAATTGCAAAATGAGTGTGAAACCAGAATAAATACAATAATATTACGGCACTATGCGACGAAACAACTGAAAACAATGACGGCGACTAGACACGGTCCCGAACAAATAACGAAAGTTTAACATGTAATTGCCAATTAAAATGTACAACACAAAACAAACATTATAACACAAATGACTTTAAGTTATGCAAAAAGTTAATTTGAACATGAGTAAAAGCTCACGGAGTTACTGTGGACATTAATCACTCCCAGTGTTAGCAAATACTACATGCTACACGCCTCTCATAAGGAGCAATAACCGCTCCTTGCGGTACCCATATGTGCCGGTTCTGTTCAAGCAATCATCGCTTTTCTCACGGAATAGGTAGGCAAGTCTTTTCAAAGCGAGTATCTTATATTGAACTGTATTGTCTATAGTGCCCATTATTCCATGACCCTAAAAAATATTTTCCTCAAAATTATGCATACCAAAATATTAGCACTTTTCAAACCCACTTTTCACCCACTCTCTAATCTATCCCATAGAGTCTGGTCTAGTAACTATTTAGATTTAGGTACTAAACAAATAGACAAAAGACATCCGTCTTTTACTACTACAGCCCTTTTAACGTCCCACTGCTGGGCACGGGCCTCCCCTCAATGCGAGGGGGATTCAGGCCATAGTCCACCACGCTGGCCCAGGCGGGTTGGCAGACTTCACACATCCATCGAGAACTAGACAAGTTCCCTCAGACGTGCAGGTTTCCTCACGATGTTTTCCTTCACCGTTTCATAGCAAGTGATAATCTCGGATGAAAATGAGATTCGCACATAAACCCAGAGGTGCGAGCCGGCGTTTGAACGTGCGTTCGACCACTCGGCTACCACATCCGTCTCTTGTGTGGTCCTAAATTAAGCAAATCCTCTCCGAAGCAAAATTGCCTATTCGGATTCCGAACCGTCATTTAGTTGCGCATGGAATCTGTTACCAAACACCGCACATTCAATGTGGACCTATGGTCAACCGCCTAGATGGTGCACAGTTAATGTGGTGTGTTAGCTATTCAACACAGCTTTGTAATGCCCAAATTGTGGTATTACTTATTGTAGAATGGCAATTGATAAGTTCTAATAAAATAATCATATAACTCAAATACACCATTAATACACCAATACACCATTAATAAAAAGCAGTGGTAGCCTCGCGGGCAAGATCGCCCGCCTTCAACGTAAGGGGTGCAAGTTCAAATTCCAGGCCCGCACCTCTGAGATCATTTTCATGTGCCAATGTCATTTTTAACAATGATTACCACTTGCTGAACGGTGAAGGAAAACATCGTGAGGAAACCTGCACGTCTATAGAAAGGCGTGTGAAGTTCACCAACCCGCACTGGGCCAGCGTGGTGGACTATGGCCCAAATCTCCCTCGTATTGAGGGGGAATGTGCCCGGTATAATGGCAATAGGCTCGCCCCCTATTACATTGGGACCAAAATACATTGGCGAAGTGTGGGTGCACTACAGTGCACCTCTGACTACCCCTTCGGGGAATACAGGCCTGATGATGTATACCATTAATATAATCTCAACGTGGATCATCGACCGATGAATTCCCACTCGCGAACACAGTCATCATGTTACTAACCTCCTCGAAATAGAACAACAAAATACTAATCTGCCAATAATCCAAATAGCCCGTGTTTACATTGCGTCTACTCGTGTATTTTATAAACAGTCCTTGGGCCTGCTCACGCGCATACTGAACAGAATCGGAGGCGCCTGCGCAGCGCCCGTCAACGCCGCGCTTTGAAGTTCGCAATAACGCACACCACGGCTCTCTATTTCAAAGCTGTCGATAGTGTTTTCGTATTTCTTATGTTTACCTAAAAAACTAAGAAGCAAAGAGAACAAAGGTTGTTTATAGGTATCGAAATAACAATTATTTCAGTACGTGTATAACTAGTGAAAGCAAAAGTAATACCAATTTTTTAGGGTGCCGTACTCAAAGGGTAAAACGGTCCCTATTAGTAAGACTCCGCTGTCCGTCCGTCTGTCACCAGGGTGTATCACATAAACCGTGATAGTTAGACAGTTGAAATTTTCACAGATGATGAAGTTATTTTTTTTGCTGTTTTTATAGATAATGGTACGGAACCCTTCGTGCACGAGTCCGCCTCGCACTTGAGGCATGTAGGCAGATTGAGCGGGCTAGAAAGGTTTTTCAGATTAACTAAATTGATATTTACTATCAGGAATCCTATACAAATCAATCGCTATTTCGCTATCGTGATTTCGTTTTGTTAGACAGAATGTTCGAGGATATTGATTCGCAGTTCTCAATGTAAAAATTAAAGTTTGAAAATTAACTTTACGCTAATTTGTTATCGCTTGTCTTTAAAGTCAGGTTAGTTAGGTGTCACACACTACCCTATATTATCACCAATTTTCACAATACCGATGTTCGATACAGTCGAGCAGTCACGTAATCGTTGGCTGGTCATGTGTCGCAAGTGCAAGTGGCGGCCGGCGCCCGCTGCCAGAGCGCCGCACTGTCTTCATGAGGCAACCTGGCCATGCTGCCCGCTTGCTCAACGCAAACATTCTCTAATATCGTATAGTTCATCTTGAACAAACTTCCTATTGATATTTTATTCTGAGTGACTTTGATAATGGTTATTACATAAGAAATAGTTTAATTCAATACGTTTTAGTCAATATTGGCGATGTTAAACACACACATCCATCCATGCTTTTGTCGGCACTATTGTTTTAAAAGTAAAGAATAAGTTGATTCCTTCGTTTATTTTTGCAAACAAACAGTACGATGTAAGTACAAACTCGAATGCAATTACTACAAACTAGCGCGATGGCGTGTTCCGCGCTGCGCAAGTGTACAGTACAGTAATTTTGCGCGACCTTACAAAGCTGTTACATGATATTAAAAGTATATCGTTCGATGCGATCGATCGCACGACAGCCAGGGTGAGCCTGTGCGCCGATGTACCAACACTTGTTTTGTTTGTGTTCCAACGAAGGTGAATTCACTTTTAAAACCTTTTGTTCCCCCTCGACTTCTTCGACAGCGTAGTTCTACTGTTGTATCGAATTCGTTCAGTTTTACCAAATGAGAGCGTGACAGATACGAGAATAACCTATTATCTTATGCAGAACAATTAGGTAAGTACTCGGTCTTTGCGCTCTAAGGCTGAAATACTATTTAACACATGGCTTATGAGTAACCGAGTTATCCGAAATAATGTGATGCACTATCATCTTTCTAAATTGCGTGATTCAGTATGTTAGATCATGTCAGACCATGTGTAGAGGATTTCATCTCGGCTTTAGCTGGACTGCGCAAATGTGTGTACTTGTTCTATGTGATAGTGAAATTTCGCGTGGTTCGACGGTGGGTGGTGGTGGTGAGCTGAGCGCCCCTCGGTTGCCGAATACCGGTCGGACCGGTCCGAGTTTTTGTATGTTTTTCTGTTGTTACGCTTGAGAACTCCTGAATTATATTACTAGCACATGTTCAGTAACACGTATAGATAGATACCCCGAATCGGTGGCTGGAACGATATGCGAAACCGCTTTCCCAATATGCAATAAAACATCCAAATAGTCACATCTATACTCTACACTAATATTATAAAGAGGAAATATTAGTATTTATGTATGTAACGATAAACTTAAAAACTACTGGACCGATTTCAAAAAGTATTTCGCCGCTAGAAAGCTAAGCTATATCACTGAGTAAGTATATTATAAACCCGTGCGAAGCGGGGACGGGCCGCTAGTCATAATATAAAATCATCAATATCCCGAGGTGAATAAATCGATAATATGGTAGAAAATAAATATTACAAAACATTCAAACCCTGACATTATAGTCTAGAAAATTACTGATTAATCAGAAAATTGCCAAAGAATTAAACATTAACCGTTGACACTTTTGAAATTAATGTGTTGATATTTCACAATGTATTTTGAATAATCTGTTACCAAATGTGCATCAATTAAAAAACCATAGGAGGCTATTCCACTGTTCGGCCTTACGCGTCAGTTCAACTACTTGATTACGAATAAAGAGTAAAAAGATTTTAATCTTACGCTCTGTATTTTTTAGTTTCAACATTGTGCTTATCTCTGGATGTCAACCGCATCTCCAAAATTTCCGTAGAACATCACCTAATCGAATTGATAAAGCTAAACAAACTAGAGAAACAGGAACTGCACGAGAGGTCATAGACTCGATGGTCAGGCTGGCTAGTGTGGAAACAACCGGCTCGCGACGCAGTGTAGAGCAGCACAGCACTATTGATAAACAAGCATGCCCCAAAATACCGCTTTAAACAAGACCTATACACATGCCCAATTATCACGACTGAGATATCTTTCATTTCCATTCGTTTATTCTTCTACTCCTTCTTCATGGGGCTTATCTCCTACCGTATTGGTGCAAGTTTTGAAGATATTATTATTCTGAAGACTGCATCAAAAGATGATGATGATGGAGGTTGTTTCGCAAAAGTATATATTTAATAAGCACGGATTTAAAAAAAATATTCAAATTATCTTGGCGATGAAATACTATGCTGCAGGATATCAAAGCGACTAATCATTATGCCGAGCCGTGTGGCGGTGTCTCGGCCCACTGGTCCACGATCTCTGCCCGTCTTATTTCCGTCCACATCCGCTGCATTGTTTTATTCTTCCAAATTACACACCATACACTATCATGCTCCTTTTATTGAATGTTTAGATTATATTATCAACCTACAACTGGGTTTTGGTTATTTTTTCATAATATATACATCTTATGGCAAGCGACTCGTTTTTGTTAGGCGCTTGGCACGTTTGATAGATGGAGTGATTTATGTCAAAGATAGTGAACTCTGTTAATAATTTTAAACTTTACAGCCTTTGGCGTCGTAGCCTTGCTATAAATCCATATAAAATGGACATGAAAACATAAGTATGAAACTTTTACTGCAGCACGTTCATTGAACAAAATAAACCCTGTTCAAAACTGCCGTAAATGTCGGTTATTAATTATAAGTTTAGTTAACTTCCTAGTTGTCACATGCGAGCGACAACCCTATCATCTATATGACATGACTTAATACTCGCTGTTGAGTTATACCTGTGTGTGATGGTGCGGGCTGGCCCTTAAGGTCTGGTCTCTGACTGCGCACGTGCGTGCTACGTGCTCGCGATCCTTGCGCCGACTATGATGAATGGATGGTACAAAATATTACGTAAATGCAGTGAACTACCCAAAGTCATGTTTTGGTACAGTATTTTAACTTTATTAAAATTCCTGAATTTAGTTATTATTTATAAATAAATAATTATCTCATCCGAAACAAGTCTACGAGAAAGCGTGTCACATTTGGTTGCACGGTCAAGAATGTTGTTGTAATTATCACAAGTATGTCATCTCTTCTATGTCAGAATGCTTCACTGAGCGTATGATTATAATTAAAGGAGACACTATGTGGTAAATTCTGAAAAATGAGAACATAAAATATACCGTGTTGGACACATTTGCTTGCTCCGGGCTTGATCTCCGTTAGACGAACGTGCGCTGATAGTGAATCGTCGACTCCACATTGTGTGATTTTTATCGCAGTTTCAATAGCACAATATCGCTCAGAGAAAACGCACCCTGAAGCAGCCCACGGGCACATGGTGCGCGGCAGTCGCCGCCGGATCTGCTGTGCGCCATTCATGGCCCTCCATTACCGGAAATTAAACGCCTGCCAATAGGCAGGGGGTGCCACGGCCGTGCCAGTACCGCCACCCTGCGCGTAATGATATACAATTAAACGCAGCCATTCAAACAAAAACGTCGTCATTGTAATTAATTAGAGCTACAGGTAGGTATACCTGTAATAAGGTATTATTACAACAATGGTCGAGTATATACAAAAAATTGGAATGAAAATAAAAATAGCAGTTTTAATTTGAAGGGCACAGGCAAATAACGGGGAATGACATTTTTTTTTTTTATAGTATCATATCTTTGTCTATGGTATTTTGAATTCTAATCATTAGATTTTTAAAAAGTTAACAGATGGCGCCAAAAATGAAGGTTTTTTATGGCCAAAACGAAAAGAACTGGGTATGTAGGTACATGACTTTAGTTCTAAGCAAAAGTTATTGCATGCATTGATCTCGATAAAAATAATATACTTTTAAACTTTCAAATTGTTTTAGCTCAAAATTCATTAATTAGGACATTCCCTGTTATTTGACTGTGCCCTTCATATACCTATATTCAACCGTTTTTATTCTGCCTGAAAGCATAGAACATTCAACATACTAATTTAATTAATTGATGTATCTTTCGTAATCATTTTATATTCATTCGGGGAATCACTCATTCCGTGTCACTAATATGACGGGGCAGGGCATTAACAGGCAATTAATGTATGTCTGGCTTTAGACGTACCTATCCATTCGAATGTAGTAAATGAATAATGTTCTGAATTAGTGTGGGAGCTTGACTTAAGTTTCTCAGCCGGCTGTTAGGAGTTTGACAAGTTCCAGCACACATTGCTCGTGTGTTTATCTGTTCTAGTTGCTATATAGGCTTCCCGCACGAATTAGTGGCGAGCCAGCGACGCGGCCGACGTCGGTTTCACAACCGACCGGTTCACGAGTAATGCATTGACGCCTAATTGATCTACTTGTCCAATACAAACGGAGAACGTTTGAACCCGACACGTCGCTGCAATCACTCCATTGCCGCTAATTAACCCTAATATGCCAGCAGAATATACTCAATAAAACAACAGTTGCGAAGAATTGAGACGGTGGATCCGTGCAAATTGTAATTTATGACCCTACACAATTTGGAGGAGACAAAAGTCTATTGTGCGCTCGTAATTCGGCGATAAGGAGCAATTTGAGTGCAATCTGGCGGTTAGTGCGGGCGGTGGGGTCGACGCACCGCCGATCAAATTTGTACATGGTCGATGTGAACGACCAGCCGCAGCCGCCGCTCGGGATCAGACGTGCACCGTCTGCCTGCTGAACTTGAGACACTGCGACCACGTCACAACAACAACAACTTGGTCCATCCGCGTGTTGGAAAACACTAAATTGAATTACAGCAATAATATAATATTTAGCTTCACTATCTGCAAAACTGAATAAAAATAAGTAGGTATTCATCTATTACTTCTTCTGACTCAGAGATATCTTCTGATTAAGACATTTGAGTATCGCATTATCCTTAGTTTTTTTGTGTCGTAGACATAATGTAAAGATGCACACTCACGAATGTTTAGCAAGACCTTCATTGACCGTGTATATGAGCTTGATACGAGAAGGCTGTATTTCGTGAAGGCCAATCAATTTAACACCATCCTTTTAGATGCATCAGGGGTAGGTGATTGCATTAAAGGCGGGCCTCGTGTAGGGGGGCTCCGTGAAGGTGACTCCATAATGAAACGCCACATTCGCCAGCTGATAGGATTACGTACGAAGGAAAATGATGAGCTTCATACGCCACAGGCGGCGTCGACTTAATGAGATATCGATTATGTTCGGAGACCACGTTATGAAAATGAGCAGAATATTAGACGGGTGTTAAAATGACAATAAAATGTTTTAATTAAAGATAGTTTCGTTTCCATTCAAACTTGAAAGTTACGTAATTATAGTAAACAAACTTATAATTAAACGGACTGTTGAACCACTTGATCTATAAATAATAACGGTGTTTACAAATTAACACGTTAACTTCTAAACTTTGAACCTTCGCTTCACGTACCCAACAGCTTACACAACTAATGCACTCGATTTTGCATGATAATCGATTTACCATTAACTGCTCTGTATCGATGCACTTACAAATGAGGTAATTGTGCGGGTTGTTGTCTAACGCACTCATTTGACAGTTGAAAGTCGAAGCTCGAAGCTGACCATTAATCTGTCCTGTCTGCAGATGGACAAGATAATACTGACGGTAATGCCGCCATTATTCTAAACGATTCATCTATTGCGTTATGCTAGGTACCTACTACAAGTGTTGGATTCAGTTTCATATCTCTTTAAAAATATGTATCCTATGAACCAATACTACGTCATAAATTATAATTGTGGGTTGCACAAGTCATGCAAATAGTAAGGATAGGAAGACAGAGCGAACACAAAATACATATTATGTATTATATTTCGTGGAAGTCACTTCGTGAAAGAAACCTACCGGTCCTTTCAACTGCGGTTGAGATGCGCGGGCGCCGGCCTTGCGCGACCTTGCTGAGGGCGGCCAATCCGGTGCCGCGGCGTGTGCGCTTACAATACATCATATTATGCACTTTATATGTATAAGTACCTCCCATCTGTTTTAATTTGTTGTATATTTTTCGCCGCCTAAACCCTATTAACAGTTGACATAGAGATGCGCAGAGCTGATACTACTTGGAATGAATTTGTTTAGTTAAGTACATTATGTAATTCGTTTTTAAACCCTACTTCTTCTTTACATAGCGAATAGCAGGTTGTACTTAAGTAATATTGTTCCTGAGAAGTGTAGCATGCTTAATAATTAATTTAAAAATAGGTAGTTTATTGTTGGTATTTATAATTGTCTGGACGTGCCCACGTGCGCGCATCGCCTCCTACGCGACCAGCACCATCTCCCGACAACAGATGATATCATTAAATACTAGATACTCATATGACTTTTGACTAATTGTGTTTTATCTACCTGTAAGGTTACATTACTGTTTACATTTCGATCGGAATCTATTAAGCGTCTGTTTGCAACCATTTATAGATAAAACATTATGCTAGTGTACGTGTTCTATTTCATTCTTATAACGAAGCGTGTCAGTGGGGCAGCCGGCCGCGGTGGCAATGTCAGACCCTTAGATCCAATTATGTGCATACTTCCGCCTTCCGACACAATGCCGACAATGTGCACTCTACCAACCTTTACTATGGTCATGTCGTTACACTGCGTTCCATTTCATACGTCGTCGTCGTTACAATATTCGTACCTTTGAATGCTTCCAGCGGGTATTTTAGGTTGGTACTTACGAGCTAAGGAATTAGAATTAAGTTTAGAACAGTTTTTTATAGATAAAATAATTCTAATGTACCTACTAATTATTGTGAATTTCAAGTCCATAGATTGTAGCATTAAAAATGTTAAAATAATGTCCTCCTTAAAGTAGTGCGGAAACAGAAATTAAAATACTCAACTTATCAACCGATGAAACTAAGAAGAGCGTCAAATTTGTGACTAATTGTACAGGAAATGAGAGCTCTCATGAACATCAAAGGCACCGGGTTGGAGGATGATGCCAAGTGTCGGATATAAACAAACAGCGTTTAGGTGGGCGGAGCGCGTCCTACTCGCCACTGTCATTGCCCACTCAGCGGCGAGGTGACTATCCCCGGACCTTCATTACAAACGTACAATAACGCCCGGCTCGATCATAACTTGATAGCGGTCATAATAATAAAACCACCGGTTGCTACACAATAACAAAAGGTATGACTGATTGAGCTTTGCACTGATCCCCATTTCGCACAGCTAATATTTCTTTTGAATGAGGATATTATATTCAAACAAAGTCTGTTCACTTTTTCATAAAAATTGTTTTCCAATAAAAATGTCTACCAGCACCCTTAGCATGCGTAGGCATAAGTTTGTCGAGCAAATGACGTTACTTCGAGCCATATCCAGTACAAAAAGCTCGAAGTGACGTCATTTTCTCGACAAATCTGACAGTTGAAACAGATAAAACTTATGTCTACGCAGTCACACTAATACTAACACTGATACTCGTAAATTTAGATCCCGCTGACGAAGAGTCCTTAAGTTTCCAAAGGTTCTAAAACTGCAACGTGCTAATAATATATGCTCTTCAAAACAAACAATGTGTGCGGCATCTAAATCCAGCGTCACTGTCCACCAGTGGACAAGGTCGGCAGATGACCTCAGCGATCCCACGAATATAGGCGATGGGTACCTTTGTGTAATTCTCGACTGTTTTGTTTGTTTGTTCGATGCCATGCGTGATCTTGATAAAGATAACACGAAATTAATGACTTGCCCAATCAAATAAAGATTGATTGGAATACTATTATGCCTAGCTCTGTATATTTTGTTGAAAGTGATTTGTTAATTTATTTCAATACTTTTCATCCGCATCTAATGAATTCATTTCAATAAAAACGTGAGCAGGAAAATCCGATAATTTTTTTGTAACAAGAAAAACAAACTTGTTCCGTGAAACGGTGTGTATTGGGGAAAAGCTGTCTACTAAATTTGTGAATTCGTTTGAGTAAACAAAAAGTCACTGAGGCGTGATGTTACTTAATTTATGAACACTTTGACATTGACTCTATTTTTTTAAAGGGACTACTCAAAGGGACAAAATGTTGAATAATTTTACAAGGTTTATTGTATGGTATAAAATATACGATTTATTTCCAGTGTTAAAAAAATCAGCTCAAATATAATTGGCATAGTTTTGTAGCACTGTACGAGTTAGATAAATATCAAATTGCCTTCCACTTCTCAGAATCGAAACTAAACCATACCGCGCGTCTGCAGCGGACAGTAATATTTTATTAGGCTAATTCAGAGTTTTAGACTAGACAATTTTCCCAACAAAAGTTTGTTAACCTTATCGGTCTAGATTCTAGGCACACAACGAGAAGCCAAATAAATGAGGTTAATTTCTTAGGAGTTATAAGAACAAGATTTCAAATTTGAACAAATTATATTTTTGGAGCTGCAATGGTGATGTGGTCTAAATTATAAAATAGTGGTTGAAAATATTTGTATTATTTATTATAAATACATACATAGCAGTGGTAGCCGAGTGGTCGAACGCACGCTTTGCAATCAAAGTGCGCATGTTCTATCCCCGGCTCGCACCTCTGGGTTCCATGTGCGAATCTCATTTTCATCTGAGAATATCACTTGCTAAGAAACGGTGACGGAAAACATCGTGAGGAAACCTGTGTGCCCGGTATAATGGCAATAGGCTCGCCCCCTATTACATTGGGACCAAAATACATCGGCGAAGTGTGGGCGCACTGCAGTGCACCTCTGCCTACCCCTTCGGGGAATACAGGCGTGATGATGATGATGATGATGAAATACATACATGTTGAGGACATTATCGTTAATGCACCAAGGCCACTGATATTAATTAAAGCATCTGTTGCCATCAATCACAACATAAAGGACATGAGAACTCTTGAAATATGTGATGATGACATAAATACGCATTGTTGAATATTAAGCATTCAATGGTTACTGTAAAGCAGCCGAAACGTCGGGAAAATAATAAAGTAAATAAACGCGATAGAATCCGTAAAATAGTTTTATTTCAACAAAATAAACTGCTGAGCGTCCTCTCCGCGCAGTACTCCGTACAGCACCAATATAGAGATATTATGACAAATTCCTTGAACCGATAACTAGATTCCATTCTTAACTTGACCGCAATTCGTTGTAGACAAACATCTTACAGCTCTTGGGAGAATTGTTTTGCCGCTCTGTTGAGCTAATGGATTAGATATCTGGATCGGGGACCGGGTGTCGAGTTAATCCCGAGGCTAAGACGTGCCGAATGCCGAACCCGGATTAATGCTAATTGAAGTTTTGCTTGGATCAGTGACACGCTCAGCTGGCGTCGTTTAATCAGAAGCAGATGTCGAAGGTGGGATTAGAGTATTTCCATTCTCAACATATGTAGTTCATTATGAAAGGAGATAGCCTTCTCGTCTTGTAATTATGCAAAACTGATATGTACACATAGAGATATGAGAGGTAGACCATAATTATAACATACATAAATAGAAACATGAGTGAGTTTGAAATTAGTCCCAAACAACAATTTGTACAGTCATAATTTTACCGTCCATTTTCGTTGGTCGCAGCATGTATGACATGCGATATTACCAATACGCATCAATTTAGTTTGTAAATATATCTACAATTTTATTTACAATCGTCTGCGGTTACATTATACGTAATATTTACCTACATGGTATGTGCTATGTCCGCGCGGCTCGTTGGACGCTGGTAACTATTGTTTGAATATGTAACTGAACGTGGAAAGTGGGTTAGGACTTTAAGGTACGATTAGACAATAGCAGTGAGCTTGCTATGTGTGAGCTTTTCCCTGTTTCCCATAGAAAGTGTATGTTCTTCGTTCTTGCACTCTTTTCAATACATCCTCGTTTGTTATCATTTCTGTCCAGCTGATCTTTTCCATTCTCCTCCAACACCACATTTCAAACGCCTCCAACGTTTCTCTATCTTTTTGAGTGAGTGTCCATGGCTCGCACCCATATAGTACCAAACTCCAGACATAGGTTTTAATAAACTTTTTCTTTACCTTTTTTGATATTTTGGACGTGAATATGCATCTTTTATTTTTAAATGCTTGTTTTGCCTGAGCGATTCTAGATTTAATGTCCGGCGTAAACCTGGAGTCTGCTGTGATAATGCTTCCTAAGTATTTAAAACTGTTTACATTTGTAATAATAATATTTTCTATTGCTATTTGCCGTTGTACATTTGTTTGGGTTTTTGATGTAGTTAATATTTTAGTTTTTTTGGTATTGATCTTTAATGTAAATTCTTTAAAGTTTTGGTTCATAATGTTCAATATTTTTTCTAAACCTTCATGTGTTTCAGCTATTGCTGCTACATCGTCTGCAAATCTATATAAATTTTATTACTTTCCCATTAAATTTAACACCTAGATCTGTAGTTTCTGAAATTTGGTTAATAGCTGCTTCTATAAATATATTGAATATGAGAGGCGAGAGTGGACAACCCTGTCTTACACCTTGTCGGATCTTTGCTGTTCCTTTTTCATTTCCTATTTCTATTACAGTCTCTTGATATTGGTATAACTCGTATATTATTCTTCTATCTCTATGATCCAGTCCTATATTCTTTAGTATTTGCATCATTTTTTTCCAGTCTACTTTGTCAAATGGTTTTTCTAAGTCAACAAAAGCTATATGTGTGTTTAGTCCTAAGTCCATTCTTCTATCTATGATTTCTCTTATTACTAAAATTGCTACCCGTGTACCTTTATTTCTTCTAAATCCAATTGGCAAATTATTTAATTATAAAATATTCATATACCTGAAAATATTACAAAAAAGAACATAACGAGGTACTAAAAATACATTAGGAATTCGCTCGCTCGCCATCTGCGAGCCATCCTCGCATACCTTCCACCATATTAACGTAAATAGCATTCTAAAACGGATCTTTACATTATGGCACAAGGTTGCACAGTGGTATTAACGGACATACCGCCTCACTGCCCCACAAGTGCGACCCACCATGAGTAAAGCTGAGGGGATGTAAGAAATTCTGTACTTGGCCCAGCTTGCACTAGTCTGGTTTAACACTCAGCTAAAGAGGTATTTTGGCTGGACCTGGCATTGATCGATTTTTGAGTGCCGTACTTACAGCTCAGTGGTTCTATGAAACTAGTGGTGGGTGCTGATATAATCAACCCATGTATAGTGACTAGTATGGCAGCCGTAATAAAACAACTTTAAGACATTTCTTTCGTATAAACTGTAACTATTCTTTTATTACAGGTAATACACGTTCATCTACTAATTTGAAGTTTGACGTAGTAAGCAACAAAGGCAGTCCTGTAAGTACATGACTTTGGTAATAAATGAGATACGAGTAATCGCGCAACTCTCTGCCGGCCCGGCAAAGAACATTCTTAGTAAGTAGATTAATGCGGGCTATACTCTTGGAGGATTAATACTAAAATACACTTATAGCGTACCCATCTATCGTGTGTTGAAAGGTATGTTAATGGTAGCAAGCTTTTAATAGGTTGATTTGTAATCAAGGAAAAATCTGTTTGCTTTTCTTAAAACCTTTTTAATCCCAGATGAGATAAAATGAAAGCAATGTATCGTACTTTAAATGAAAATTGTTTGCCATATGTGTAAGTCCTAATAGATAACATAAATTTTCAATTCTTCAGATTCTAATTCAAAAGATTGATTTATATACACCAATTGGAATCAACGTCTCGCACAGCCAACAAAACCTGTAATATCGGCAATATCGGCAATCACAATACGATCTACATAAACATTTGGCAAAAGTCCTACTTGCTCGCGCGCAGCCTGATGATATCACAGCGCAGTCATCTGTGCAAATAGGCGGGTCGTCACTCCCGCGCACAATAAACGCCATTAACATACCTATAATTGTTATATTTTCATGTTTCGTTTCAATTGCTCGTAAGCAATGAATTAATCGAATTAGCGAACAGAAGAAAAAACAGCTTTGGCCCGTCCATTAAAAGTCAAGGCTATTTTAAATTCTGTCTAATTCGTCAGTTATCATCCTAATGATACATCACGTACCACGCGTTTAGAAGGCTGTTGTTAGTCATAGCACACGATAGCCTCAGGCCCGGATAATTTGCAATTAATTGAAGTCTATGTATAGAACTCGCTCGAGTATCAAGGCGACTTTAGATTATAGAAACACAACACACTAAGTAAATGGGACTAGTGCTATTGTTGTATTGTTGTCTTATGAATCATCACTAAGATCTATGCAATACGAATGCCCACGTCACTAGCACTATGTGTCCATATCTATTGTTGTCGGCTGCTATCATAGTAGCGTTTACATTCATTGATCTGCACGTGACGGGGAGTGTCAGGCGGGCTGGCAGCGCGCCACACCGTGCCACTGGCACTGCCACTATCGGGATGCATTCTCGTCCGCGTCACCGGCGTAATTGAATTCGTGTCAGGAGCCACGTGAAACATCGTTATTTGTGCTTTCACAACATCGTTACTGCAGTCACACTGCCGACGTGTGAGTCTATCATGCTATTGGGACTGAAGCGGGGGCTATGTGTCGAGTCTTGTGCCGTGCGTGTGACACATTGGCACGTGCGTGGAATGTTTTTAAAACGAAAATATTCCGTGACAAGTTGTACAACTTTGAAGGGCTTTTTATTGTCTTCTTTTAGTCCTTTACAGAAACAATGAGTGGTTCCAAATAAATTTAAATTAAAATGTTTGAAAATTATAAATAACGTTTAAATTTTAAATAAGGAACAGTCGGTGCGAACGGCAGCTTGGGTAGTAAACCGTGCTGTTCCGCAGCTAGCGAGCAGTAAATCATTATTAACTTCGCCAGTATTCTGGCACAATTTAATTTGGAGCGCCAATAAGGAAAGCCCCGGTCCGTTGCATCAATACTTACGAGGACTTGCCTCTGTACTGTATTATCAGAATAACTTTAACAATTATTGTTTGGTTGACCTAATATCAATGTTTTAGGATTAGCTCTAACATAAATCTTTTTCTAGTTTTGTTTTTAACAAGATTACGAACAAGTAATCCATATTAACTGTAGTAATGTAATAATCCAATAAAGGTTTACTTTAGCCACATTTTTTGTAGATGTTTTATTTTTCGTGGACATATGATCGCTATCAAACATGTTCCTTCATCATTTCCTATTTATATTAAGTTCCTTTTATGATTGTTTAAAGTAATTGGATGTACCAACTAGTGACTAGACTACGCTTAGTTCTACAAATTACATAGCCAACAACCAATAAACGATGAGCGTGGCATCCTGCGGGTAGCCGACCGCTTCCTAGCTTCTGTGGAAGCGCGGGCGGCGGGCGCGCGGCCGGCGGCGCACGGGGGCTTCGCCCTCTATCCCCGGTTTATGGTTCGCGAACTATGCTATCAGCGGTTTAACGCTCGTTTAATGCCATTGTAATCTAATCTTGATGGGAGTTTGCAACTTTCTCCCTTGCTTCCGTGAATTTTCTAATGCTTGTATTCAATGTACAGCGCATATCATGAAGGATTGAAAATCTGATATCTACAAGATAGTTACTCCACGATAGTTATTTCGGTGCTCTTGGCATAGATAAATCAATTACCTGTTTTCGATTCAGGAATTAATACACCCTCGAGGATAAGTAGCCGTGTCAACTGCCCTTTTTCGCTATTTCCCAAATGTATTTAAATTAGTCTAGAAAGTGGTAAGTTTATTTTCTATCTTGTTATGAACACTCGTACGGTTGGTGGCTGGGGCCCTTGCTCCCATTCCTTACGGTTTACAGTTCGCGCGGCGAGAACTGTTGGTTGTTGGCAGCTCACAACAACACTGATACGTTACATTGACAGCATTGCTAGTATGCCGGTTAAAATGTTGTTTTTAACAATTTAAACATTTGACGATTAATGTCGTGCACTTCAGTTGCCCTTAAATACCTGGTGAGAGGATGAGTAATTGAGGTGTTCATAAATTTACCAATGCCATCATTACTAAGTAGGTATATTTCGGAAGTTTAGTTTTAGCTGCCTGCCTGTTTTAGTTTAGTTTTACGTTTTCGTAACACGTAAGTTTATCTATATTCTGCGAATCACATCTAAATGTGTAAAGGTCGTGTGACTGTGTATTGCCAATAAGTGCGCAACACGTCACCTCTTCAAAAAATATTGTTAGTATCGCGGAATCGCAAAACTCCGCGCGGGGACTAAACGCGTGCGCATGACACAACGCGCCGCCGCCGCCCACCTACCTGCGCGACGCGTCGTCTTCGGCGCACTGCCAAAGCGCAGTCAACATCGCGGAAGTGTATAAGGTCATAGGACTTCCCCGGAAATATGCATATCCATACCTACCGGCTCAATCAAAGTTCACCATTCGGTAGGGTTTAACCTCATCGATCAAATAATTACGGACATGAGACTCTTATATTTAATAATGTTTATCCATGATTTCGATTATTTTGATTAAGGATTGTGGTTACTGATAAGCGCCTCTGGCTGGTTATCCTTATTTTCGGTGAGTCGAACAAAGAAGGCCAAGATTTTAGCTGCCCAAGGGCCCGACATATCTTGAATAGAGATTGATGTCTATCAAACGAAAATCGGACCCCCCATCCGGGATTCGGCGCTTCTTAGGGTTAAAATTTTTATGCAAATTCAACTTTCACTACTCGTCAATAAAATATTATGTGCTTTTTTATTATAGGACATTGTCATAGTTTTGTATCTGGCGAGCGTCCTTCGCTGGGTATTAGACGCTAATTAATTTAACGGTTCCCCTGATGACGACATCACTTACCACAAACTATTTGTATCAGAGCATTGAAATCATAGATTATCGTGACATATTATTATTAACTTTACGTTTAAAAATAATATTCGGCCTGATTATTATTATTATTTTTATCTGACACGTTGAATCGACCAGCTTCATTTTCAAATTATGTAAATAGTTTCATAAATAAACAAGTATTTCTTGAAAAAATTACAATAAGTAGCTGGTTTCCATGGTGCATTCGTCGATAAACCGAGACGCCCCGCCATCTGTGGACACTCGACACCGGCCCATCTGGCGACCTTGCTCTGATTACACCGCGACCGTTCCTCCGCAGCTTAGCCGCACTCACACCAAACACTACACAATAACGAGAAACATTACAATTTCGTGTCTGACAATAGTTTAACTACTTCAGAGGGTTCGGGTAATCTTCACGTATTGCCTGAACCATACGTACATAGATTTTTATATGTAGTATACAAAATAAATAGAATGCCTTCGCTCCAAACAAAACCCCTTTTGCATCCCGTTTTCTCACCCTCGTCTTCCTTAGCGCCGCGGTTCAAACGATCAATATTCACTGAGATATCGTTCGTTTGACCTGAATATACCCGGTATTCGGAATACATAGCGATGTTTATTGATGCGTGAAATCCTCCATCCCGGCGTACACCATAAACTGTAATGTCCGGAGCCCCCTGCACCGGCGCTGGTGCGTCGTTAACGATGGAATGGGGCCGAACGCAACAGAATCTTGTGCAACACTTTGTGCCCGATGCTCTTCCACGAACGGCAAGTCGGCAACGCTTCGTAAATAAATAGTATTAAATATTATGATGTATGTAAACATGTGATGTAGAGTATGCTTGTGCTCTGCACTGGATGGTGAAAGTGACGGATCTCATGAACAAAGTCATAATTAACAAACTCGTAACATTGCAAATGAGACTTTGTTTTTTTTTTAACTCTAAGAGTCATATTTTCAAACACGTATTTTTGCATCTTATTATGTTCTTGGAGGTCGAAAGGATAGTTTTATGCTATGTGAAAATTGAAAAGTAAACTACAATTCTTCGAATACTGTGTTCGATTCATAGGAAATAGATATAGATCATTGTTAACGTGTTACATACGCCAGCCTTCTCTATCACTCCATCATCAATAACGACAGTTATATGAACGATTTATCATAATTATATCAGGCAAGTCATAGGAGCTGTGTAAATATTTATGTTTGGCAACTACTATGTGGGAACCGATTCATTGATAAATGTCGTACCTACCTAACATTTTTGCTTTGTTAAGATTGCTACTGCAGATCGACGTTTTCAAAAGTGTATTCTGATTTCGCACTTTCTACTATTATGTACTAGGTATATTTATGTTTCCGGAACATCTAAATGCTAATATTAACGCTAATCCGACTTTTATCTTTCTACAAGTGATTATATTATTACTATTCTCCATTAATTTTCCTGTTATTATTATATAATTTCATTTTAATATGCTGGCTATTAAAGTCTGCCTACATTATGTTTTTAACTGTACGAGTAGGTATGTGTAGTATCTAATTCACGCATTTATTAGCATTACGTTGCATGCGCAAGCGGCGCTCATTGCCTTTTTATTGACATTAATGTCTGGTTTTAGCATATCATGTGGTAATTGATGTGTTTGATGGCCAGGTATATTCTATTACTTATTCATAAACACATGTTTTTCCACCACATCATGAATTTATTGTTCTCCGTGACGCCGTTATGACCGGCGTCGCGACGCTCTTAAAACCCATAGGTGTATAGGCGTCAGGACATATCCTGACGCCCGTATGCCAATGACGCGATGGTCTTTTAGCTTGCGTCTCTCATGACTGTCGCGACGCTCTCAAATGCTCATATGTCCCGCGTAGCATATCTGCTAGGTATTCGTGTTTGCGAGGTATATTTTATTTGAGACTAAACAAAATAGATGAAATCGTGTTGTGATCATGACGGTCTTTTGATCAAAAGAAACATGATGTCGAAAATCCTAAAGACTTAAAAGGCCTCCTGATAGACTTTTGTTTTATTATGTTGTATGGAAATTGCCGTTTCCGGTGAGTACAGAATATTAGTAATCTTCAATTTAAAGTGAACACCACCCAAAATCAAGTTATGAGCTGCTCAACAAAATACTTTTCCAGTATACTATAAATAACTACAGCCCTTTTTAATGTCCCACTGCTAGGCACGGGCCTCCCCTCAATGCGAGGGGGATTCAGGCCATAGTCCACCACGCTGGCCCAGTGCGGGTTGGCAGACTTCACACATCTATCGAGAACTATATGTTGTTTAATAGAGCTTAAATAAAAATAATGATAAGCCACTGCTTAGATGGAAATAAACAACGAATATTCTTCAGCCCATAAACGAGCCATTGCACCCTAAAAACAACCGGTCCTTGATAAAATGAACTAAAGATTAATTAGTGGGCAGGTGCGTTGGCCCATCTCCTCAAGCGTGTCGGTTGTGGCCCGTAGGGCGGGCGGCCGCGGACCGTGAAGATACATATCGCGAAACCGGTGCACCATGAACCTCGATATATCTTTACGGTGGGATGCTTAAGGGCCTTGCAAGGTAACCGATCTTTATGATCATAAAGATTGTATGATACGTTCAGGGGCTTTACCGCCCTAGTAGACCCCTTATAGTATTGTACCTAACTGACGATTTCGTACAAAATTAACTATTGAAAACTTAATGTAATATTAAAAATATTGCTGCAAGAGAGGTGGTCGTAACGAGACGGATATAGACAGTAAAAGTGTTGTCAGACTCTGATCGTGGAATAAATCATATGCACTTATCCCTCTTTCTTTATATCAACAGTTGAAGCTAGTGACTTGTTCATTGTGACACCCACCATTACGGACCCATAAAACCTCCAACAACTAGAGCTATAAATTAATGGATTTACTGAGACTGAAGCAACAAGTTTACGTTCCAATGACTTTTTAACAAGGACAAAAAATCCTCAACCTTGAGTTCGCTATCGTTAACGTTAATTGCCGCTCTAACTATGCTCCAAACATCGTTACTGCGGTATTCGAGTTAATTGCCTCATAGCAACCTGAATGTATTTTTTCCCTTTCATGCTGTTGATAAACTTGATCCAGATAGAGGTCCATTGTCGGGTAACGAGAACTGGTGATATTAATCGCGATAACAGGAAGGGCCTCTGCTAGGCGGCCTTCGCTACTTCGTGGAAGAGGCTCGTAAAATAAAGTAACAAGCTTTGCTGAAGGCAATGCAGACATTAGACAATGCTTATTGTATCTAAATTTAAAGACCAAAATTCAAAATGCCCTGTGAAAAGATACATTAGTTACTTTCTTTTTTAAGAATTTCCTACGAAAAGCAAGTAAATGCAATAGTAGCGCATTATTTTCGTTTCACGTTCACATCCTAGGAAATGCTTTGAATTTTCAGCAGGTGCTATAGGATAGATATCCAAATAACTAAAATACGCGGTACGCGGTCGGTTCATTATCGACACAGTGCGAGCGGCGGCAATAAGCCGGGGAAGTGCGTGGCCTGCACGCGACCCCTGAATCCCCACTGCCGCTTAGTATAAGCCGGCCGCGATCATTTCGGACACGCGCCCCGCCCGTCAATGTGGGACGATCGAAGAACACATTATTTGTTGCTGACCTATAAATAATCAGAATAGCAGGAAGCGTATAAAAAGGCTATTTAATTTTTCACCTTCTGTGAATAGGGTCACTGTTTTTTTAATTGGAAAAGTACTCCCAACAAGTGTACATATAACAATAAAAATATTGTACTCATATTGTTCATCCTCATATCGTTCCCTGTCTTCGATAAATGAGTTACATAAGAATCGTATAAAACTATAACTAACTAGGGAAATTTTGCTGTTATCTCATTCAGATATGTTATGGGCTAACTTCACCGGAATTGTCATAATATTTTCCTTTGTTACGTAAGAAAATGTATAAAGTGTTTCCAACATTATTCGATCTTGTATTCCAGTCGTGTTCGTCTTATGCCGAGCGCAGTCAAGGCTCTCCTAGGCTTATCTAGGAACATGTCCCGGTGGTGTGCGTGGCATGGTGGGCGTGGGCGGACTTGATCACAATAAATCCCTTGAAAGAACCCTGTTCACTTGCAGGGTCTCGGGGCGCAGCCGCTATCTATTATAACGATACTTATTTGAGTGATATTACTAACATCGTTACAATAATCAGATTTTCACATTTCAATACATTTACAAAGAAATGTTAGATACTTAACCAAGTACTTACGGAGTATGTTCGTGACAGTAAGCTGTTATGTACCTACTACATTGACAGAACATTTATTGTTAACTAAAACTACAGTTCTTAGTGTTGGTAGACAACATAATTTTGTCATAGAACACTGGAAGATTATTCGCTAAAGTAGTCTCCATCTTTGTAAACGATAAAGCTGTAGACTGTGGCTTTAGCTTCAATAGTTATGCGCAAAAAGGAATATTTTAAAGCGATATAAAAATATTATATAAAAATATAAGCATATAATCTGACATGTGGCGCATGCAGTAAAGACTAGAGTAAAAACATTAGCTCTACCACTCGGCAGCTAAGTGCGTGCACTTTGCGCCAACTGGGTATGTCCATCGGACGCTGCGCCTAGGATGCCTCTCACTTAACGAGCGCTATATACGTGCAATTAACGACTTTTTGAGCTGCTGAAATGTGGTAGGTACTTAATGAATATATCTTGCTTTAAGAGAATCTTTATGTAGAGTCCAAGTAATTGAGCAATACTTTTTTTAGGAAGCGATGCTTTATAACTAGCGCTGTGACGCCTTCTAGTTAGCGTCGCAACACCGAATTCTGAGCGTCGCGACAGCGTATAGTCAGCGTTGTATTTGTAGAAGGATTGAAAGTATTGCAAATTTGAAGTCCCGCTTTGAAATTAAGTCAGTAATAGTATAGTAGTTAGCAAAACATTGAATTGCAGCCATCCAATTATGGAGAGTACAAAAAGGTTACTCATATCTCGTATCTATAAAAGAAAAGCTGAACTCTGCAGAATTGCAGGTTCGTGTAACGGGCTGGTCGTGCTTGCCTCGCTTGTAATTACTCTCTCGGAATAAGAAGCGACGTTTGCGGCCGTAGAGGTACTCACGTGAAATGGATATAGAGTTAGTGCCACTCTGAGCCCTTTCGCAATGAGAATTTCTCCTGCTGCCAGTAAAATCATTTTAAACGGTCACGACTCACGAACCTGTTGCTATAAACGCTTCCATAGTTCACACAACATCATGTTCTCGCTGCTTAATAAGTAATTCTGTTGTTTTATTTCAACACGACAACAATAACCGTTATTGTTTATGCTGTACCTATGTTGAGTGTTGAGTTTAAGTATGTAAGATTTTATTACATATGGATAATTTGTTTTAATACAGAAATGGTGACAGCCCCACCCCATTAGGTAGCACCCCAAGGTGGGACCTTCCATTACACCAATATTGGCGATTGGTTGGCAATGGTAATAGTGTCTACAATCGCGTGACATAATGGTAATGTTGTGTTGGTTACAGGGAAGAGGTGCGCAACCACACGGTGCGGTGGAACGCACAGTTCTCGTTCGTGTGCAAGATGTGCGCCAACGCGAGCACCGGCGTGCTCGAGCCGGCGCACCTGCGCGTCTCCGTGCGCAAGGAGTGCAATGGTACGACCGCACTCTTATCATGTTATGTTTATTATTGTATCTGACTGATTGTCTCTTTCGTTATAAACAAATGACGATTATCCACCCAACTTAATTGTCCAATAATCCGTAAATATGCGATGCGATCATACGTTGCTGTAACAGAGACATAGCTACCCCAGCTTTCCTCGGTAATTACTTGTGTTGTAAAGGTTCCCAATTTATAGATAATCAGAGACCATTCAAAAGGGCTTTATGTTCAGAAATTATTTTTAAATTCCGCAGTCAATAGATTGTATCTCTAAAAATAAGCATTATATTCTCGCATGTAATCCTGACACTTGTATTTATAACGCATTTGTTTGTAATTAAGAACACCATTGTAGGTAGTTTATAGAGAACTTAAAATTTCTATTAATTTTCACGTATGGTCTGTAATTATTTCAACTCTAATATTTGCTCATTACGTAACTGTTCACAATACAGTACCAACAGTGCATTGAGTAAATAACATCAGATCCCGTCGAAAATTTATAATTCTGTTGTCGTTCGCGGAAGCCGTTTGCCCGGTCCTCCTGCCCTCCACTCCACCCCGACACAAACTCCGCGAGAATTCCAACTGAATATTATGACTGAATTCCTTAAGAGCCCGGTAACTTTGCCCTTTGTAGTGCACTCACAGAGGGCTCTCGCGAACTAGTGAGCTCGCCTCGGGACTCGAATTAATTATAAAGCAATCCTTACTTTGAACTCCACCGCCCACATAACTGCCACATTGTTTTCAAGAGGAATAATGGGTTATTCAATTTTGAACTATTGTTCATAATAGAACTTTTTTTTTATCTCTGATTGATCACCCACATTGATCTCACACATACACATCGGTAGCACATTTGGTGAATGATATACTTCCATCAGAAAGTGTCAAAAGTTCCTGAATATTGTTGTGTAGCGGTACTAATTAGTTGTGTTACGTGTTCCAGGCGGCAGGTCATTTCAGAAGCTGGGCTTCTGCAACGTGAACCTGGCGGAGCTGGCCGGCGCCGGCGAGACCATCCGCCGCTGCCTGCTCGAGGGGTACAACCGCCGCCGCCCCGACAACTCTGTGCTACGGCTGCGCATCAAAATGAACATGATCTCAGGGGACCCACTATTCAAAGTGTGAGTCCCTTTTATTTTGACGTGTGTCCCAGTGCAGGTTTTTATAACGGTTCCTACAAAAATAATATCTAAATTAAATTATTGTTGACCAACTGCCAGATCGATGTCCTAGTATCTGCTACTGATTATTGACTCGAGTCTTTCTCTCCGTCTATCGTTCGGGTATATAAATTATGAAGATCACAACAAACTTTAAAGGACTTAACTTTTTATTTTTTAACATAGGTCTGACCACGAATCGCCATCATTTTGTACACATAACTTGTGTCATAGCATAGCATTTGGTAATGGTTCCAGTCCGGAGCGCGTGCAGGAGGTGGGCGAGGGCAAGGCGGGCGGCGACAGCGGCTCGGAGAGCGCGGCGGGCGGCGCGCCCGACGACGACTGCGCCTCCTCCACCGCCAGCTCCGGCTTCGGATCCCTCACCAAGAAGAAGACCTATGGTACGACTGTCGAGCCTACGCCAACTACATCCCCCGCTAGTTCCTCTAATTTTATCAAATGTTACGAGGCTGATCTTAACCATTTGGATTTTAAGGATCCTCACTAGATTATCTAATTATAGAATACCACTGCTATTCTACGTATGGCCCCCGTGTCAGCTTTTCCGTCAGTATGACCACCTACTCCTTGCGCTCTATTTGACATTATTATTATATCCGATATTGTCGTGTGGTTCCAGAGGGTGGCGTCGCCCAGCCGCTGTCGCTGGTGGCGTCGTGCGAGCTGCCCACGCCCGAGAGCGACGACTCGCCCCTGGGGCCCGCGCCGCCCGACCACCCCGGTAACTAGCACTCATCATTTTCACTCTCATCACAATAGATAATGCCGTTAAACGTATAGTAGAGTAATAACGCTGCAGCAGCACATCGCGATACTATGTTATTCTCTTTTGTTGCAGGATTGACGATGGCGAGCGTGGGCGTGGGCGTGGGCGGGGCGGGCGCGGGCGTGACGGTGCCGGCGTCGTGCGCGTCCTGCCTGCAGCACCACACGCACTCGCGCAACTCCTCCAACACCTCCGGCGACATGAGCAGCAAGGTAACGCGACCGCTCTCGCCGCGAGCCTGTAACGACCTGCGTGTGTCTCAGCATTACTGGATCACGCATGCTACTAAATTGTAGCATTTGAAATGCTTATCATATTGATATTATTATTTTTGAATGTATTTATTCCAGGCGTCTGGCTACGGCAGTTCGTCTGCGGCGTCGGCGCACTCGCGGCAGAGCTCCGAGGGCGACTCCGCGGGCGACTCCTCGCGGCCGCATCACAACAGGTACTGTACACTACACTGCACACTGCCGACCGCCACCGGCCAGTGGCTGTTGAACTAACTCGGATCGCTTTCGCCGGCTACTGGTTTGTTGTGAATATAAGAACGGTGCGACCCCGCTCCCGTTGCACGGCGACACGACACGACACGACACGACACGACGCACCGCGCCCCCGCACGCCGTCCGCGGCCCTGTACAGATCACTGCGGCTTTTGTTATTGTTTAATTTAACATTATTCTGTGTCACGCACGGTAACTAATTTATATTATTTAGCAATTATTTATTTGCTTTCATTAATTTATCTTTTATATTTTTTTCTCTTCGCCCCCGTCCCCCGCCCCCCTTCTCGCTCGCAGCGTGCGCTCAGAGCGCAGCGCGCCCGCCACCGGCTGCCGGCACGCGGGCCGCGCGCTCGCCAAGCTGCTGCTGGAGAGGACCGTCGTCGGCGACTCGTCCGACCTGTACCTGACGCCCGACACCACGCTCAGCGGCCCGCCCGACGTCATCCCGCGCCACGTCTCGCTCTCCCCCGCCGCCCACGAGTACGGTACGCCCGACGCCACGCTCGTCGTCGAGAACGGACGCGACAACTCCTTCGCGATGCCGACCTACTTCGACAAGAAGAAGAAGGTCGCGGCGACGATCGTCGGCGCGGCGGTGGAGCCGCTCACCAACTTCCAGATATTCAAGCAGAAGTCGCTCAACACGATCCCGGCGCTGCTCGACAGGAACAAGCGGAACGAGGAGCTGTTCAACAACTTTCCCTTCCTGACGCCGCTCGCGCACCGCAAGAACTCCCTCGTGTCCAACGCGCACAGGCTGTCCGGCTGCATCGAGGACGAGTTCTACTGCATTCCCTCCGACCCCGAGGTGGACGCGGGCTCGGCCGAGCGGGTCGACATCAGGCACCGGTTCAAGAGCCTCTCCAACCGAGCGCTCAACGAGGACGAGCCCATGACGTCCACGCCCAAGGGCGGCTGCAGCGAGCCGGCGGCGGGCGGGGGCGGGCCGCGCGGCCGCCGCGCCGAGCCGCCCACGCTGCGGCACAGCTACACCGACCCCGGCAGGTGAGTGCCGCGTGCCGCCCGCCCCGCCCCGCCCCGCCCCGCCCCGCCCCGCCCCGCCCCGCCCCGCCCCGCCCCGCCCCGCCCCGTCCCGCCCCGGTCATATCCGCCGCGTACTAACCACGGTTGCGGGTGCATTCTATTGTAGCGGGTACCTCTGGTTTGCGGTCTACTCTGTCTCTTCGTCGTTTCTGTTCTTTCCGTTCTGTTGTTTGATTTTCTTGTTCTAATTTTATGTTCTACTGGTTTGTTATGTGTTTCTTTTTTATACACTAATTAGATGTAAGTAACGAGTCGGGTTTATTTTAACATTAATAAAGCGATTAAAAAATACTTAGTGATCGCATAACATACACATTTGCCATGACCGTCCGGCGTCGGTACACTGATACTGTCATAACTTGTGTGTATGTCTGCGGTGAGGTGTTTTGAAGGAGTGGCGTGTGTGTGTGTGAGAGCAGGCGAGGCGGGGGCGGGACAGGGGGCGGGGGCGAGGGGGCGTGGGAGTGTGTCGCGTGCGCAGCGCTGCGGGACCACGCGCAGCACGTGCAACACGCCACGAACGTGCAGCACGCGCAGGCGCAGCACGCGCCGCGCGACCAGCTCGCGCCCGCCGCGGGCTCGCTGCCGCGCCGGCCCAGCTCCGCGCTGTTAGTCCGACACATATCAGTGGAAAACTTTGATGCACACGGCCGGATTTTATAAATTCTTATAGTCTCCGTCTACCGATGAAGTAGACACATACTTTTGTGTGCTTATGTATTAATACCCGTGTAGAACGCGGCCGTGTGTACCGACGTTCATGTAGATGTTGTCTCGTCACGTCAGTCGATATATGTATAGCTTTTAGTGTTTTACCGTGATCTGTCTTGTTTTTTACTTAAGTATACCTTTAAGTTGTAATTTCTGCGAAATATTATCTTCTATTTGTTGTTTGTTACCAATTTATGTCAATATCTTATACTTCTATCATAAATTGTCTTTTAGTAAATATTGTATGAGATTTATATAAGGAATATAATTATTTTATCGTATAAAAATTATGAGTGTTAATGTATAGAGAGTGCATGTTTTACTGTAATTTCAATATAATATATCTGCTTCATCACTACGCTGCGCTTGCTCTTAAGATTGCATGCTCTTTCCAGATAACGAAGTGTCGCGGTAGTGACACATAGCTATACTTACTATATTATGCAGATGCATGGAATGTCATAATTACACAATTTTATTATTTATTTTTAAGCTTCAAAGTATACGTTAATCTTGGGTTTAATATAAAAACAATTCCACTCCATAAGAATATATCTCTCATTTTTTATGAGATGAAATAACTTGTGATAATGATTGTCTGTCTACATTTTTGTTTAAATTCGACTGTAGGTAAATCTCTTCAAATATCTTCTTCGTCGAGTGAAATAACTAACGTATAGCTATGTGTACTTATAGAAATCCTTCGTCGGGTTCCCTGACTGCATCGGCGTCGGAGGGCGGGTCTCTGGAGCGGGCACGCGGCGGGGCGGGCGGCGGCGGCGGTGGGGCGGGCGGGGCGGCGGGCGGCGGGGCGGGCGAGCGGCGCAAGCGGCCCGCGCTGCCGCTGCAGCCCGCCGCGCCGCCGCCGCCCGTCGACGACACACAGGTACACACACACACACACACACACCATCACAACATACTGTGCATACTGTCGTTGTCCCTTTTGTGCTTACGCTTGTCACGATCGGTAGTGTACTTAGAGTGGAATACCGTACGCTGTTACTGTGATACGCTACAACTATATCTATTTAAAAAGCCCATTTGATGGTTATTTTCCAATGCGGATGTAATAATTAACCACGTAATATAACTAAAGTCACGCATAATTCAAGTGCGGGTCCGCTGAGACAATTCAATAATGATTGTCGTGTTTGTACCGGCAGCACGTGGTGTCGTGTCGCGTGGAGAAGACGCGCGTCAACCCGGACTCGCTGATAGACGAGCTGCTCGCCGCCACCGACCTCGATCACGTCATAGAGGACTCCGCGGAGAGTGAGTACACACTATAATCGTTACATTACTTTTACCCTAGATAAAAATAATCTTGGAACACTGAATTCACGATTGATAAGTATTCCTCCTATATGTTATATTTGTAGTAGTAATGAAATTTGTGTATTGTGTGTGTCAGCGTCCGGGCTGCAGTTGTTCATCACGAGCGACGGCACGGCCGAGCTGGGGTCGCGCCAGCGCCAGCACATCCCGCGCCGCGACTACCAGCGCGTCGTGCTGCATCCGCACGACAACAGGTCGATACCAACTAGTGTATTCATCCACAACATGTGCATTTATCTACACCGAGCCATAGTCCACCACACTCACCCGGAACTGGTCAGATTCTGTCCTCTAGCAGGTTTCGTCTCGATCTTTTCCTGAACTGTTCAGCGAGTGATAATCTCTGTTGTCAAACGAGTTTCGCATTTAAATTCAGTTTGATCCTGCACACCTCGTTTCCAAGGCGAACTATTGAACACTATGCTGTCACTACTTATCGTACTTGAAATGTAATTCAATAAAATGTGTCTGTTGTTAGGTAGCCACCGGCGTGCGACACCGGCGGCGAGGCGAGGCCGGTCGACGCTTGACCCGGTCCGCGAGCCCGCGGCCGCTCGGTGCTCGGTGCGGACAGTATTAGCGTGACTCGCGGACTAGCTGAGCTCTAGCTGAGCACTACCTGAGCACTACCTGAGCCGGCGGCGGCGGCCGCGCGCGGAGGTTGCGCGCGCGCAGTGGCCGGCGTCGCCACCATGTATTAGCTTTTTAACGATCCCATTGCGGATGACATACAATGCATATTTATTGATTTTTATGTAAAAATTATGCCATAATTGTTTTACGATTCGTAATTTAATGTTGAATATTATTACTACACGGTAGCAGTTGTATAAGAATGGTTGTGTCCCCGCGATCCGACGTTTTATAATGGTTTACTATATTTTTATTATTTTTTAAATGTAAGTAGGAATCTTTTCAATTATGACGACCTACACGACGACTGATTGTTCCTAGTTTGCGTAGCGTCAGCGCTGCCTCCGCTCCCGGCATTGGACCGGGCCCCGCGGCGCGCGATCACCGTCGAGTTGCGACCTAACCGATCGATGTGTCCGAATTTTGTATGAACAGTTATATTTATTAGTATTCCGGCTGCTGTCTTGCCTATCCCAGTCTTCTCGGCGTCGTCCCGCAAGGCCCGCGTCCCTGTGACGCCGTCTTGCAGTAGAGTGCTCACAATTGGTGCTAATGCTGTCTCTTGTACTGATTACGATTATAAATTCATTTAAACGAACACGATACTTCCAAATCCCTCCGTTTCGTTCCATTGTAAGTTCGGTGCCAAACGGGCGATGCGTCTCGCGGGGGGCGCAACAACAATTGTATAGTAACTGATAGTGCGAGGAGGTGAATGTGAGTCATTCCTGTGCGTACCGCGTGGCTTGCCGACGAAGGGAGGGCGGTCGGATTCGCCGTGCCGGCCGCGGACAACTTTATACCTGTACCAATATGACTGGTTGATTGTGATATGTTTATACATTTTAACAATTTGATTAGCTAATATTTTTAACATTACACGATTTGATTAAACGTTGCGGGGCACCGAACACGATCGCCGCTGCTCTTGTCAATTTCAATAGTAACTTTCAAAGGGGAGCGCATGGCGACTTTATACTAATTTAATTACCAATTAATGCGCATAAAATGTGGTGTGAGCTATGAGGGCGCATGTTGCAGTGTGCGCTCGCGCCGCCGCCGCCCCGCCGCGCTGTGCTATCGCCGCGCCCGCGACATTCACAACCGATGTGTAGGCATGTCCGTCATGCTTCCATATTATAACTTTGTATTTATTTTTACAAAATTGACGGATATGCCAATGGTGTGGTTTTGAGTGATAGACCATTTTTATTTATCACATGAAACATTAGGCGCGTCTCTTTTATCTTAGGTGTATATCGATCGAAGCAGTCTCTGTAGTCTATACTACGCTGATCAAATGACACAGTGGTAAAGTCCTTTAATACAGCGAAATGGAGTAAAGATATACATAAACGATGTTGTCGCACGGTGTTCCACGTTAGTCGACTGTCAAAATAGGATGGCTTTTAATATGGAGACAATACTAATTCTAAAATACAATATATCCCTTTAGTCACACAGGGTTCGTTGATCTATATCACCATATATCGTCCTATTTTAAAGTTTTATTGCTATATGTTTAATATCGAGAGTACAATGACCAAATTTTGACTGACAATTATGTTAGTTTTGTCTTCATAAATTTATGCTATGTAAAGGCAGGCGCGGGCGCGGCGCTGGCGGCCGGTGGCTAACGAGCAGGGACGGCGCGAGTTGTTATTGTATCATATTCTTTAAAGCCTGTACAGTATTTGATTAAAGGACGTGTTTAGAGCTATTTTGTCGTTTTATTTTGTGCGCTTGTTTAGAACTTATTGGATGAGTCTCTTTATGGACGCGTTATACAAAAGGTAATAACGTTATAATACGTGACTTGTCAGATTATAAGTAATCGATACTTTATGGCGGATTAGTCGATTTTTAATCGGCTCTCTGTTATTTCTAAGTGGCAATACACTAGCGAACAAAAAAAAAACTACAACTTCCGGTCGGCGGCGGCGCACGTTATCTCCCGTGCAAAATATAATTCTTCAGTTTAATATGGTGCTCGTTTGGAGGACTATACTTCTCTTGTTTTGTGTTGGTGAACCTGTGTCCAAGACTATTAAAGGTGTTCTCCGGGTCGGCTTCAAGACCCTGCGCACAGGCGGCCAACGACGGCAGACGTACGGTGGAGGCAAGCAGAGTATATTTCCCAAGTAAGTGCAGTGTTTATGATCTGATAGATTCAATTATACTCCTGAACAGGGTGATAACTGATTGGGAAGGTCGGATCAACAACCTAAATAAGTATACAGTCCACTACAAAAAAAACCCGCTCGACGGACCACGCGCGAACATTTCGTGGTCCTTCGAGCCCGAATCCGGCTCGAAGGACCACGAAATAGACATGCGTTCGATATATCAAAACGTAACTCATATCGGATATGTGTTAGTTATCATAACATATCGATATGCCATCCCACATAACCGATATGACAAAAACGTTATTGTATCGATTTATTCAAAAAACCTATCCATCCATTCGGTTATAGTTATATCAAAACTTAAAACTGCAACGCATCGATGCGAACTTCCCAAACGGTCATAACGGTAACTTATTCGCTACCACTCTTTCTAACAACATATTCTTTCACTGGTGTAAAAGGGATGAAGCGAATAAGAGATAACTTTAGTTATGAGCGTGTTCGCGTAGCTACCGGCGTGGACCTTATCTGACTAGCAATAAAGTTTAGTTTCTATTGTCTAGTTATGATAACGTTTTTCGAGTCCATCGTTTGGCGGCTAGCGGCTACGGCTACTGGATATTAGTGAGACACCTACTCTACAAAATAGAACTACATGAGGAAGTAATAAGGTTGAATTTGAGTTATTACAATACAGATACATACCTATTATAAAAGGGCTGTAATATTTTTTTTTGTTGTTTTGTGCGTTCGACTTTATTTTGATTAGTGTTTTTATGATAGTTACAACGGTGCAATTACGTAAAAGGAATTCCTTTCGTATTTCTATTTTTTAATGTGTGTATTTAGTTATTAGAGTATAATATTTAGTTTGTGAATAAAAATATATTAAGGATAAATTTGAATTTTTCATACAAAATGTCGCGCAAAGCTAGTGAGATATATGGACTCATTTTGATAAAAAGGACAATGCCGTCGGTCTGGCTGTGTGTAAATATTGCAATCAAAAGTTATCGTACAAATTAAAATTCCACCGGGAATTTCAAATTCTCATTTAAAAAGAGCGCTTAAGTCTAATAAAAAGTAATGTATATGTATTGATAGATTAATAAATAAATAACTTTAAATAAGAACATAGCTGTACAGTGTACGTTTGCATTCGTTGTTAGTTTTCGCATCTAAATATCATGTTTACGTTTGCAAACCGTTCTGCTGATATCGATATATGAAAACGGTTTTCTATATCGATATGGAAACTGTATATCGGTTAGATAACCGTTTGCGGAAAAAACTGAAAACGCCCATGTCTACCACGAAATGTTCGCGCCTTGTTAAATTCAAATTTAGTTCATCATCCTTGACGGCTTGCTTAATGTTCAAATCACTTTAAAACATTGGTTTTCACTATTCAGTACGGATTTTTATATTTTTTCTCGTTTCGTAGGTGGTCGAACACATTTTTTTTTTCTAAATTATGTGGTAGGTAGACAAATGTTGTAGCGATTCAAATGAGAATAGGATCGACTTTGTGCCTTATTGATTGTGTCGTCATAGCTGTCAATTCTAACCCAGTGTGACCAACTTCAAATTAGAGATCCTGCCCCACTTAGAAAACTGACAAATCCTGCCAAACTCTAAAGCACAAAATGCCGAAATAATGCCAATATAATTTAAAATAAAGAGACATTATTTTTTTGGAGTTTTATTTAAAATAATTAATCTTAAAGTCAAAAAGTTAACTAAATTTAATTATAAATTCGTATTAGCGTTGTATTCTTTTTGATCACTTTCTTTATACATGGCTTTTGTCATTTTTTTAATCATTTCATTAGTTGGCTGGCTGGAATGAAACGCAGTCACCATTTTCACCAATGCCCGGTCTAACTTACAAAATAGAGGCGACATGTTTATTAATAAATCTGTCTGGAATGAACTACAAATTCAACCAGAGATAATACGGGAAATTCCCGAACCAAAGTCTTTGCGTTGCCAGTGTTGCCACAGGCATTTTAAAGTTCCTACTTACAATTTTTTCCATTTTCGATATTGCAGCAGCACCCTACTCTTTTTATAAGCTAAAGCTTTAAAGCGGCTATACTGCCAAATCTGCCAGCTTATATTGGAAAATACTGCCAGATTTCTAAAACGTCACATTATAGTGCCAGAGAGTAAAATAAAGGGCTAACTAAACCTGCCAAAAAGGCAGGATCCTGCCACATATGGTCACAATTCTAACCAGTTAGGTACAGTGAGCAACACAAGATATTTTTTAAATAAAATTTATTTGCAAAAGTTGAGTGTGCGTGTTGTTGTTAACGACAAAATGACCACTGGCGTCCTAATTTGCTTTTCTTTAATAATATTGGCTTGACTTCTGGGCCTTTGCGCCAAAAATAAAAAAGGTTATGGTATGATTTTAAAAAACGAATTATGACTTTAAATATTATAACTACTAATTTAACCTATTTATTTAAATTTGATGTAAGACTATTATTATTGATATGCAAATAAGGTTTTTTGCAACCCATACTTTTCAAGTGTCATTTGACATATAAGAAGTTATTGACATTCCTATTCTTATTTGATTTGCATAGTAGGCCTGTCATTCGGTCGGTCAGGCTTCGTGCGGAATATGGACGACACTACATTATTTGTATTTATCGGTAGATCGGTACGGTTTACTTTGGTTATATTCACTTTTGATTTGTTTGATTATCTTATTATTATTAGTTATTCTCAGTGTTCGGTTATGTTTAAACTTTGTTTTGTTTATTTTCACGGTTGATTCGGTTGTTATCTTAGCTCGATTATGTAAGTTGGATAAATGGTATAGCCAATTGGGATAGGAGACTAGTCAACTTTAGCATAGGACAAGATGTTCAAGGAGGCTGAAGAAATTTGTAATCGGCAGCATGCATGCCAAGATGTTTTATCACAAGTCCCTTAAATATCAGCTTGCGTTCGCCTATCTTATTTGCTAACACTTAATGTTCAAATCACTTTAAAACATTGATTTTCACTATTCAGTTCGGATTTTTTTATTTTTTCTCGATTCATAGGTGGTCGATCGAACACAATTTTTAAAGTATCGGGTAGGTAGACTATGCGATTCAAATGAGAATAGGATTGACTTTGCGGCATATTGTGACATTTTAGCTGTCAATTCTACCTTTTTATTTAAATTTGATGTAAGACTATTATTATTGATATGCAAATAAGTTTTTATGCAAACCATAGTTGTCAAGTGGCATTTGAGAGATAAAGGTTATTGACATTCCTATTCTTATTTGAAACGCATAGTCAGCCCAAAAAAAAACCCCAGACCACGTGCGAACATAGGACATCAATAAAACACAGTTGTATATAAGTCAGTTTACTGAGTAAACGCCCATAGCGCGGTGAGGTGCGCGGGAGGCGGCGCACGCGAAGTTGCAATGCCACGAGACGCGCACCGCCCTCGCACGCTACTCCCGCGTACACATTGATACTATTTATAATGAGGCTAAAACATGGAGTTTGTTACTTTATAATTATTATGAATACAAATTTACTACCTGTAACAGGGGATTAGCTGTGACGAGACGATTGAAATTTTAGTAAATTGATTGAGAGTATATACCATTTTTGTTTAAAAAATAATTCTTTATACAATTCTAAAAAATCTTGATACTTAAGTACATCTAGTGGTACACGACGTATAAGGGCGTAAGGGCCACTTTAAGTATACATACTATGCCTACAAAATTATATTCTAATACAAATAACGGACGGCCGAAATCTATAAATACTGTTTTGGAACACATTTCTATACGTCATAAAACCGATGCGTTACAGACAAGATTACATATCACAAAATGGAATATTTAAATTATAATAACTAAAACATTGCTATTAGTCTTACACTATTAAGAAACACACGAGTTGAGCACGGTTAAGTACGAACACTCCAGATAATACTGGTTCACAGAACACGACAAGACTGTAACTTACTAATATGATACACTTACTAATATGTGTACTTATGTCCTACCTATTATATGAATATATTTCGCATTGTATACAGCGATATATATTTTGTATATAGCTCACAAATATACAGACTTGTGTGTAAGGCACTGACGTCTCGCCGCTGCCCGCCGCACTCGACATACTCGCACATAACATTACCTACTATTATTATAACATGAGCAAATTAGGTTACATCATGAATACTTACCTACTATATTCTGTAAAAATAATAGCTGCCTACTGTTGTGTCGCCCGCCCTACATTATTATGCAGAATGTTGGCACTCTTGTTGTCTACATACTACGGACTCTTAAATCTTACAGTATTGCATGGTCCTAGTCGGTCATAATGATAACATCAGCAATACACTAAATCAGTGACGTTTATTAGTAACTTTATGACGGCGTGCGAGTGCGCGGGCTCGTGTCGCGGCCGAGGGGCGTCTTCACTATACTTTAATTTAGAATGTTGCACGCTTTCTTTGCTCCTTAAAATCTAGACTTATTCAATACAATAAAACGCGAGTAGGTCGGAAGCGGTCGTGAGACCTACATGTTTACATCGACTGTATGACGAAAAAACAAACATTTTTAAAGTATGTATTCCCACTAATTTCAAAACCAATATAGAGTACTCATACAGTGGATAATATACCATACATACCGACCATACCGATAATATACCATACATACATACATACATACCGGCTGGCGCGCCCTCGCAGCCCTCGCTGCACACTATTGGGCAGACAGCGCAGTGCGGCCGCCCGCCAGCCGCCAGCCGCCAGCCGCCAGCCAGCGCGCCGCTTACACTACAATACCAACTAAAGCTACCGCGCACACGTGTCGCTCGCAGCGTCTCCACTATCAACAATAAATACAAGTTATCTATACTATTGTGAACCGATTCACACTCTATTAGCTGAGTAAATTAACATGTTCCCATTAAAACTGAATTTCGTTATCGATTCAATATTATGTTTAAATATACAATCTTATTCGCAGAAAAATCTAAATGATTATCGCATAATAATGTACAATATAATATAAAGTTGTTCTTACTCTATGGAATGTAAACCAATATTAGTTTTGTTGTCAATATTAAAACATTTCTTAGTTGGGTATTTATAAAGTACATAACGTTATATATTTCAGGCACTTCAATTACATTATTTCATTCGCATTTCATTAAGTATATATTTTGACTTGTAGATAGTTGCCGGTTCCAATACGAGAATTCGGTTGATAAAGTGATTTCAAAAATAATTTAGCGCTTACTGCTAAACATTAATAAATTTGTCTATCTAAAATTTAACATTCGATTTTAAAAAAATACACCTGTATAGGAGTCTAATGTCAACGTTCCGCGCAGCGCGACAGGTACCAATATGGAAATTTCAATAAAATATAAATAAAATACATTAAAACCCGTACACTATGCAACCAACATGACTTGTAGAAGGTAATTCCATCAAATTCGTGGTGATCCTCTTGTCGTCTTCAACATAATCTTCTTAATCTTCTAACATAAGTTAAGTACATTGTTTGAGAATGGTATACACGATACTGCACAGGTTCCTTGTCATTATCCTTACATCTATGGTATTAAGTTACACTCACACAGACAAACGTATAAAATACATACAGGTACAAGCGCTCACGCGCACACAGACCCACACTGACCAACATTCGATTGGAAGGCGCAGTCTCGTGGTTTGTCATTTCGATATATTTTTGTTCGTTATCACGTATCTCCTGTAGACCTGGAAAATAAATAACTAAATTACTAAGTACTAGTGTCAAGAACCTACGCGTTTTATTAAGAGTCAATATTGGAGACTTTACTGTAAGTCCTATTATTAGTTGCAAGTCTGTTCGGTTTAAAGGTTCCAATCTGATCTACCGCTTCGAGACTATCGGCGACCCAAAGATGACGTCAGAATTATTTAGGGCTTCATCCGTAACGATCGTCTGTAAACGGACCAGACATGTAAACGATAGACAGTCGCGCTTCACTCGGCGCGGCGGGGGCGGTATCTGAGTATAGTCACTATCGCCGCGCTCAAGTGGATATCGCTCGCGGGAACTCACCAACGGCGGAGGCTGCGGTGTCACTAGATGAGCCTCTCCTCCGGCGGCGGCTTGAGCGCGTGCTGCATCATCTCGGCGCGCGGGTTGCAGTACTCCTGGCCGGAGGGCGAGTAGGTGCCGCGGGTGGCGCGCTTGCGGCGGGCCTGCGCCCCCAGCGCCGCCAGCGCGCCGCCCGCCAGCGCCAGCCCCACCAGCGCCGCGCCCACGCCGATCAGCACCGCCGCCGACCGGTCCTCCGCCGGGCCCGCGCCCATGGACACCACCTGAACATACTTAAACACTTCAAACGACTCTATTGGCTCTCGGTCGCTTTCTTTTAATTTGGAACACAATAAACTAGTGCTACCGTTGGTCGCGTGGGGTGGTGTCGGTATGACGCGTGCGTACCTGTTGCGTGCAGTTCTTGCCGCCCCAGCCGTCGACGCACCGGCACTCGTAGTCGGGCAGGTGCACGCAGCGCTGCTCGCAGATGCCGCCGTTCTCGCAGGGGCCGGTGCCGTTCCCGCCGCCCGCTCCGCCCGGGGCCAGGCACGGGTCCTGCAGCGAGCACCCGATGCCGCAGAACCCGACCGCGCACAGACACCTACGACACACGCGTGACTATGAGCACTAGCTAACCGCACGCCCTCGACCACCGTCACTATTATAAGACGGCGTCTACAAAAAACACTATACACATTCATTATAAGACCGTTGATAGTGTTTGGTTACGTGGTACTCACGTGTAGGAGCCATTCAGGTTAAGGCAGTCCCCGGGCCCGCAGTCCACGGCGCTGGTGGTGCACTCATCCACGTCCACCTCACACCGCGCGCCCGTCCACCCTGCCAACAAGCCACGATTACAGCACATGCCCAAGACTAGTGCCAGCTAATCGAACCGGCTATAAATACAATGGATATATGTACAACACATTCAATGGGAATGAAGTGTCAAGTCGCGTAATGTCATTTAATTAATAGGAAATATAGTTAAAGTATTATAAAATAAACATAAAACAGTTTTGTCAGCGTATCTCACGTACCTACTGCCATAGGTCACAAGTAGCCTGGGCTGGGGATATTTGTGTGTCCTGTGGTAACTGTTTTATGATTGACAAAACCGCAATACCTACCAACGTGTATGGAGGTGACGCCGCACGAGGGGCTTCATATATTTGCTCGGACATTAGGCGAGTTACAAATACATGATTCACAGTCTGGTGCAAGGTACATGACGCTAGGCGGCTCACTGACACGTGTGAATTTTGACGCGTCGGGTGTTGATCATACAAATGTAATCTTTATCAATATTAAAATAGAGTTCGTTTTAATATCGGCAAAAAAACATGTATGTACTAGGGGTAGAGAGTACCTATTAGTCATATTTTGTATAAATCCGTGTGAGGTGAGCAGATCGTTACTGGCGATAATTGTTTCATCAGCTGATAACGCTATCAGAAAACAATGTTAAGGTCGGTATTCGGCCGCTGGGCTACACTAACACACACACGATTATCCTTCACAAGCCATTTATAGTTACTTTTTAGGAGCTACCACTAACATAACCGAACATAGTTATAAAATTAAATTTACCGATTCGAAATTATGCCGTTCTTTTACAAGCCAGTAACAAGCTACCGCATATAGAAAGCTATTGTAAACAATTAGTATACGCGTACATGGTTACTCGTTGTGATTAAGTAAGTATCTACTTAATATTATATTGGCTGTTAGGTTGTTTCTAAACATGCATTCAATGAGCCCTTACTTAGTAAATTTTTTTTAATACTATTGTTATTTTCATGAAATATATCCAGGTTAGCATTATTGGCACTATTAAAGGCTGTAGTTGCTCTAATGAGGAAACTATTCTGTCTGAAGTTGGTGTGGACACTGGGTACGCTAAATGGTTTGTAGGTATTATTCCGTGGCATACGTAAAGGTACTTTTAGATCAACTTTTCTTAGCAGATTAGTTTTAATGATAGTATATCTGCAATATTTCGACGAAGGGAGAGCGAGGGGAGGTGAAATTTAGAACAGTATGTCCATATTCGTCAGGGATCTCTTCAAAATGCGAAACGAAAAGTTATACTATATATAACCTCGATTTTAATAATTGAGCAATTGTGAACATTATTGTGTATTTCAAAAACCTGATACTTATATTTTATTTTTCTGGAAATTCAGGCTATTTTATCGAAAACCGAACCACACCCAGTCATTAATGTGGGCCAAAGTAATCAAATGGCTACGTATAGACGTATATTTTATTCCTAGAACAAAGTAGGTATACATCTAGTGATTTTGTATACGTCGAAGGCCCCAGTACCCACACAAGAAGCCTGCGTAACGTTGATAAAGGGTAGGGAACTCCACAACGGGAGTTACAAATAGTTAATTATATAAATGGCGAGCAGTTATAGATACAACAGTGGTTTATCTCATTGCTATTTGTTTTTGTGACAACAGAATGGCGGCATTGAGGTCCGCCGGGAAATGTCGCAGGGTCGTTTTTTATCAATTCGAGCTGAATTAATGTTAAGTGACGCGAAGTGCCCGATATTTACTTGCATAATAAGCGGTGCAGCGTCATGCCGCCGCTGTGTGTCCACAGGTGTTTTGTGTGAAAATGCATAATACAGCTTAAACAGACATTTAATTATCTCTGACACGGCACTGCAATTGCAATATTGAAACAAAAAAAATAAAAAAATTCAATATTTCAGCCAACTACTTCTGGTAATTGCAAAGTAATACTCAATTATATTTTTACAAAACAGTAAGCTTCTCTGTATTAGCTTAGTCTGCTCTGAAAGTTACAGTACCCAACTATTAACTGGCGTTTGTTTTCCTGAACTGAAAATATTAATATAAAAATAATATTGTTATATTACCTAACAATAGTATAACGAGCACTAGTTTATTCATAGTCATGTGAGCGCTGTCATCATCACTACACCATCACATCACTCATCACTGATCACTAAACACCACCGAATATTGCAATAATTAATTAATAACGAATGGTCGTCTCATGTCCGCCGCCGAATAGCCTCTCCAGCGCCGCCGCCCGCGCCGCGGAGGCCAGTGATTCACAAACTGACGCGTAGGACTGTTTCCCTGCATCTCGCCACGGTGCCATCAAGTGACGAATACATACTTCTTTGCCCACTAGTAAACATATTGTGTGTGTGTGTGTACTAAAAATATTGTATACGAATCTTGGCCGCCACTCCGGTAAGCCAGGGAAGTAGTTTCACAGTGGCAGGGTCAATGCGCGTATGGGGTATCGTGTCACTTACCCCCTTAGCTCCCCATCATTACTTTGATAGTCATGAGTGAAGGAGGAAATAGGGTTACGAGTAAGAGCTGATCCGCGGTCGAAGTCTAGTCTTGACGAATAAGGCGTGGCGGTTAAAACTATTCATTGTGATGTATTGTCGCGTGCGCATGAATAATAATTAATATTACATACATTATTAGCTTAATGTTTACCGTATACGCGTCCCTGCGTCATCTTATACACACTTCCTGTAAATGCTCTCATACTAAGAATGTACAATACGTTTGAAATTGATTTTACATACCTACCGCGCGCAGATCACGATATTAGCAACCCAATTAATGTAAAATCCTTATTACAGTCACTTAAGACTGTAAGGACTTGTCAGATAGATCAGAAAGACATCTCCTAGTTGTTAAGTTCATGTTGAATTTCTAGATACGTATTTTATTATTCTGTCTTGACGATATATTAAGTAAGGATTTTATATTTTGTGATATTTGTTTTATGAAAGTTTGCGCACCGCGGTCCGTATTATCATTTATCGTCTGTTATCATCGGCGGTGGATTGTGCCCGATCGCACACCACCTGATAAGATTCCGTCGCGCTAGCGGGCTGTGTGTGTGTGTGTGTGTGTGTGTGTTTACATTATACACATGACGTGTGCTCGTGTGCGTCGTGTGCGTGATGCGCATTGTATTCACACTCCGAGGTTGTTATTGATAGCGGTGCCAAAATAAATATTTGTTTTCGTCGACCCATTTCTCTAAGAGCATGAGAAAGTAACACGATTTCGCGAATCGATGCAATAAGTAAATATTTATTTTTATTATCTACTCGTGTTTGTATTATGAGACGAGATTTGTCAGAATATACCAAACTGATCATTGAATTACACCGATTGTATTAGGATTACTTACGAATGTTATTTAAATAATTTATATTTCCAAGGACACCGTGATTTCATTAAAATTAATTGATTATTACTACAGTGGAGGAAACATTACGATTGATTAGTAATGGGTCAACTGTCTCACCGGCCCCTGTTAGGGAGTTAACATGGACGCAGCTTTTAAGTATGCAGTAAATCGAATTGAACAACAAGATAATTTTACCCGTTTCGACGGACGGTACTTTCGCCTTTATACAATATTAATTTACAACCAAATAAATATGATAATCCATTTAAGTATGGAGCGAGGTGGGTATTTAGAAAATATGGTCAGTAACTTCATGTTCACTCTTAAATACAGCGCCAGAAAACAGGTACACTGTTGCGTAAGATGCGATCTTGATACTATAAATATTATTCAATGAATACCAAAGCAAAATCATACAAAAAATTTAGATAAATTAAAGTTTTTTTTTTACGACAGTTTTTATCGCCAGCAGACAACACATATTCGTCTTATGATCCCAAATTAACCAAAGCTTCTACAATGGACTCGGGGTGATCCCAGTTACACCTAGACCAGGGCAAATCCCGAAAAGGCCTTTTAAGTACCTACCCAGTTCAGTGAGGCGAGCGGCTTGCGTTCAAACCACTAGACGGAGCCGTCAAGTGAAGTGATACGGCACTCGTCGCGCTCCGTCTCGCACAGCCGCCCGCTGTAGCCGGCCGAGCACGAGCACGTCGCCGGCTGTTTATAATGTAAAGGTCGTGTGTGTGTGGTTACCGGTGCCGCTGCAGTCGCAGAGGTAGCCGCCGCGCGCGTCCACACAGCGGCCGGCGTGCAGACAGGCCGCGCCGCCCGCCTCCAGGCACTCGTCGCGCTCCGTCTCGCACAGCCGCCCGCTGTAGCCGGCCGAGCACGAGCACGTCGCCGGCTGTTTATAATGTAAAGGTCGTGTGTGTGTGGTTACCGGTGCCGCTGCAGTCGCAGAGGTAGCCGCCGCGCGCGTCCACACAGCGGCCGGCGTGCAGACAGGCCGCGCCGCCCGCCTCCAGGCACTCGTCGCGCTCCGTCTCGCACAGCCGCCCGCTGTAGCCGGCCGAGCACGAGCACGTCGCCGGCTGTTTATAATGTAAAGGTCGTGTGTGTGTGGACACTACAATTTTATTTGTACATTGGATATATAAAATCCTACCATACTTCGGAGATTTTGAAAGAATCACATTAGTAATACACAGTTTCGTACAATAATTAATGTGGAAAAATATGAAATTTTAATTAGTATGAAAAGAGTTATATCCGTACCGTGGTGTCGTTGAGGCAGACGCCGTGCTGGCAGGGCGTGCGCTCGCAGAAGGCGCGCTCGCAGTACACGCCCTCGTAGCCTTCGTGGCACACGCACGTGAAGTTGTTGCCGGTGGCCGGTTCTGTCGCACACACATCGCTCGTTTACTCATCGTGCATCAGAAGTCTCTATTGGACTATATTATAGGAGAAAATAAGTTAAAAAGTTTCCATTTCATTTTTATGCCATTTATTTCATTTGTATACGCGATACTGATGCAAATCAGATTTCGGAAACACCTGTATATCAACGATTTTGTTGTTTTCAGTATACCTACTATGGGATACGTAGCACGAGAAGGGCACGCGCCCGCGCCACTCGCGCGCGCACGAGCACGAGAACCCGCCCGCGCCGTCCCGGCACGTGCCGCCGTGTGAGCCATAATGTGTGGTGTGTACCTGGCGGCGTGTCGATGCAAGTGGCGCGATGCGGCGCGCAGGGCCGGTGCGCGCAGTCGCGCTCGTGCGGCTGCTCGCACACGCGCCCGCGCCACTCGCGCGCGCACGAGCACGAGAACCCGCCCGCGCCGTCCCGGCACGTGCCGCCGTGTGAGCCATAATGTGTGGTGTGTACCTGGCGGCGTGTCGATGCAAGTGGCGCGATGCGGCGCGCAGGGCCGGTGCGCGCAGTCGCGCTCGTGCGGCTGCTCGCACACGCGCCCGCGCCACTCGCGCGCGCACGAGCACGAGAACCCGCCCGCGCCGTCCCGGCACGTGCCGCCGTGTGAGCCATAATGTGTGGTGTGTACCTGGCGGCGTGTCGATGCAAGTGGCGCGATGCGGCGCGCAGGGCCGGTGCGCGCAGTCGCGCTCGTGCGGCTGCTCGCACACGCGCCCGCGCCACTCGCGCGCGCACGAGCACGAGAACCCGCCCGCGCCGTCCCGGCACGTGCCGCCGTGTGAGCCATAATGTGTGGTGTGTACCTGGCGGCGTGTCGATGCAAGTGGCGCGATGCGGCGCGCAGGGCCGGTGCGCGCAGTCGCGCTCGTGCGGCTGCTCGCACACGCGCCCGCGCCACTCGCGCGCGCACGAGCACGAGAACCCGCCCGCGCCGTCCCGGCACGTGCCGCCGTGTGAGCCATAATGTGTGGTGTGTACCTGGCGGCGTGTCGATGCAAGTGGCGCGATGCGGCGCGCAGGGCCGGTGCGCGCAGTCGCGCTCGTGCGGCTGCTCGCACACGCGCCCGCGCCACTCGCGCGCGCACGTGCACGAGAACCCGCCCGCGCCGTCCCGGCACGTGCCGCCGTGCTGGCACGGCTGCGACTGGCACTCGTCGATGTCGCTCTCGCATCTGCCGGCAACCAGACATACTCATTGAGCCCGGCCACATGCCTACGTCGAGTGGCGCGCCGGTGTGTCGGCGGTGGTGTACTCACAGATCGCCCTCGAAGCCGACGGGGCAGATGCAGGAGTAGGCCGCCACGCCGTCCTTGCACGTCGCGCCGTTCTGGCACTGATTCGACGCGCACTCGTCTATGTCGATCTGTTATTAAGGTACGTCCGATTAATTTCACGAAATGAAAAACGAGGTTCGTCGCTCCCCGCACCGAGCGAGCGCGGTTCGTGACGGTATTCGCCTTCATTGAGAGAAATACACCTATCTCGATATGTAGCAAGGCAACGCATGATGTCGACAGTACCTGGCAGTAGTCCCCGGCGTACCCGGGCGGGCAGGTGCAGGCGTAGGAGGTGCGCACGTCGGCGCAGCGCCCGCCGCTGGCGCAGTCCCGCTCCAGGCACAGCACGCAGCCCACGTCCTGCTCGCCGCTCCACGGCCGGCCCGCGCTGCACACACCACGCCGCTACAGTACACACCGGCCGTACCGCCCATACCGACCACACCGAGCTCGCCGCGTGCCGCTGGCGCAGTACTCACAGCAGCGCGTAGTGCGGCTGCGCGGCCAGCAGCGCGGCCGTGGCGCCCACGAACAGCTCCTCCTCCGTGAAGAAGGGCAGCAGCAGCCCGCCCACGTGCACCGCGCCCATGCAGCCCTGCACGCACACGCACTATATGAACCATCCGCGTTCACTGTTTCGATTTCATTTACATTTTACTTATTTAATTTGTATTCGTCGCTGGCGAGTATACTAAATAATGGAACAAATTGCATTAGAAATCTAAGAATGACCAATTTTAAACGATGATTAAAAAAATACCAAATCACAATCTGATCGGCGAAAAGGTACCTTGAAGTATTCTCCGGCCAGGTTATCGGCGGTCAGCTCCTCGCCCTCGGAGTACTCGTACACGTTGCCGTCCGTCGAGACGTCCATCTGCCGTGACAAAGCTAGCGGTGAGTGGTTGCGGGCGGGAGACGCGCGGTACGGGCGGCGCCGTGGCGGAGTACCGACCGGCGGAGTGGTGGAGACCGACGCTCGGGCCAGGCCGGTGCCGCCCAGGTGCACGCGGCCCTCCACCACCAGCCGCTGCCAGGCGCGCGTGTCCAGCGCCGCCGTCAGCCCCAGCTCCTCGTGCCCGCCGCCGTCCACGAACGCACCTGCCGGGACGCGCGATTAGTCACCGTACTGCGCGTGGCGGAAGGCCCTCGTGCGTCGCCGTCGGCCGCTCACCTCTGATCTGGTCGGCGGCGAACGTGAAGCGCAGCGTGGTCCAGTGGCGGTGGTCGCGCGCGCGCATGCGGCGCAGCTGCGGCAGTTCGGGCGCGCGCAGGCGCCACTGCACGGCCACCTGCTCCTTGTACACGCCCACCGTGAACCAGGCCGCCTCGCCGCCCTCCCCGCTCTCCGCGTGGAACAGCGTGCCGCCGGACTTGCTCCTGCAGTTGCAACATTTTGTATAGCCACATGATTCACGAGCTCGTAGAGCATTCGATGCAGGGGTGACGTAAGTGAAGCCCTTACAATCGTCGGCGCTGAGCCCTATGACCTACTACTACTACAGCCCTTTTAACGTCCCACTGCTGGGCACGGGCTTCCCCTCGATGCGAGGGGGATTCAGGCCATAGTCCACCCCGCTGGTCCAGTGCGGGTTGGCAGACTTCACACATCTATCGAGAACTAGTCAAGTTCCCTCAGACGTGCAGGTTTCCTCACGATGTTTTCCTTCACCTTTTAATATCAAGTGATAATCTCGGATGAAAATGAGTCGGCGGCGATGTGCACGGTACGCAGCTGGTACGAGAGCGTCGTGTTCACGGAGTATAATCTGTGCGTGTGGTGTGATGTGAGGTGTACCTGTAGGTGATGGTGAGCGTCTCGGGCAGGTCCAGGTCGCCGTCGGCGGCGATGTGCACGGTGCGCGGCACGCGCAGCTGGTACGAGAGCGTCGTGTTCACGCCGTCGAACGTCGCGTTGGACACACACTCGTAACTGCACCGGGATCACACGACGCAATTACACACTACGGATACTTCACTGGGACCCAATTCTCGCATCATCGACAACATCTCTAATTCGACGTATGTCGGAACGAAACGTCATATTAGTGGTATTTTCGATTTGTTTCGACATATGGCGATAATGTCGATCTTGCGAGAATTGCCCCCTGGTTGTTATCCTTCACAAATACAAACAGGTACTTCGCACCATTGCCACAAACATTCTAGACACACAGTTATCTGTACAAAAAATAAACATTTATTCTTTTGAATTTGGAATTTAACAAAGTTAAATATATATCTTGTGTTTATTTGGAAATATTGTATCAATTTTCCTTCTTAGGTTCGAAATTCAAATGAAAACATACTTAATCTATTGTCTTTAGGTTACAGTTATTGTACACGTTGTAAAATGTAAACAGAAGTAATCAGAGAGCGATGAATAGTGTGGGTGTCATACCCGGCGTCGAGGTTCCTGCAGTGCGAGTTGAGCGGGCAGCCCTGCAGCTGGCAGAACTCCACGTCGCGGCACTCCTTGCCCTTGTAGCCGCGCGGACACTGGCATCTGACACACACCAACATACGTTCATTGTATATACTATAATGTGGAATGACAAATCTAATTGACATTCGAGAATCTGTCAAACGTATATTGCAAGGTAACTATTACGTACAAATGTCAACTTGACACCTAAATAATAATTAAAAATGATATTAATTTACTCTTTTCGATTAATCGTATTGCGTTTAATTAATATATTTTATTGATGAAGGCAGACAAATGCTTACGAATAACCAGAATTTATTACCGATTACCAAAGCCACCATATGACTACATGAGACCGTTCGATAAAAACCTGCCGCTACAGTAGGTGATATAAGAAGCAAATGTACTGACACGTAGTCGTTCCAGGTGTTGGTGCAGGTGGCGTTGTGGAAGCAGGGTCGGGAGGCGCAGGCGTCGTCGGACACCACGCCGCGCAGCACGGCCGCCGGGTCCAGCCACACCTCGCCGAACGCCGCCGGCAGCACCAGCCCCGGCTCGCGCAGCGGGAAGAACTCCACTATCGACACGTTCACGCCGTTGCTTATCTGACACGCACACATTACGACACTGTAACGCGACTGCTACACACACTCGGACAACGATCGTTGTTTAAAAAATATTAACAAGAGAGTCTACATTTAGTATAAAATGTCCGATAAATTCTTTATTGGGAAACTACGTTCGCTTAGAACCATAATCGTAACAGTAATAGTAGTATGTACAGACCTGGACATCCTGAATGACGCCCTTAAAGTATGCGGAATCGTCGGGTTCCGCGGCCAGGAGGGCGGCGGGCGGCGGCGGCGAGGAGGGGGAGGCCGCGGGGGAGGCCGGGGACGCCGGGCCCGCCGCGGGAGGCGCGGGAGTCGCGGGAGACGCGGGGGACGCGGCGGGCTCGGGGGCCGCGGTGGACGTCTCCGCCGCGAGCGGAGCCGCCGGCGAGCTGAGCGGGGCGGGCGGCGCGGGCGGGGCGGGCGGCGGGGGCGGCCCGCCCAGGTACAGCACCTGCGCGTCGATCTGCTTGGCGGCGGAGATGGGCTTGCGGAAGTACTCGGTGCCGTTGAGCTTGACCTGCACGAGCGTGGAGTTGCGCACCACCTCGATGAGATGCAGGTAGCCGTTGTCGAGCCGCGTGCCGCCCACCGTGTAGTTCTCGGGCGTCTGGTTGAAGCGCAGGTGCACCAGCAGCTCGCCGCCCTCCAGCGACGCGCCCACCTGCGTCTCGTCCGTCTGCCCGTACCTGCCGGACCGGGGGGCGCGCGCTCAGACTCCACTCATTCTTACATTCATTTTTTAATTGTATTTTGGGTTTAAATCTTAATCGACGCAAATTTTTGTCAATACCTAATTTATCACCATAACTTTTTATAAGTAATTAATGGATAACTCATTTGTAAATACCATCATAACTGCACGTTTATAGAAATTCTGTACACAAATCGTTTACGATAGCACTTTACAAAACAAAAGTGATTAGGGATAAGGCCGTTGGTGGAATAAAGATAGCAATGGTAAGCGAGCGGAGCGCGGACTGACTTGGGCAGCGAGCCGAGGAAGAACATCTGTCCGGTGGGCTTCCTGGTGCGGATGAACATGGAGATGTCGAGCGCCGCCCGCACCGCGCGCCGCGCCGCCTCCGCCACGCGCACCGTCACCACGCCGCGCGCCGGCACCGACTCGTGCCCGAACGTCGCCGCCGTGTAGTCTGCCCACCGGGACACCTCGGGTTAATATCTCTTTATAGAAACGAATGGCGAGAGCGCGAACAGCGAGCGCGGCACTCACTGTACTGGCAGGTGTCGCCGAGATGCGGGCGCGGGCAGGTGCACACGAAGCTGGTCCAGGCGTCCTCGCAGACGCCGCCGGAGCGGCAGGGGTTGGGCTGGCACTGCGGGCGGCGCGGGCAGGCGGCCGCCACGCCGCGCAGCACGGCGCGCGCGCCGCCCGCCCCGCCCGCCCCGCCGCCCACCGAGCTCTCCTCGGAGCCGGGCTCGGTCGTGGTCTCGGCGCTCGTCGCGTTCGAGTCCTCGGGCAGCACCTGGAGCCGATGACGGTCGCGTTACACCCGGAATGGCGCGACTGGCGGAGTCGCGGTCGGTGGCGCGACTCACCCACTGCGAGTTGACTACGACGTCCTGGAAGCAGCCGACGAAGAAGTTGGGCCCGTGCGAGAAGGTGGCGTAGGACGAGCCGGCCGTGCCGAGCCGCGTGGAGGGGAAGGACGTGACGGAGGAGTTGTAGGCCTCGTTCTGGCTGATGGGGTAGATGGTCTGCTCCTCGTTGGCCGCCAGCACCAGGTGGGACGAGTTGATCGTCACGAACACCTGGAACGTAATACGTAATTGTAATCACCCTTAACGCCTCAAAATACTCTGACGGGAAAGGGAGTTAACATAATGAAGAGGGTTTGGCTGAAAATCAACGCTGGGGGAAGGCTACGCCCCTCCAGCATGTGATGAGCCAATAATACCTTTTCGGCACAGTTCACACTCAGCTCTTTCTCTTTTTTCTATTTTTAAGATTTGTATTCTGTGTTCGTTGTATCTGTGTTGAATAAATGTTTTTTTCTGTCTTGCTTCCTTTCTTTCAAGAAAATGGCAATAAATCGACCTCACTGATAAAGAAAATTCCGGCAAGTCACAGATATTGAAAGTCGCTCATATGCATGTAAAACCAATTGAAAACTATAGATCAAAATATTTCACTGACGAAAAACCAAACGACGATTCAGTTCGCTTCCGTACACTTGACACTAAGAATAAACTGGATAATTCAACATATTATGCGATTCAAATGAGAATAGGATCGACTTTGCGCCATATTGTGACGTCATAGCTGTTAATTCTAACCAGTTAGGTGGAGTGAGCAAAACAATATATTTTTTAAATAATATTCATTTGCAAAGGTTGAGTGAAAAATGAACACAGGCGCACGACGAAGCGCACTAACAAAATGGCGACTGGCAGCCTTATTTTCTTTTATTTCATAATTTTGGCATGGCTTCTGGGCCTTTGCGCCAAAAATAAAAATAAAAAAGGTTATGTTATGGTTTTAAAAAACTAATATTATATCAAGACAATTTACTACTAATTTAACCTTTTTATTTAAATTAGATGTAAGACTATTATTATTGATATGTAAATAAGATTTTTTGCAGACCGTACTTTTCAAGTGTCATTTGACAGATAGAGGTTATTGACATTCCTATTGTTATTTGAATCGCATAGTATATATGTTTTGACAGGAGACTTGGTTTTGACTGAATCAAGTACACGACGGGCGCCATCGTAAAAGTACTTGTATAATGTACCTTCTGCCAGTTGCTGTCGTTGAGGTTGGAGCCGATGAAGACGCCCTCCCACTTGTTGAGCAGGCTGGAGTGCAGGTTGAGGCGACCGTTGGACAGCTCCAGGAAGAAGTAGGTGAAGCCGCGGCCCATGGCCAGCAGCCCGTTGCCGATGGTGGTCTTGAACCGGAACGAGATGTCGTAACCCTCTTCCCGGGATGTGTTCACCTCCACGTAGCTGCTCTTCTCCAGCGACATGGTCGTTATCTGCCGAATGGGACGGGTCCCGTACATCATCGGCGGACATCCTACTACTAGCCGTCCACCACCTTTATACATCTTTATGTCATTCTTTTGTATGAAACTTTGTTTAGATCGAGGGATTTGAATTCTATAAATTTGGACATAGTCAGCAGTGTGAAGCTCCCGTTATAAGCCCTTGTTTCTTTGTTAATTACTAGTGTTCAAGCACACAATAATGCTGTGAGAGTGTTGAATTATAAAAGATGAGAGCTTTTCGAATGTTAGTCTAACACTTATAAAGTTCGGTGGTAATGTGCATCTACAGGCGTTGCGATATGAGGCCGTTTTCGACCCACGTCATTCATTAAATTTAACTTTGGATAATTACGAGAAGTGTTTTTTGAACCCAAAATATGACTAGTGTTTTGATGTCCGTAGAGGACGTACCTTCTCGCAGGTGGTGCCGTAGTGGCCGGGCGCGCAGGTGCAGTTGAAGCGGTGCTGCGTCTCGTGCAGCAGCCAGGGCCGGCACGTGCCGTTGTTGCGGCACGGCTGCTCGCGGCAGCCCTCCAGCACCACGGAGCAGTTCTGCCCGCCCCAGCCGGCTTGGCACACGCAGTAGTACTTGGCGTGCGCGTCCACGCAGTGCCCGTGCGCGCACGGCTCGTACCTTCGCACGATAAGGGCCTTTCGTAACCGACGTCGGAAGAATGTTGCGATGGAATAAAATATGAAAAATGTTGCTACCTCTGGCACTCGTCGATCTCGACCTCGCAGTGGTCGCCCTCGTACCCGGCGGCGCAGTCGCACGAGTACCCGCCGATGCCGTCGATGCACTTGCCGTTCACGCACGGGGAGGACGCGCACTCGTCGATGTTGGTCTCGCAGCGGGACCCAGTCGTGCCCGGCACGCACACGCACTCGAATCTATTACATTTATAATTTTAAACTAATCTTCCCACAGTGAGCTGCGCTAGGGGTCGTTTTGTATCGCAGTGTACTGTTGAAAATGACATTCGCACATGAAAATTATCTTAGAGGTGCGGGCCTAGGATTTGAACTTGCACCCCTTACGTTCAAGGCGGGCGTTCTTGCCCACGAGGCTACCACTGCTAAAAAGTGAAAACTGCGTTCCACTGTCGTAAAAGGGGCAAATTTCGTAAATGGCCTTTTCGGAATGAGTCCCGGGCCGAGTGGTACCGCAACCCCAGTACAATGCGAGAGTGGCGGTGTCGCACCCGGCGGCGTCTTCCTCGGCGAAGGGCTGGTAGAAGTGCGGCGGCAGCGGCAGGTCGGGGCGGGGCGGCGGGCGCGCGGCGTCGGCCGCCCGGTACAGGCTGGCGTTGCTGCGCTCCAGGCACACGCCGCCGTACTTGCACGGCGCGCTCTCGCACTCGTCTATGTCGATCTCGCAGTTCTTGCCTGAGGACACCAGCCACCATATATCGTACTGACCATGTATCGACGTTAAACAAACTGTGCTCGTAAACAAAAGGTAGCACAGCGTGGTGATTAACGTCAAATTAATTTTGATATACCTACGATAAATTCAAACCGAAGAATACAACAGGAGTCGAAGAAGCGTTCTCACATTCCTATCAAATTGGTATTGTGTTAATAAAGCATTACTACTGTAGCTAGATGAGGAGTGATAGTTTGTGTGTATAGTACCGACCGGTGTAGGCCGCGTAGCAGTTGCAGTGGTAATCGTTGACGTCGTCGACGCAGACGCCGGCGTGGCGGCACGGCTGCGGCGCGCACTCGTCGATGTTGACCTCGCAGTCGTCCCCGGTGTAGCCCGTGCCGGCGCACGCGCACGAGTACCCGTTCAGCGCGTCCACGCACCGCCCGCCGTGCTGGCACGGCTGCGACTGCGACCAAACACATTGTTACTACTGCGCATCTTATCATTTATGTCTTACAAATACAGTCTGACTGGTTTATAAATGGATCACTAACAAGTTTTGAAATACTACCGGAGAAGTGTTGTGTATGTAGGTAAAGGCAAAACGTTGTATTACTGTACTCATCAGCATGGCATACAGATAGCAGCATCATACATACCGTGCATAATTAATTTGCAGCATTTGCGATGCATTCATCCTTGGTCACAATAATATGGTGTACCATATCGATTACACCCGATGTGTGCTGTGACAAATTGGAATCAAACCCAATTACCTAGCGGTCGTCGACGTCAGTCGTGGAGGCCTCCCGACTATTAAGTCTCGCCAAACGCGTATTTTTTGTATAATAGACCGCGCACACCGCCGTCCGTGGTCTTTATAAAGTAGTTAAAAGCGTGATTGATTTTTTTTCATTGTCTATGACTATGCTTGATTGATCAGGAAAAACAACTTAACCTCTACTGTCAAATGATTTCCAGAAATGACGTACCTGAAGTTCACCAAACCGCACTGGGCCAGCGTGGTGGACTATGGCCCAAATCTCCCTCGCATTGAGGGGGAATGTACCCGGTATAATGGCAGTAGGCTCACCCCCTATTACATTGGGACCAAAATACATCGGCGAAGTGTGGGCGCACTACAGTGCACCTCTGCCTACCCCTTCGGGGAATACAGGCGTGATGATGTATTTTTATATATAATATAATTTAATAACTTATTTTTTTTTACGTTAAATTTAAGTATTTTATTTCGATATATCTAAAACGATATACATATATTAATATTTTCAATATCGATAATATATATTTTGATACGTTCTACACCCCTATTAACGAGCAGTGAGCCCGGTAATAGTAATTAGTTTACCCCTATATGTATACCAATATACCTATTTCGAAAAAAAAAAAAACTCCTACCCTCTGTCTGTTACATTACCTTATGTCGATTTGTTACTTGTTACCGTAATCAAGCAATGGGCGAGATTGTAAACATTTTGGGAACTATTATACTTCTCAACAAGTGAACCTCGTTCTTTTGAAAAATAAACGGTCTATAATAAAAAAATATATATATATATATAGCTATAGCAGTGGTAGCCGAGTGGTCGAACGCACGCCTTGCAAATCAAAGTGTGCAGGTTCAAACCCCGGCTCGCACCTCTGGGTTTCATGTGCGAATCTCATTTACATCCGAGATTACCACCTGCTATGAAACGGTGAAGGAAAACATCGTGAGGAAACCTGCACGTCTGAGGGAACTTGACTAGTTCTCGATAGATGTGTGAAGTCTGCCAACCCGCACTGGGCCAGCGTGGTGGACTATGGCCTGAATCCCCCTCGCATTGAGGGGAGGCCCATGCCCAGCAGTGGGACGCTAAAAAAGGGCTGTAGTTATTATTATTAATAAAAAAATAAAATATCCATCAGTCAATAGAGAGGCGCGTGATGCACAGTGAGTGCGGCGTGGGAGTTACCTCGCAGTCATCGATGTCGATCTCGCAGTTGGGTCCGGAGAGCCCGTCCTGGCACACGCACGAGTAGCTCGCGATGCCGTCCACGCAGGTGGAGCCCGCCGCGCACGGGCTCGCCTCGCACTCGTTGATGTTCGTCCCGCAGTCCTTGCCTGGGGGTGCGCACACAATATATTAATACTGACATAACAACGATAACGATAAAACAAAAACCTATTAAGTTGCATCATGTCACTCTTGCCATGCGCGATGCAAGGTGAATCTTATAACACATGTTTTATACTTTTACTTGTATGAGTCACACACAAGCACCGTAATGCTCTTGCGACACACATTCCTTTGCACTGTCGCACATCAGAGACAGATGACAGATTTTTCTTACAAACACTCATCAAATATTTTAATGAAAGTAGTATAATTTAAACTTAAATTTTGATAAAAAAAGGACTTCTGAAAATCGGGAATAATTGTATAGAACCGATCTCACCGAACACAAATGATTTATGCTCGAAAATCAGGCAATCGGAACCACCATGGCACAGAGTTATTTATCTGTGACGAGTGAACACGACATGCCGTCAATCGTCGCGTACAAAAAAAACTCGTAACGCGCCGTACCGTGTAATAATTATCATAAATTATCTGCTGACCTTCGAATCCCTCCATGCAGGTGCACTCGTAGTTGTTCTCCAGGTTCTGGCAGCTGCCGCCGTTCTTGCACGGCGCCGCGAGGCACTCGTCGATGTCCTGCTCGCAGCTGTCGCCCGTATACCCTGATAGATAACGCACATATTGCAATCATTTACACGCTAATTAATGCCGCTAAATGTGGAGCGTTGACCTCGCACGCCGGGATTTGAGGGGTGAAGGACGATGCGTGCAGAGTACTCGAGGGTAGGGAAGAGGGTCAGTAGACTGATATGGTGCGAATAGTGAAGGTATACGTACCCGGCCTGCAGTAGCACTCGTACGACCCGGGAACGTTCACGCAAACCCCATGGTTGCATATCTTCGACTTCGGCGTACACTCATCGATGTCCGTTTCGCAGTACCGTCCTTTATAACAAAAAAACAATATAATGAAAAACACACTGTATGTTACTAATTAAAATTTAAATAATTAAATTACCTTGAATTAATAATAAAATAAGTAATATTTGAATTGGCATAATCATTTGTTTCGAATTCAAACATGTAACAACAAGGAAAAGGAATATAAATCACATAAAGTAAATATAAACTCGGAAATTAAATTAGTCACATAATATTTCACAGTCGGTTTGTACAGGTGTATTGACCGACGGCCTTACTATTTGATACTGATGGTTTTGCACTGTAATAAAACAGCTGTGACTCATGCTGCACGGCTAGTCTCAATTAAAATCAATCATTTTCCATAATAATTAACTCTTATCTGCTGTACATGCGTCAATTTATTTAAAATTACAATATAATTAATATTAAAACCAGTTCTAATAATTTACCGTCAATTAAACTAACTGGTTTTTGGTCACATCCCTAGTGTTAACTTAACGTCAATTTCAATCTGTCAAACTGTGGTCTTGGTGTTTGTTGTGATATCGAGCGACCTACTTTGTGTAATTGTGGAATAAATATTGATTAATATGATGTAAGACTGTTATTGTTCTCGCCAAATGATTTTATGTGATTGTCAATTGATGCGGAACGTGCATTATACATCGCCATGCTTTATTCAGTGCGAAACATTTTGAGGTTATGTGGGCGTCGCGATATACTGCACAACAAACGATACAACCGGGCTCGGGTGACCAGCGCCAACGACACGGAGGAGGAAGATAATAAAAACGATAGTAAAAATATAATATTTCCTCAACTACTTCAGAAATATAAAGACAAAATCGTGTTTAACTCGTACTTGGAAAGCGACAAACTAGAGTTAGGTTATTACAAGTACTATGTGAAAACTACTAAACAAGCGCAGAGGACGCGGGCGAAGGAATACAGGGACAAGTGTATGTCGCCGCTGCCGGTCGCGCTGCAGTATTACGTCGACCAAGACAGACTACTCAAAGAAGATGTCCCGGAGACAAACACAGAACCGGACCGGGCTTTCCATCTGCCTCTCGGCAGCACCACACAGCTCACGTATGAGGATGATCAACCGAACGAAAATATTAACCAACAAGAGGAATATGACCGCTCAGACCTGGACAAATGGATGACAAGTTATGAGCATTATGATGATACTAAGATAGCATCGGAGGATTCTGATGATGAAGATGATGAAAACGACTGGTCCAAGCACTATGGAACTCCAGATCCTAAACTTGGGATTAGCAGGGTCCCGTGTGGGGGTTGTGGGGCATTACTGCACAGTAGCGACCCGGCGATCCCTGGGTACCTACCCAGTGAGATCTTTAGGAACAGGAAGGAGCAGGAGCTGAAGACCACAGAGTGCCAGCGCTGCCATTTCCTCAAGGAGTATAACATAGCACTGGATGTGACTGTACAGCCCGAAGAATATGAAAAATTGCTACATTCCATCAGGTATTTGTGCATTAATTGCAGATGTTGTTAACAACCCAGTTTTATCTAGAAATTTGAATTGAAATGTAACTTCCTTTAATGGAATCTTTTGTATAAATATGTTCTATAAAACCTCAGCCCAGAGGCTCATTAAAACACTTGTTTGGAGTGCACTCTGCGCACGCCACTCCTCCGGTAAAGCTGTAAAGGCTCACGGCTAACAGTGCAAGTCCTTAAAAAAAAAACTCATCAAAACACATGCATCCGGTTTTTCAGTCATACTATTCCAAAATGAACTGTAGTAACTCATAGAAAACGGTTATTTTGCTACAAATTGCTATTGATTACTCAAGCAAATTCTGACACGAGGTCATGTGTCTTTAGACACAGAAATTTAATCTTATGTATATTGACACAGAGTGTGTTTTGGTATTAGCAAATAAACTGACGCGCGTATAGATGCGTCAGTGGGCCCACTGTAAATGGACCATAACTATCTATAAATTGAGCACTTAGTTCATAAACAATATTTATTTCAGAAATGTCAAATCCTTGGTTGTGCTGATGGTGGATCTGCTAGACTTTCCATGCTCAATATGGCCCGGCATTGTGGATATCATTGGTACCAAAAGACCTATGATACTCGTTGCTAATAAGGTGAATATCAAAATCGTTTCATAATCTGTACATGTGACTTTTCTCGCCTTCGAATTGAATTCCAATTAATCAGTTGTTTCTATATTCCAGGTAGACCTGCTACCAGGCGACAGTATTGGCTATCTGAAACGCATCAAAGAATCCCTGATCACACAAATAAAGAATACAAAACTCAGTGAAGCCAACATCAAATATGTAGCACTGATATCCGCCAAAACTGGCTATGGAGTGGAGGATCTCATATCGGCAATGTTCAAAGAGTGGATGTACAAAGGAGACGTTTTTCTCGTAGGATGCACGAACGTCGGCAAAAGTTCATTATTCAATGCACTGCTGCAGTCTGACTACTGCAAAGTGCATGCTACGGATATCGTCAAGAGGGCCACCGTCAGCCGATGGCCGGGCACCACGGTCAATCTGCTCAAATTTCCTATTAACAGACCATCAAGTTGGAAAATACAACTGCGTACCAAGAGACTGCGATCCGAGGCGAAACTAATGGCGACCGAAAAGATAATAAGGAACGCTCAGCTAGACGGCGGGACCCCCGAAGAAGCGCCCGCACTGATCGGACACATCGGGCGATCCTTCTCCCCCTTCCACAATATCGACGAGAGTGTGGCCATCGCCGAGAAACTCAAGATGATGGTGATGGACGAAAATCACAAATTATTCGCGAAAAGCAAATGGTTCTACGACACGCCGGGCGTCATACACCCCGACCAGGTGCTCTCCCTTCTGAGCACCGAGGAGTTGCTATTGACCATTCCCAAGAAGCTGATCCGACCTCAGACATACTATCTACATAAGGGGACGACCATATTCATCGGAGGGTTGGCCAGAATCGACTTCCTGGAGTGCACGGAGCCCTGCCGCTTCACGGCGTTCTGCTCGGAGAGCCTGCCCATCACCGTGACGAAGACCGAGGACGCCGACGAGGTGTACGAGAAGTTCGTCGGCACCGAGCTGTTCGCCGCGCCCACCGGCGGCCGGGAGAGGCTGCGGCGCTGGCCCGGGCTGGCCGCGCGACCAGACACGCTGCTCTTCGCCGGCGAGGGCCCGCACGCCTGCTGCGGGGACGCCGTGCTGGGCGGCGCGGGCTGGCTGGCCGTCACCGCCAAGCGCCGCACCGTCTGCGAGCTGCGCGCCTGGACGCCCGAGGCGCGCGGCATCCACAGACGGTACCCCTCCGTGCTGCCGTACGCGATCAATTTGAAGGGCAAGAGGATTCAAGACACCCCGGCGTACATGGTCGGTAAAGTTTTCTCAGAGAAGGAGTAGACGTAGCCAATATTAGATAATAAAATTCAATAGCTCTCATACTGCATTTTATTCCGCGTCATCACCGATCACCCGCTAATAAAAGCACCGCCGGAGGTAGGGAGTGCTCACACTGACCGGTGTATCCGGGCAGGCACTGGCACTTGACGATGCCCCCGTCGAGCGCGAGGCAGGTGCCGTTGTGGCAGGGCGAGGAGGCGCAGGCGGAGTCCGGGCGGGCGGGCAGGCAGCGCCAGACGCCGCTCGCGCCCGCCTCCACGCACTCGTGGTGCGGCGCGCACGCGGCCGCGCGGCAGTCCGCCGCCAGCTCGCACGCCGCGCCCGCCCAGCCGCCGCGGCACTCGCACTCGCCGGACTCGCGGCACGCGCCGCGGTCACTGCAGCCGCGCGTCGCGCACGACTCGCCCGCCTCGCCCGCGCCGCCCGCCCCCGCCCCCGCCGCCGCCCCCGCCGGCTCGGCCGTGTCGCAGCGCGGGCCCGCCCAGCCGCTCTCACACTCGCATCGGAACCCCGTCGGCTGCGGGGACATCACTTTGTCACGAACGCCGCTAATTATTCAGTCTGCTCGATGTACACGTATACACGAATACCTTAGCATCGAATCAATCGATGTGCATAATCATTTGTACATACGCGTTGAGCCGTGTTATAATAATCATATTGTTTAACATTATAAGTACATTCCAAAATTAAGAAAATAAAATCAAAATCAGACATTTATTTCATAAATATTTAGGTAAAGAATCTAAATGCAAAATGGTCACAACATAGCTAAAGATGATTAACTAGATAGATAGGCTACGAACGGTACGTACTGCTACACTAAAACATTGAATTACTTATACTTGCGAAAAGAGTACATAGAACAGAAGGCAAGCTCGCCCGATGTAAAGCCCTATTTACATCGCGACACTAGTGGCGTGAAAGTAGTTTCATCAACAGTTTCACAGTGTAAACGTCAAGTTTCACAATGCATGCATCGATGAATGCAATGTAATGTAAATAAGGCCTTATGGGTGGCGAGCGGAGTGAGCGGGAAGGGCGGCACTCACCAGGTCCTGGCAGGAGGCGGCGTGCACGCAGGGCGCGCCGGCGCAGCGCTCGCCGCCCGCCTTCAGCTCGGCCAGCGCCTTGCCCGCCGCCTGCTCGCAGTACAGGCCTGCGCATGCGCGCCACGCACACGGAAAGCGACCATACAATGCGGGCGGACACTCGACACAACACGTTTTGCATGCGGGACGTTATGCTAACATTTACTTACACTATCCTATATATTCCAGCTGTACGTCGTTTTATAAGGAATAGATAAAATTGTGATACGAGGCAGTTAATGGATGCGATAATTATAATGAAACATTGAACGGACAAAGCATATGGAGGTCGGCAACATGTAATAAACCTAACGTTATTTTATTTTCTGCAGAAGTGCTACATATTAATGTATTTAGTATGTTTTCATTTAACAAATGTATCATGCGTGCTTGCTTTTTAAACTAAGTCACCTTGACATCCAACATTCTCGGAATTATAATCGAAAAACACGTATAGTAGAAAATGTAGTATAATGTGGGCGTACCCTTGTACCCGGGCGCGCAGACGCAGTCGGGGCGGTCGGCGGCCAGCGCGCACGTGGCGCCGTTCAGACACACGCCCGCCTCGCACGCCGCCTCCAGCGACGAGCAGTTGGGCGCCGCGCCCGCCGCGCCTGCCACCACATCTACAGCTTAGTACCTCCCTCTCTGACTTCTACTCGTTTCAAACCGACTAAGCGCGTCATCGTTCACTACTAAAATGTTCTCCGATGACACACTAATAATGATTTTGACTATTATTCAATTTGAGGAGTTTCGCTGAGCGAATTTGTGCCATGATATTTGTAACATTTTCATAATGTTAAGTAGGTATTACACGGTCGAAAGCGACGTGAAATCGGTCGACCGGCTGATAACATTATGACTAACTATCGAAGCATTCGGCAAATAATTACTTTTGCGACTGCGCGGCACGTGATACTGTTTATATTCGACGGGTTAAACACACACCATAGTATCCGATGTCGCAGACGCACATCACTTGTTTAGCGATCACACCCGTCACCACCAGGTTGGGCATACCTGCGGAAAACGACCAGAGCATCACACAATTGAACTTGAAAGTTGAGTTTTGTATATTAGTTGTACTAAATCACAAGTACTCTACCTGCAACTCTTATGACATTATTCTATTTATTTATTTACATATTAATTGTTTGCTACGACCTTACAATAGTGAAACATAGTGAAACTTACAGTGCGATCTGGGCGGACAGACGACATCCGCGCACGAGGGCGCGGGCTGCGGCTGGGGCTGGGGCTGGGGCTGGGGCTGGGGCTGGGGCTGGGGCGGGTTGTGGGGCTGCGGCGACGGGGCGGGCGGGGCGGGCGCGGGCAGCGGCTGGTCGCACAGCGGCGGCGCCCAGCCGCGCGCGCACACGCAGCGGAAGCCCGCGCCGTCGCTCTCCTCCACGCACGCGCCGCCCGCGCCGCACGGCCCGGACGCGCACGCCGACATCTGCCAACACATTACCGTCGTACGGTCATTCGTGAGATGCTGTGAGACGCTGCGCGGGTCCGTGTGTCCGGTGCCGTCGGCTCACATTGTGGCACCTCTCCCCGGTGTAGCCGGGCCGGCAGGCGCACACGAAGCCGCCGTACGTGTCGTAGCACAGCCCGTGCCCGCAGATGGTTCGGTCCTCCTCGCACTCGTTCACGTTGGTCTCGCATCGAGCGCCGGTGTAGCCTGCGATCGTGTGAAACCATTTTAAAATGTCCTCACAATTGAAAATGTCACACTGAAGTCGTGTGACCGAGCATTTCTAACACTTTTGAAATGTAATAAACTAGCCGATAGTATGGTATGCGTTGTACCGGTGCCGGTGCAGCCGCAGGTGTAGTTGTTGACGGCGTCGAGACAGCGGCCGCCGTGCTGGCACGCGGCCGCCGCCGCCGCGCACTCGTCCACGTCCGTCTCGCAGTTGCGACCCGTGTACCCTGCATACATAATAACACATTAACGAATTTCGGCAGCAGACTCTAGGTAGACAAAAGTGTATATAAAATAGTAGAATGGTACCCGGCGGGCAGACGCAGACGTAGCCGTCGGCGCCGGGCGGCACGCTGCAGCTGCCGTTGTTCCGGCACGGGCCCGGCACGCACTGCGGGTCCAGCGACACCTCCAGCTCGCAAAATTGACCTGCCGAATGCGCACACTCTTATACACACACACTTCGCATAAAGTATAAAACCGTCAAAATGCTTACAAATACGAAAGGAACTCGTCAATACACATTTGGAGGAAAAGGGAGGATCCTCTGACCAGACGGGTATTGTGTCTGGTGGGCTACTGCCCGACGATTGTGTTCGGGTTCTTGTATATATGTGCAGTCGCTCGGATCGCTTTAATATCGCGATGCAGGATTAGTTCGCATGCGGTGAGGTAGATGTCGCTACACACATAAAACATTGAAATTCTGTGATAAAAGCCACGGCGCCCACGCGTCTAAATTCGCTTGCACTGTCAGAGTAATTTCGTGAAGAATGAACTTTTTCTAAGAGTCCATTATAAGTTAAATTTTGGTATTAGCAAATATTTTGACCCCTCAGTGTGCAGGGGGCAGGCTTAATGCTCCAGGTTCAATGTCATACGTTTATACATAACATTAAATAGCGGCCCAAGTCTTGTGGAACCCTATCTATATTTAAGCACTCCATAACTAGACAATAGATTACCCATTGTTCAATCTACACAATGTATCATATGAACGATTCGCGACAGATTGAACGAGTGCCATAATTGTAACAATGCCAGTAAAAATATGGCTACGATTAACTCAATCAGACGCGTCACCGAACCCGAACAGCCCCTTACCGCCACCTGTCGAGCTGCAATGTGTTTAACATTACTATCAGTTTTACAAACCCCAGTACGTCAATGACATTGTAATAAGGGTGAGAGTAGTGTACCGTGGTAGTCGGGCGGGCAGTGGCAGACGTAGTCTCCGCGCGCGTCCTCCAGACAGCGCGCGGCGTGGCGGCAGGGCGTGGACGCGCAGGGGTCGCCCGCGTCCACCTCGCAGTTGTTGCCCGTGTACCGCGCCGAGCAGTGGCACTCGTATCTGCGCACCCAACACGTACACACTATGTTAATTATCATTTATAATGCTACTCATTTGTTACGAATCATCTCCAGAACTGCCAATCCGAGGTTGAAGATTCTTTTACCGATTATAATCGCTTCACTATCCTGCAGTGTCCTAGGCTACATTAAGTTGAAATATGAATTCATACGATTCGAAAACGTGTGACTTTTGAATTCACTAAAGAAATGATTAGCAGAGAATATGAATGGATCAATAATCAATGTTGAATTAGTACATTACAAATAAACAATACACTTATTTAAACCACAATGAGTCAGCGATGTCACCAAACGTAACAACACATAATTAGAATAGTAAACCAAGACACGTGCTCCGTTTTACAAATTCAACTGTACACACGTGTTAATAAGGTAAAAAATCATGTAGGTATATCGCTTGTCACCTGTCATGTCTGGATATGCATGTCCCGTGTCGCATGCACGGCTCGTTGTAGCAGTGGTCTTTCGGCGGTATCCGCAACACGTCCTTTCCGTCGATGCCTGAAATATAACATCCGTTAGAAGGTGAAAGCACTTGCGGGGCGCAAAAATCTATTCGTAGTAAGATTACTAGTAGTGTATTTAAGAAAACACAGGGACCAAGAGAAGACGTCTTGAGAAAGCAGCAGTGAGGACAAAATGGCGTGGCAGTGAGGACAAAACTCTTCAGAGGAGCAGAAATCCGTAAAAAAGAAAACGAACACTCGTCAGTGGTGAGGGGGCAGTGTCCGAACACGACGTTCCTGATCTGCGCGTTGGTGGCGTGGAACTCGAGCTGCGGCCCCTCGAGGATGCAGCCGCTGAACACGTTGCCGACCAGCAGCACCGCGCCGCCCGCCTCCAGCGCGCCCGGCGACAGCAGCTCCGGGTTCCATGTCACGTTTGAGATCACCTGCACACGACCCGATCATCACACACCCTCCAATACACTCCGAAACGCTTCCACGTGGAAGCTCTACAAGTTGAAGGAGATAATGCTATGGATTTTCAAGTGCCTTTTATTATGACGACTTGTAATCGTTTACGATTAATTCCACCAAGGTTGTGCATATCGAGCTGGTAGTGACCTAATATGTAAAGCATTTGAACTTGGACCGAGATGGCAATAATGCCGTGCGCTTTCCACATGTTATTTTACACACATCGAACTCAATGACACCTTCAATTGTAGTAAAATCCATAATTTCTGTGTCACACGCACACATCTGCATAAATATTATGTATGCAAATCAGTGTTATCAAGATTTGTTTGTTCAGTTGTGTGTGATGTCACGCGCGGAACAATAGTGACCTGATTGATCGTTTATCGAGGCTGCTGCCATGTGCAGCGAGACCGCAGATCGCACCTAGAGCAATTAACTTATTCCGTGCACTCAGTTAGGCTGACGTATGCGAGGTCAACTCTCAAGGTTTAGTAGTTTTCGCTTGCAGAGTAAAGTTTAAATGAGAAAAGTGCCGGGAACGCCTACTGTAGGTAATAATACCTGTGTGTCTTTGTCAACTTCTAGCAGCAGCGAGGGCGGTTTGGGCCGGTAGCGAAGCGCCACCCAGTGCCACCGGTTGTCGAGGGTCTCCTTGGCCAGGCCGACCTCGCGGTGCGGCTGCGCGGGCCGCGCCCACGACACCACCACCTGCTCGAACAGGGCGGTCACGTGGAGCGTGTACCCCTCGAACCTTTGAGAGAACAGCTCGCCTCCTGCAATAACAATTTGGGAATTATTGTCTCGGATTACATTGTTTGACTCGAATTGTTCAAAGTGATGTAGACAAGTTATATTCACAATTTAAAGTATCGTTGTCGTAAACATAAACAAAAATAAACGATTTGACTACAGTGCTGTTGTAAAACTACTGAGAATAGATATATCTCTGACATTAATATTTATATTATGATAATACGGATTAACGGCCAATTGCGTAAAATTTTATGATGAAAAACACGCAATCTAAAAACAACATGCAGCTAAACTAATAGGTTATTTAAAAATTGCGCAATCTGTTCAACGAGAAAAACAAAACGGTATAAGAATTATTAGATGACAATAATGTGATATTAAAAATCCAACATCCGAGGCCCAAACGACCTGCGACCATAATCGCGCTCATAACGGTTCAAAGCACTTACATCCCACGATGATATTTGGTGAATGGAGAATGGCGTTAGCGGTAAAGTGTAATTAGCATAAAAGACCGCCACACACAATAGTGAGCATCATGAATGATAGCGGAGGTAGGTGTCTACAAGGCAAGGGCTAGCTACGGATGCCAGACAGACAGGTGCGGCGTCAGATGCATCTACAAGTTTGGTAAGTATAACAGGTTGCACTGTAATCGATCACTTTCCTAAAGAAATAAAACCGGCCAAGTGCGAGCTGGACTCGCGCACCGAAACTTCCGTACCTAAACTATAAAAACATCGCTCATTGCTCTAACGAAAAGAAACTGTATAGAGAGGCAAACTTAACTTTGCCATTGGTATACTTTTGTCCCCATACAAATTAACCGCAAATAAGTTTGTAATTGCAAAAATACATGTTTCATACGTTGTAACTATAAATGTATTATTTTCAGATTGTTTCCTTTACTTGTACTATAAGACCTTGCTTTCTCGCCAAGTTTCATGATTCTAGGTCAACGGGAAGTATACCCTATAAGTTTTGATTCCCTTCAAAATGTACTAAATACACAACTTGAGCGCTATATGTTTTGATTGCGTTAACGTAGAGATCTTTACAGCACCCAGGGACCGCAGACTTGTCTTTGTTATAAATTTCAACTTGATACCTCCTCGGGTTGCTGAGAAAAAGACTCTTGACAGACACCAAAGTGATTTTATAAGGGTTCCTTTTTAGGTATGGAACCCTAAAAACCTTGAATTGAGTCTCGTGGAAAATAAAGGTCAAACACTTTCATTAGCTATACATAAGTAATAGAATTTGCGTGGAGGTGGCGACCAGAGTCATTGATAGAAATAAGACCTAAGCAGAAAGAGGCCAGCTGCCAACTTATTTGTCAATAAGCGCCTATTTGTCTACAGCCGCCTACACTACACTGCGCATCAATGGCTCTGGTTGCCGGATCCGCGCAATGGATAGTAGGAAAACTCTGTTATTTTATTTTTATCATGTTTTATATGCTGTTTATTATCCTTGTCCATAGCCTTTTGCTATTTTATTGTCTTTTTATATTGTTAATTTTAAGACGAGTTTACTTGTTTATTTTTTTGGCATCGTGTATTTTAACTGACTTTTTAAATAAATTTTGTTGACTTTTTATTTATTTTCAATAAAAATAATCCAGGCTGGAGAAATTATTTTACACACATTAAACTTAAGGCTAATTTTAAGAACTCTGACCCCCACATCAGAGGTGAGCACGCGGGCCGGGCCGATAGAGGTCCGGATAAAAAAAAAAAAAGAAGTAATAGAATTAATGATTAATTAAATAACTCGAAATAGGAAGTCAAGGTTAACTCAATACCAGCAGATATCATAGCGTAGAGGGCTATCAAGCATCTAGTAAACAAAGCTGATGTTGCTAATGAGTCATACGACGAGTTGCACGGTCTGCCGAATGAAACAGAACGCGTATGAAAACAAAACGCGTATGACCACGCACGGCCGAGGGGCGACGAGCGGCGGAACATAATATAAAAACACCAGGCACTTGAATAATGCATGAACCAAACGATACACACGAATTGAGGAGCCGGCGGATGAGTTGTGCCAAATTAATGATTGTATAAGTTCTGTTACTACTACAAGAAGTAAATAATATGTTGTGAAGGCCAAAGGATCGGTGTTCGTTATTAATACTTTATTACCTATCATAAAAACTCAAGAACCAAAGCTCAGGTTGGACACGGTGTGAATCATTTTACAATATCCACCTCCGCTGTGTATTACACTTCATCGGGTGTTGATTACAAATCTGCAATTAGTAAGCCCATACTTTCCCTAATCAGTTAAATAAATCATCTTTCTATATATTAACTGTTGTAACAGGATAGGCTGCTGGTTTTTCTAATCATGCCTATGCATGTGTTTAACTCGAAGCCACCTTTCTCTCCAACTATCGGATTAGGCACAATGATGTAAACAGTCAATCGACGACCGGTTTGTGTGACGATTGTGACGTAATGGTGGGCGGTGGGCGTTTATTGCCGGGTCACGTGGCGACCCCGCAACAAACAACAGATTGTTACCAGCTGTACGACACATACAAGCGAGTTTGTCAGATTTAATGATGCAACTGAGCTGTGCAAGCAAAAATTTATCTCATTAAATAATATATAGTAGTCAGTGGTAGAAGAGTGGTCGAACGCTCACCTTGCAATCGAAGTGTGCAGGTTCAAACCCCTGCTCGCACCTCTGGGATTTATGTGCGAATCTCATTTTCATCCGAGATTATCACTTACTATGAAACGGTGAAGGAAAACATTGTGAGGAAACCTGCACGTGTGAGGGAACTTGACTAGTTTTCTATAGATGATGAAGTCTACCCACCCGCACTGGGCCAGCGTGGTGGACTATAGCCTAAATCTCCCTCGCGTCGAAAATAAATCTCCCTCGCGGGTGGCCCGTACCCAGCAGTGGGACATTAAAAGGGCTGTAGTAGTAATAATAGTATGTTGTATTCTGAAGACCCTGCTCATACAGTACATCTGCGAGAATTAACTATCATAAAATTCATATCGCTAATTTATTTTTCTTTACATGTATTATACTCAACGACCAATCATAATAGAGATAAGGCGCAGCTAATATGTTCAATTTTGCGAGGCTCGAGTCACGCAGTATTGCGCGTGCGCACCACGTAATGGCCAGCAAAAAACCGCGGGAGTGCCTCGCCGGCGACAGTAATGACTGCGGGATTTGATTGATACCCGACGTGCGCACGAGTGCCCATCCGACGAGCGCGCGGCCCCACGCCGCCGCCCTCTACCTACTTGATTTTCCGATTACAGCCTTTCCGAATAAAACTGGAATAATCATCATGGTTACAAAAAATACAAAATTTGTTATTGGGCGCGTGTAATGAAGTAGCTTCCTGTATTTTGAGTTTTGTTTTCGCTTTTTGTCATAATTTATTGCAAGAACGAGTTTGGCGTTATCCACATATGAGTTCAAGTGTTGTTTTGTCGTCAAGACAAGAAGAGAAGAGTTTTATATTGTACTTAAATCATTCGCCAAATTCTGTGAAACCTTGTTTGGAACCAAAATATGAAGATAGTGACAAAAAAGTAAATTTTCACTCACCGACACATGTCCGGAAGCTGAGCCCGACGAGCTGCTTGAGCGATATAGGCCTGGGGAGGCGTATGTAGGAGCTGCCATTGAAGTACGCCTCGGGACGGTCGGAGGGCCCGAGCGGGGCCGCGGCGAGGCAGCAAGGCCACGCGAACGACCACACCACCAACACTGCGAAGCAACCTACAACAAAGAAAAACATACTTTCGTTTATAACTCTTCTCGTTAGGTGTTTCATACATCATAGGCGTGGTACATATGACAGAAATAGATTAATAAGAACAATAGTTACCGTCAGTCAGAACGGTTCAAAATCAATAACGGTAAATAACTAATAAAGGCCACAAAGAAACCCTTCACACGTGCGATAGACGACCACTTATATTGATGATAGTATTCATCCCAACAATGGTGGTTAGGACAATATAATATATGTATTTTCAACGGTTAACGAGGCATTGTGCGGCGAATCGATATGAAAGTGTTGCAAACAGTTCGATATTGGGGGTATAAACGTTATATTGCATACAGGCGCATAGGTAGCCGGCGGAACCGGGTCAGCGGCGACGCAACACCCGGGCGCCGGGCGCGGCCCCACCGCGGACATTCTACTACGAAAAATATTTCGATAAGTGGAACGACATGTTATATAGAATGCAAAACATTCCTTTTAAAGGCTAAGCTGAAGCAATTAATTAAACTGTTATCCCGTTCTTGTACATCCATGACACTTCAGAACACATGTTGCTCTCTTTATAAGTGCTTGTGGCAAAAAATGTGTACCTATTCACCAGAAATTTTACGACATTCTCAATTTTTAAATAATTTATTACTATTGTCAACATCATAGCAGTTCAATCAAATGTTTTTTAAGAAAGTTTTGTCTAATCCGCTGCTGACTTAAGCCACACCGATGTGAGAGCGCCGCGCGTTCTCCCAGGGGTCGAATAGCCCAGTTCCCAACCTAGCCGGCCTGCTCTAATCTCTTATGCATCTATAGCAACTAGACTATGTACTAGACGAGTTGCTATAGACCTTAGACGTAACCGTGTTAGGTACTGCTGCTTTGAGTTAGAGAGGAAAATTGTTTCAGATTGTAAATATATGAGGACAAGAAATTAATTCAACGAAATGCCTTTTAATATTTACCTGTAATAATTAGTTTAACTAGCGAAATTATAATACCTGATGCTCCAGTATTAAAAAAGGGAATTGTAATTACAGTGTAAGCATAGGCATGGGCACATTGCAAAATATGCACAAAACTTAGTCACTTAAAATCGTTGTTTTTTCACTAATGACCATAGTAAGAATTTGTGGATTAGCCCCGTGGTCGGCATTAGCATTCACACTGCGGTATTCCGTGATCGCAATGACCCACAAACAGAAGTATGTAGAGCACACCGTTCAAAAGAAAACATTAGCAGCGGCCTGCATTCTCGGGTTTTGGATATTGGCAACAATGCTAAGTATTGCACGAACCTTCACGGTATAACACAAGGCTAACATAAATAAAAAAGGAATCAAGTGCTTTAAAAATAATAATTTAGCAATAACTCTTAAGGCAAAGGATAAAGCAAAAGGTAGGTGTACTTGAAGTGATGAGTGGATTCGATGTCTTGCGATAACAGGAAAATGGTTTCGCAAATATAATGCTCAAGAATCATCTGAAAGCATTTATAAATAAAGAACCTGTTAAAGACGCAAGAAACCATATTAAACTTCGTGTATTCCAACAGCAAGTGTTGTGAATAGTCCAATGTCACGCGCTGGAGTTCTTTAACACCTTTATTATCGTATCGGCAATACCTCACTCAAGCCAATTACGATCTAATATGGAGCGGAGCCGGTCGCGCGCAATTCATCATGTCTATTGAATACTGATCATCAAGTATCTAATACTTAACGCTTTAGATTTAAAATACGCTACAAGACCCAGCCCTGACAAAAAAGCTATTTTAAAATGGCAGCTATCAATGATTCGAGAAAAAAATGTGGTCTCGAGTGAAGACTGTATTGAGCAAGAATAATATTATGTTCCGCCTGAATTCACAATTACACGGCCTAAGATAGTCTGTCTCTGTCGAGTAGCGACCCCAACTATTTGTGACGTAGCGTATGTTTTGTCAAACTTAGCTGTTTAACTGTAATAACAAGGTACACTACGAATTAATCTTCACAGGATTGATAGACGAATCCAACTCCTAATAAACTGGAATCCATCTTTCAATAAAATAAAAAATGGCACAACATGTTGAATGTCCCAAATAAGAAGGTCCGCTACTTATTGATATCATAAAAAGAGCTGTTGATCTTAACAGAGGAGCTGTGGTTGATTTAACAGCGGTCCCATCTGCAGCACCAGAGGCCGCCACACGGGCCCGAGTTAATCGAATTAGAATCGATTCGTCACGAGATTGTGTGCTCTAAACTCAATGGACCTTATTTTATTAGCTGGTAAACAGTTCCAGATAGACGCTGGGCACGTAATAAAGAACCAATCACCCGTAAATGGATTCCGAATCGGCCTACAAGAGAAAGCCGCACAGAATGTTACATTTCATTGATCGATATATCATAAACCGACTATTATTATGGAGATTTCATCACGCAAGCCACATTAAAATATACACTAACACGACATGCAGGTGAACGTTAGTTGTATAATATAAGAGTTGGACCAAAAAACATTGGTTTTAGCCGAAAAACATATACATAATGTACATTTTCTATGTATACACCTAAGTAACAAGGTAAATACTTCAGAGTAAACAGCATCACATCACAACAAGTATTCATAAAACTGTTGTCGACCTACAAAAGTAAATCCGCCGAGTCAACCGTGTCCTCAAAACGTTTATACATGTTAAGTGAAGATGACTCATAATGAAGTTGTCCATAGTTAGCAAGATGGAGTAACTGAAATTATAATGGCCATTGTATGTGATGGTCCTTGCGTTACGATACAGTGATTGCAATGCAAATGTTTTGACACCTAATCTGGTTTCTTGTAACAGTTCATCCAATACACAGCGTTTCACAACGAACACGCTAGCTATCATGCGCGCGAGCCACTCACTAAGTACAGTATGTATGCATGTTGGTATTGCTAAAGGTATCTATCGATCGGTTCGGAAGTTAATAGACGGTGTTAATACAGACATTTTTGAGCAAGTTAGAAATTGGACAAGGAGTAACTCAACTGCATATGATGAACTTTTCCCGTAAGTAAGGCCATTTACAAAACTAACAAAATCATGATTCAAGACAAGCAAGGAACAAATAGGACACCTTAACTATCAACGTACATACATATAAAAACAGAAAACACTCTGTACCGCCATGCCAGTGCGACTGGGGAGACTTTTACGCAATTAATTTATCACAAAACATCAGTCTAAAAAAGAAACCAATCCATGAATGTTAATTATACAAAAAAAACCGGCCAAGGGCGAGCTGGACTTGCGCACCGAGAGGCTTCCGTACCTAAGCTGTGAAAGCACCGAGCACTACTCTTAACAAAAAGATGAACTGGATAGAGAGACAAACTTAACTTTGCAGTTGGAACACTGGCACTGGTCTGCCCATACAAAGTAACTAGAAAATAAGTTTGTAATCGCAAAAAAACATTTTCTAACAATAAATTTACAATTTTCGGATTTTTTCCTTTACTTGTGCTATAAGACCTTGCTTCTTGCCAAATTTCACAATTGTAGGTGTAACGCCCCCCTCTTCATATTAACTAAACTTAACAAATGAACTGAACTAAACTAATCTGAACTAATGAAGTTACCCACTTATTTGGTTGAATTCTGGAATATTTAATTTGTTCTGAAATATTTAATTGTCCAAGTGATCGTGTATCGTCTAGTGGTTGTTATAGGACCTTACGTTTATGAACCGTTAATAATCTAAATTCTTTTTGTGATAGATTGGTATTACGCAACTAGGTACCTAATTTCGGTATACGTTCCTCCCTATCTTTAATAAAATACCACCCTATTTGACCTCAAGTCAACATATATAATAAAGAAGAAGTGGTGGTGAAGTTAAATAACATTAAGTTCTAGTTAATATTAAATATTATTTTAAAGCGACATAGGAGCAGGCTCTCTGCGCCCCGCCTACTCCTACTTGATTAATATATTGTCATTGAACAATTATTGTCAATTTACATCTTATAATAAATTTTAATATATTAAACAGCTTCCCGGCTGATAAAACACTATCAGTTTATAACAGCATCCCGGCTGAAGTATTAATAGGTTTCTATTATATAGAAATTACTTACCTTTTAGCATGAATCCATTATTTGGACAGTTAAGCTTTCAGGAAGCATCCGATTTCAAAGTCGCTAATAAATATATAGTATACAAATATGATAATTTTAGTCAGTGCCTAAATAATAGCATGAACTCTTTCCATGTTTTAATGAATAAAGAATATAATGGGACTCGAACAAGGTGCAAGTTGATAATCCAGCCATTGACTAATCAGACAAGCAACTCTATGAGGCACGATGGCCTAGTGATTGCAAGGCTGGGCCTTTTTACCCTAGTATCCCAAGTATATCAAAATATACACCAGGAGTAATTATTTAAATATAAAAAATACTTATCTGTCAGAATACAACCATCCAGAAACAATACCGCACCGAATGATTGGATTATATTCTTACATCGAATATAATAAATATTTCAAATCAAATATTTTTCAATATCAAAAGTATTAACAACAAGTAGTCAATGTTTAAATGTTTTGCCCCTCATTCGTAAAACAAATACTATGGAGAAGAATGGGCAAGAAACTCCAAGTATTTCCAAATGTCATCTGCTAAAGAATGTATACGCCAACTACCTACATTATTTAACATCCGTAAATTTATAGTCGACCTACCTATAAACCTTAACGCATATTATTGTATTTTCGAAGCCGTCAGTTACGCACCTATCTACCTACAAATTCATTCACATTCTCAAATTACGCCCTGTCTAAGGATCCTTTTCTTAATACGTAAATCCGCCTTCGAATGATTAATTCGAAACGGCTTACCTATCCTACCTAAATCGTACTTCAGTTCCCCTGGAAAATACACACACACAGTGAAAAAAAGAATGAATTAAGAAATCAAATCAAATAGTCAAATAATAAGAGAACATACCCGGCTGGAACTAACTCACTCAAGTACTAATTTGGGCATGGTGACCCCCTATTATCCTTGTGACTTCTCAAAGAGGCGTGAAGATCTTCCCGACGAGTTCTCAAACCAGCGATTATATCTCAAAAGCCTCGAATCCTACTGTACCACGCCTTTTATACCCCACGGTTCCTATCAATTTCTACCCGCTATTCTCAACTTCTCCAATATCTAGTGATGTTACCGTGTCTGCATTACGCCGAATTCGAAGTTCCTTATTTCGATCAAATACTATTCATAGTATTTGATCGAAATTTTATTTTTACATTTTAATTCATTAAAATGTAAAAATTCATAATATAGGTCTAAACATTACTGAAATATATTTATGGTTACTTTATTATTGTTTTAGATGAAATATCATTCAGATTTAGTAAACTATTATGTAGAAATCTGAACGAAAACATACAAACTATTTTTAACAGACTTTAAAAAGGAGGAGGTTCTCAATATGGGTATTCCACATCAAACTAAAGAAAAATCACGTAAATCGGATCATAAATCGCAGCGTAATCGGTCTACATACATAAAAAAAAGCAATCGAATTCAGAACCTCCTCCTTTTGGAAGTCGGTTTAAAATATGTATTATAGTTATCCACGTAACCATCATAGAAACAATGCGTTGGCGTCGAGGTTATGCTTGCGACACTATCCCACTACCTGAGATTCTCACAGCACATGCCGAATTAAATGGAAGCTCACTGCCACGTAGGAGAGTGCAGATTCGGTTAGCAACAACTTAACAATGGCGCGTCACACGTGTGGCTTCAATCAATGGCCATCCTATATCCGTAGCAACTGCGGATTATTATACAAAATCAAAATAATATTTTGCTGCAACGAAAATGGCAATTTTCTCATATGTACAAAGTTCATAGCTGAATAAACACCCAAAAATTACTACATTTAGGTATTTACATTTTAGACAGCTCGCATTTTTGTTATTACATAACAAACTGACTTAGGTTACTGAGAATGAAATAAAATAAATTCCCAAGGAAACATAACATGCGTAACTTTTTACACGATCAAAGCTAGAGACCGTCTTAAATTACAGAAAAAAACTTGCTGGAATGCTTGCTTGCTTGAATGATCCTTTATTATATCCTCCACTCAGAGAACAGGTGTTCATAACTACGCTACGCAACACTCGGGTAGTAAACACTTAACAAGTTTATAGTAAAGCATACAGGATAGGGCTAACGGTTTCCAAAACAAAGAGAATTTGCTATTTAACGACAAAACACATAATGAGGCATTGGTACGCAATTCATAACACACCATAAACAATGTGGCCGCGGGCGTGCACCTCAATCAATGCGCGCACGCATAGCGGTGCGGTGACGTCATCGGCCGGCCGGCACAGGTAACGACAAAGATCGATTGGTGACTCATGGGTCTTTGCCTTCCGGAAACAGTGGTTCCATGGAAACGATGATACATGATTCAAAACACGTAAGTGTAGATCGACACAAATATTAGTACAAGCCAATCCAGAGAAACCTTTTTGCAACAAGATCCTCTAAAAAACTTATAATATCGGAGACAAAACTTGTCATCAAAGAAAAAGACAGAAACGAAGTCCAGCACTAATGGTAATAGTAGAAGACTGGAAATGACACGACATGACGTTGTTGGCTTGTATGACAAACGTATCGATCAGAAATCGGCAATCGCGTCCACGCCTATTTCTATACAAAACACTTTCTAATCTATTTGACATAGTAAGTAGATATATAAGTATCGTAACTAATCAATGAGCCACTGACATAACGGCCTTGGTGTTCACTGCTCGCACAGACCGAGTCCGGCAGATAACCGACGCTGTGGTGACTAATTATGCCGAACATCTAGTTGTGCACTGGAGACAGTACATTTACAATGGTGAATGCGCGCTGGCTGAGGTCGACTCTGCGGTAGGAGTCAAGAACGCAAACCTATTGGAAATTATGAGTTACGAGCAAATAAGTTTGTAGAATCGAGGCACATGATTGTTAAGGATAATTCGCAACGTGATCTTAGTCGTGATTATAATGGGGGTTCATAAGCAAGTGATAATGAAAGTAGTCACCAATCACTTTTGCATGTGTACATTAACAATAGGAAACTCTATATGAGTCTATACTGCCAGTGTTTTTATGATAACATCTGTCTTGTGTCCATTTTTCACCGTATCATTTTATAACATCTATAATTTGCCAATTATTCCATGGAGTCGGTTGGCGGTAACGGTAGCGGTGCCGTTGCGTTGCCGTGCGGTCGTCTGCGCCTGCGACACAGTAGTTATACTCCACAACAGAACTTCAACGCCTTGCAACTACTAATGGGGCGAGCGAATTAACTTGACTTATTTTGTAAATGCACTCTGTTTCAATATACTAAGGATTGAATACTTGTGGTAAAATAATTATTTTGTCATTGGGTACGTACGTACCACGAGTCACGCGCCCACGCGTTATAGTAGACATTTCGTTGAAAAATTTACATCTTTTATGAAGTAGTATCTACGTTTTTTTTGGTACTGGCAAAAAATTGGTAGCGCGCGTTTTAACGCATTTGTGGGCTTACGAACGTGGTGGACGGCGAGGCGAGTGGGCGGGAACACGTACTAGATATGGTTCTTGAACCCACACCTACACTTAATTTTTAAAGCCTCTATTCGGCCGCAGACTAGGCAGGTATATCTACAGAGATTCATTATAATTTGATTCTCTTTGCAGAGAGAGGTGCTCTCTGCGAATGCAACCAATTATCGTCTACAACATTCAGAATCCCCAATATTTCGAAACTTGGTTCCTACAAGGCTGGGGCCTTATATCAGATCGAAGTTATATGGTACAATAGTAACTTGGTACAGTCACCAGTCACTGGTTTGACACAATCCAAACGCAGCAAAATTATTTAAGTATTATTATGGGTAAAATCTTTCGCAATTAGATATGGGTGCAGGACTTTCAGTAAGTCAATGACCTCCGCAACCAGAGAAGTTTGTAACTAAAAATTACCATAAAAAAAAACAAGTTGTGTCTTACATAATAGACACGCAATACAGTACACAAACTTTCAAATGCCATTTAATTCACTGAAACTACTGTTACTAATGTCAGCGATGTATCTTCATCATTATTATAATTGCAATTAACCCACTGCAGAGACACCAGATCGATATCTAGTGGGAACTGCAAGCGCACGCGATCACGTTAAGATTGAGAGTGAGATGCTTCCAAACACGCAATAAAACAATCTTTGCAGCAAAGCATTCATATTCGACACACCGGAGACGTCACGCGCGACTACGTCGACCCCGCGAGGTGGTTACGCCGCCGCCCTCACCAACCCGCTGCAACCGAAGCGGCTAACACAGGGGAAGCAGAATCCCTACGACAACATCCGTAGGACTGCGAAACCGGGCCCTCAGAAGGGCCAGTGCGACAAGGAGGGCTTCATCGAGGTGGTAGGAAGAAAGAAGAAGCCCGCCAGCCGTAACAAATGCGGCACAGCACCGACGGGACCGCATCAACCGCTGCGTTCGGCCGTGCCGACGACGCTGTTGTATGTGTCCCGACTGCACTACACTACAAAGGTCGAGGGGATTGTAGAGTACGTGCGAGGGAAGACCAACCTCACTCTGAGAGCCGAACGGTTGGAGTCCCGCCACAGGGTGAATTTTAATTATTTTGTGGTGAGAGTGCCGACCGAACAGCTGTCGGCCTTCATGAAAGAAGAGTTTTGGCCGAAGGTGGTGTTCCGGCGATACAGAGGCCGGCTACCGGGCACCAAGAGCGACACGTCACCGACTCTACGTGTCAAATAAGTAATTCTGTGTAACTATGATTATGTATGCTAGTCTCTAAGGTATTTATTATAACAGTATTTGTAACGTCAGGCCCAAATCATGTATGGGATCCATAGTACAAGCTTTGTTTAGTTTGGGATCATATAATAAGTATTGGGTTGTCTGGCGATATTTATTTATGTATTCCTACATTAGTTACCCGGCGTATATTGTATTGTATTACATAAGTTATTTATTAAATAAATTGAATAGAATTGAATTGAGTGTTGTCTATTTTAGACCATGGTATTATTTTAAAGTGTACTTACAACAAAAAATTGTGTCCAGATACAAAATGTCATCTACATAAACATGAAGCAATCATGTTTAGGGTTCCGTACCTAAATAGGAAAAAAGGAACACTTTTGCTGTCCGTCTGTCTGTCAAGACCCTTTTTCTCAGAAACGCGTGGATGTATCAAGTTAAAAGTCAAAGACTCAAGTCTGCGGTCCCTTGGAGCTGTAAAAAATCAAACTTCTAAGTTAACGTAATTAAAGGCTACAGCAGTGTATGTTGTGTATTTAGCACCTACATTTTTAAGGGAATCAAAAACCTATTGTCCCAGAATTATGAAATTTGGCAAGAAGCAAGGTCTTATAACACAAGTAAAGGAGAAAATCTGAAAACAGTTCATTTATAGTTACAACGCATTTTTTTTGCGATTACAAACTTGTTTGCGATTAGTTTGTATGGGGACAACAGTATACCATCGGCAAAGTTAAGTTGTCTCTCTATCCAGTTTATCTTTTCGTTAGAGCAATGTTCGGTGTTTTTATAGTTTAGTTCCGGAAGCCTCGATGCGCGAGTGCAGCTCGCACTTGGCCGGTTTTTTTTACCATCGTTAGCGTTCAGTTGTTGCAGACAACCGTGATTGGCTGAGCTCGGTGCACGATGTTCTTACCAGGAATGTCACTTAAGTGTTTGACAGATTATGTGTGTGTCACGTGATTACCACTAATTACGAATGACTATAATATGATCCGCTGGTATACAAAATGTAAACAACATAATCGTGCCCCATACATTTGTGTAAATTGTCACGAATGTCCCATTACGATAATAACAAAAACATAAAAGGTATCGCAAAGTAGCTACTCCAATAGCCGGCACTCAGCGTCATGCTCGCTAACGTGACGGAGCGCGACGGATAAGTCCAGGTATCGGCTGGTGTCGGTCGACCGTGAAAACGTTACGCTTTCGGTCAGCTGCCATTCAAATTAGCCGAAACATATCGCTGATTCAGTGTTCTGCACAATACTGATTATCGGACAATACAGTCGAAACAAAAATAAAGCAATGAATATTTAACTGAACGTTTTACATTTTAACGTAGGTGAGACTTGTGACCGGGCAGACATGGGCCCTCAGGGTCAGGGGATGTAGACAGCGGCAGACCATAAGCCCAACAATCTGATCGCACTTGTAAGGTTAATAGTGAAAACAGTACAACAGAAATAAATAGAAAGGTTCTTGAAAGAAATCAACAACCATTTAGATGAGTGTACCTACACAGCCCAAATCAACTTAATACATTATCAATTTGGTTTTCCACCTTGAGAGACGTCAGTGACATATAGTAAACCTGTAAATATATTGAATCGTTTCACAATAAAAATATTTCTAGGCACCACGGGTGAATAAACTAAGTAATGAAATATTGATACAAGTGTGTTTTAGACTCAACAAATATGGTTGGATTCATTCACAATACGATTCTGTTATTTATGATCCAACTAATGTGACATCGAAAGGGAATGTGTTGTTGACGACAAGTTACTTACATAGTGAAAGTATCCTTTACGACATTCATTAGGTTTTCTGGAAATTTTTACAAACATTACATGCTTCTATGATATTGTTAATGATCCTTATTCATTCCATAGGTTAGTCATTAATGAAACTGTATTATTATTATATCCATGATATTGCTTAATTTTATTATTCATTAGGACTACGTGCGCATTGTGCACATTACCGATCGCGAATTGGTCGAGCATATTGTAAAACGGATAAATGCATTAAACGCCATTAATTAGATCATACTTTATGGTAGCTATTTCTTAATGAGCTATTACTCAGCTCAACTGAGTAGGAACGTACGATCTTCATCTATTTCAATATGTAGCTGTTATGAAATGATCACTTGTTGAATCAGGTAAACAAGTTTAAAATTAGCATGACCTAGGAAATATAACCAACAATTATGATATCAGCATAATGGATCAGCAATTCTAACTCTCGCGTTAAGGAAATGTCACAGAGGACAAGTAAATAAATGTAGCAAGGTATAACCCAAGATAAGTTTTTATTTTGAATAACTTTTTCTTATTCTTGGAACACGGCATAAGGATAACACACTTGATTGAATCGTTTTCAAACTACATCCTAATAGTTTCACGTTAACCATTTGGAGTTATGTTTCCCAAGCACTTGAAGTGGCCTAATCCTTATCGGCACTTATTAGGTTGCTTGAGCTTAACAAAAACCCAACCCTGGTGTGGGAACGCCGCGCGCCATCAGTTATCTGAGGGCAATCGCGTGGCACAGGCCCACGTGACAGATCACGAGTAACCGTTAACGTGACAGACTTTCTAAGTAACTTGTCACTGCAAATGGCCTTTTGCTGCTGCCCTGTCCCGAGAGTCGACAAAGGTAGCGAAAACGGTATTTGGAAACAAATACAAGCACTCGGGTAGCTAGCTACGGTAAACCGCATGAAAATATCCTTAATAAGGAGCCAGGGAGCTGGGGTGTTTTAGCTTTAGCAACCATTCTAAACAAGTAATTAAAGAAATTAGTGACGGACAACATTTCGAATCATACAAATATTTTAAATTTAAAATAAATGTAAATTAGAATAAAGGAATTGAAGGGAACCCCGGTCTTCAATTTTATTGTGTATTAACCTACCTTTAAAAAACCGAAGAAAAATAATTAGTACATCACCACGCCCCATCACCATTCAACTCACAGTAACGTGCAGATCAAATCTAATGTTGTAGGTGTATTGCCTACCCTTCACGCATTAAGAGAAACTCGTTGTTTATGAAACATGATAACCATGCTCAAAGTACATTCAACTTCGTGAAAATTAATATTCATAGTCTACATGGTAGGGTCATTTTATTTTAATAATAAATTACCTACTTTGTTTTACGCCATTACTTTTTCGACAATTTAATAGGCAGTACGTCATGGGTGATTTTCTTTTAAGAACCTTGCGTCAGGTATTTTTTGTGACACTCATCTTTGGTGTAGCTTCATATCAATTTTCCTCATGCAATTAATTAATTGTTAAATATCTATATCTATTAAAATGTATTTCTTGTAAATGTGAAGTAAAGCTGGGGAACTTCCTGGCAGAACTGAGATGGCTGGAGTAACCAGCTCACCCTCCGTCACACAAAATAGGCGCAATGGACGTCTATTTGTGGAAAAAGCCCGCAAGAAGAAGAAGAAGTGCCAAGTATTGAAGAAATTAATATTTTCTGCGTATAAAGAGGTTGACCGAGGAAGAGGTTGCGAGATGATTTAAACACCTTTGCGGGGACATCTTGGCAGGAAATAGCCCAAGACCGAGATGTGTGGAGAAGTAAGGGGGAGGCTTTTGCCCAGGTGTGGGACTATAAGGCTATAAGACAAATTAATGGTAAAAAATCTTTATAAAAACAAGCTTTTATTTAATTGTACTTAATTTTCGTGTTCTCCTCAGCAAGCCCTGTCATTTGCTACCCATACTGTGGTAGTGCAGAAAAAATAACTATTCTGCCATCTTGGATTGACGTCATTCAAATTCCAATATGGCGGATATTGGAATTTGAATGGCGTCACTTAGCTAAGCATGCATTGTCATCCAAAATAAGCGTGTATACCAAATTTCATCTCAAACGGTTAAAGATTACTGATTTAAAATTCAGTTGCAAGATTCCACCCGGACATACATTGCAAGTTGATATAAAGCTTGTAATAAAAAATAAAAGGCGTGTAAAAACAAATTGCTTAATAAGGAAGATGGTGACAATGTATTTGACCCAATGTGTTGTTATCAAGGTGGCCAGTATAGTTCTTCATTTAATATCGTGATTCCGTCGAAGGCAGACATCATTCAAGAATTTCAATAGCGACACGTACGAGATGATTAAAATTAACATACAATAACGCCCATGTCTCGTTTGTTAGTTACGTCTCTCACCACACTGGCTGGTCCAAGAAAGTGTGGTACCAATATCGAGTTTCGTTTTGCATTGTATCTAGGACTAGAAGATGTCTCATAATTTCATTCCTGGGAGAAATTTAGCATTCAAGTAGAAGTAGTTGTTGTCCCTTCTTGGAACTTGCAAACATTCCCACTGTTTGATGGTTAGCATGGCGTCATAAACTCATTTTCCAGAACTACTCGTGGTTGAAATGGATCTAAGGTACGATGAAGTAACAAGGTGATAAGTATCAACAATTATCAACACGCATAGTGAGATCGAGAAGCAGACAATAAACGAGAGCATTTGATAAAATTTAATCCCCTAGCGGGTTCACCCAGTAGAATAGAATGGAATAGACCAAATATTTTTTGGTTAACACTGATATTCTATGAAGTATAGAAGCAGCATACGAGGATGTATATCCGTGACTTTCATGATAAAGTCACTAAATTATTTAATCTTTTCATTTTAAGAAACACGAAATGTGTGTACAAATTATGCATCAGAAACCACTAAATCATTGTTTTGGCGTACGGCCGTGCGGACGAGGCCGGGAATATCAATCACAAGTTCTTCACCTCGACACTTGGCCGTCAGCCTCTTTGTGGATCCCGTTGCATGAAAATGTTTTTTCGTATGTTAATAAATGCATCAGTCAATTTTGTACTCTAATTGCAAATTTATAGGACCTATATTATTATCAAATCGTTCTGTTAATAGGTCCAGTATTCGTTTACAGTTATTCAAGATACATTTGCGATTACTAAAGTATGTTATGTTTAATACAACTCAGCATACTGCTGCTATCGACCGAATTTTTATGGTAAATATTTCTTGAAATCCCCAGAGGCCGCTCTTGACCTTTGAGCGTTTATGATTTCCGTACTTTTCTTTGTTTTTCCAACGTTAAAACTGTTAAACGAGTCATGTATTTTAATATCTGTTCTATTGACTACACGATAGCTCAGCACCTACCTTCCGACTGGTCTGGCGTGACTCGCGTGACCAGAGCCTAGTCAAGGCGATATGCATAAAATAGCGGGTACACAATGCGTGCGTCAGTGGGTGCGGGTTCAACGCTCCGGCTGAGACGCCGTATCGGGTTCAATTATTACAGGACCTATAAATCTGGACAGGAATGCGTAATTTCAGAATTATACTTTTATTAGATATCAAACTATTTTACTTTGTGATCGGCTAGTATTGAAACTCAATATTCCTCTGTCTCCTCGAGACGAAGTCCTTGTTACGCGATTGTATCATTTGCACATTTTATCAAATTGAAATCTGCTTATTCCTTTAGATTTTTTTTGTTCGAAAATGTAGATCGATTTCGTAGAAGGTAAGTACATTGATTTACGTACGTTAGGAATCTAATAAAAAGCGTATCAGCTATGTTCAGTTTTGTAACAGAGTGCGGGTCGGGTCGTCACGCATCGGCGCCGACCAGGGCGGCCGCCACCTGCCCACAGACCTACCTGCACCCATGGCACCAAACTCACCGACAGCCAACACCTGTGTTTGTATCCACGTACCAATGTTTGATGGCAACTGATTATCAATTAATAGATTGGCCTTGTTGGTCATGGTGAAAGCTAGGGTTGTTTCCTAGTAAAGCTTTGATTTTATTGCAGCATAGTTCAGTATGGATCCAATTTCAACAATTATAGTTTCTTAGATCTTCCGAACGGTTTTGGACAAATGAAGAGGTGAAATTTAGAATCTATGGAACTTGACAGGACTGCATTTCTAACTTAAGACTTAGCTGTATTTAATTAATCAACATACATGCCTAACACCAGCTCCATAACATCAGTAAACAGGGCCAAATCGATACTTGGTCATAATGGGCACTTATAACTGACGAGGCACTCGGGGTTGCAAATGTGATGCTGCTTTAATGCAGCCGCTAACCGGCTGAGGAGCGCGGTTTAGTGCCATTACCTGCAGCTATTAGAACGAGTTCAATATCATCGCAATGCCGGCAGCAGAATCTTGACGACTCCATATAGGTACGTTGTATCTTAGCTGTCAAATACAAGGTACAAAGTAGTAAGCGGTCCTACGATGCTACTTAAAAGCTTTATAAGAACTGGAGTGCGCGGGTGCCGTTATTATTTCGCACGTATTTGCATCATCCGCAACAGTCATTGCTACTAACTGCATTCCGTCATTAACGGTAACCCATTGTGTGTTGGATAATGCTTTTCAACACGAAGGAACTACTAAATAAGATGTAGACACATACATTTTTTGCAGTGAAATATTTAGTAATTTTGAGACGTTAACAAATAAGTTGCTTAAGTTTACCTAGTGCCTACTAGGTATATAAAAAATATTATAATTTCAATTTGTTGCTGTTGAAAGCGAAATCTGACCAATATGGAAATCGGGTACAGAGAGTAACAGCTACAGAGCAAACGGCAACCGATGAGCGAACGCAGTATGATTAGATTTGCTGATGTTTAGCGTTATTATTCCATGTAATGTGGCATCATTAAACAAGAGTCAACGACTGGAAAGGAGACCGTTTTACTTATAATCCAAAAGCCATGTTAATTTTACCGAAACAATATGAAAGTGCGCAAACAAAGCGCGCTTTCCAGTTGCGAGCAGTGCGCGGCACTTGGCCGGCGCACGGCACGCGGACAATGAACGTGTGAGCTGCTTTCATTTCAGTGAGAGGCCGAATCGAGATGGGTTTCTCTTAGGCCATTGCCTACAATTGGTTTTGGGACATTTTCGCGAGATCATATCCACACATATCTACCTACGTGAATCACTGCATCTCTGTACCTGCAAACTGGGTGCAAATTAACTAGCTAGTTTAGCTTATTATGGCATTAACACCAACCTTACTGTATTTTATGAAACTGTTTTTACTGTTAAGAATGTAAATTGTACACACATGAGTCAGCCATTAAAATGTTCTATTGGGTGGTAGCCTGCCATAGATAGTGGAGGTGTTTTACGGTACTAATTAGTGGCAGTACCTATTATACTAGAAAATAAATGAAGCACAAACATTTAGAAGTGTACCCAATACATGTTTACTTGAGATCATTGAAAGACCATGGCTTCGTAGGTGAGGAAATTATGACAACAAATGCCATTACTTGTACTTTTAGCAAACCATAAAAGATTGGATTCTATGTAATACTAAACTTAATTATACTTTCACTAAATATATTTGTGACTGGCTTATTTTGAACGGCAATGAAGATGAATGAATGAAGAAGAGAATGATAATACATGTAACTATCTTTAAGATTAATTTTCTTTACACATAATGCACACTATGTTACTTTACAAGTAAAAATAATGCAGAATATATGCCTATTTTGAATAGGTCAACACATCTCTTAATTTATGAGAGACATTGAATAAAAAGTCCTTGTATCATCCATTGTGTTATCACAGCCAACCGTGCTGAGCCTGCCGGTGTTTCAATTTACTGTCAATGTCAAATTATTTATACTAATTCATTACCAGACCAATATGTGCATCTATTTTGGTCAAAAAACCAAGTTTATGTACCTAGTTTAGACAGTTGTCATAGTGGACAGATGTACTAGCTACCAAAATTGTTTATAAATATGAGTTCCTCCTCAGCAGAATCCTTTACCTTCAATATGAGTACCAACAAACTTCAATTTTATTTTGTGTGATAGAATAAGTGTATTATTATAGGTACTTACTAATTCATTTATTGGAAGTGAAAGTCAAAGTTCAGAAAATACTACCTAAAGAATATATTCTATTTAATTAGTTGGTTTAACAAATAAGTAGTATAGAAGAAACAAATGTAAACAATGTAAGTCACTGAGATGCCAATCCAATTAAAATATATAGATCTATGGAAGCCATACAAATTATACCACTATTGTAGGTACTGGGAGTAAAAGAACAACTGGTAAACTACAATGACACTAAATCTATTAATCCTTTTGTTTTATTTTTTTTACTTAAGCTAATTTATTGAAGATGATTAAATACAGATTTTACCTTTTATATTTTTAATGTAAAGATTAACTGATTTTCACATCACCATCATTACTTAAAGTTAGGTAATCTTCTCAAGCGAAATGTTATTACAAAGATACAAACGAGTAACGACTCTAGAACCAGCCTTCACTAAAAACCTTTCACATACGGCCCGTTTTAAAAAAAAAATGAAATAAATAAAGTTAGGTAGGTATGTACCATATTTTTCAAATTCCATGAAATAATGCAACATCGACTGACATCGACTTTATAAAGATAGCTCGGGTAAAGTAACAAAGGAGATTTTAATTCTACCGACCTGCTATTTTCGCAGAGCCGCGTTGCCTCCATACATCGTCCACCTTCATTATGTCGAAACAATAAAACACATAAAACTATTCACTTATTTACACATACAACTATTACGCTACTAAAAATTTATTAATAATTCATGTTTCACTTTTTCAAACTAAGTACAACGCTAACTAAATTAAATAAATTCATATGAAAAACAAAAGCTTTCTGAATCAGGAAAAAAAAAATAACATCACCCCCCAGAAACAAATTATCGACTGACGTCTGAGTTCTGACGTTTGTTCGAACGCCGCCGCAGGTGACCACCTTAGTTACGCAAAACTACTAAATCTATTGCAAAAACTACTTTACACTCCTTTTATTTTAAGGCAGTACCAAATAAAGTCTAAAAATGCAAGATACATTTTGTAGATTGATTGTTTTTTTTTTTCAGTGTTCCTAAGAGTCTTAACATATTTTAGGCTTATATTTTAGGTATCAATAATATGTTGCATTATATAAATAGAATAACTTCGAATTGAAATTAAACTATTTTACGGATTTTATCGCGTTTATTTACTATTTTATTATTATTATTAGAATAACTTCGATACAATTTGAGGGCTTAGATGAATGATTGGTCTCGCTGCGCTCGATTTAGGTATATATATTGTAGGTATTGTACTCGATGGGTTTTTTTTTTTTTAACGAAATGAGTGAAATTATGATATTTAATGGAATAAGATGAGGAATGGCATCACCTGCGACTAGCGCGAGTATTTCGCCAATGTCAAGTAATTAATAGCAAGGACAAATTCAATAAATACACATTATAAATAAAAATGGATAATGACAGTGATAAAGATGGCGGATGACTCCCGCTCGATGGGTTGGTTGGCTCAATCATTAACTGTCATACTGACGACTGGTGACGGCTGAAGTAGAATCTCTATGAGTAGAATGCAAAGACAGATTATATTATAATTGTAGAAGGAAAAAAGTCGTCTAATCTATGATCCGTCAGAGTTCTGTATTATGGAGGTGTCATCAGTTTATTGAAAAAAAAATTTTTCACTCTTCTCTCAATCGTTGAAAATATGCAAGTATTATCACCGCATAACAACCCTAAAAAAGTAAATATTTACAGCCAGAAAAATAACAACCCCCCTTTCCACTTCTTTGGGGGTAAGTTTCGATTTTTGTTAACAATCCGTATTAAACAAAAACTAATAATCAACCTAAATGAAAACTCAAGCCGTACACAAACTACAATTACATCATCCACGTAAAGAAAAATATTCATAATAAACATAAAAATGTTCATAAAATTAAAACTGCTTGGCCAAACCATCCCCCTTAGCATGACCGCATCGATATAAGTTTTAAACTATCCAAATGTCAGTTATATCAGGAAAATGACGTCACGCCGAGCTCTATCAACCGACCTTAGCATGAGCGCCACGCGACAGAAGACGCGGCGCGGCTAAATGTCAGTTTAAGGTAATATCTCTATTGCCATAGCATGACCACCTTATTTTATCCGCGTTTATCAGTTTTTGACAAGTAAGATCGTGAATTTTTGTCTGCCACTGTTTGAGACGAAGATTAGCGTGCATAAGGTGCAGCGTTGCCAGTACGGGTCTTTTACCCGATTTATTCGCTCTGTCTGCATAATGCCGTCATTTTCTTTAAGCTGTATAGATCGCATTTCTCAAAGACAATAACGTGCGGGCCACATATTATGGTGTTATGAGTTTGCGTGACCTTTTTTTTATTATATTACTTTTCCAAAACGGGTAATTTCGGGTAATTTTTAACTCCGTATCCGGCTATTTGTTGTAAGACTACTGGCAACACTGATAAGGTGTCGATCGAGTATCAAGATTGCATTAATTCCTCATTTATTTTCTTTTGAGTAAAATTAGTTAAATATCTGATCAAAATGTCCCGTGCATATCGGTACTATTTACTGATTTTTATGTGGAGAAGAAGGCCCGTAAAGTGCAAGAGACCATTGTTCGTGAGATTTGCGATCCTACCAAAAATCCCAAGATATTAGTTATCGGCCAGACAACTGTATCCAAATACTTTGGACATTTTTTCGATGCAGTAACTACAAGGTAAGTCTCTATATTCAATCGCTCATTTTAATAATAATATAACATATTATACCTACTAACCTCAAACGATTCGTTTTGACTTAGTCTAATAATGAGAACATTAACTCGACGTTGCCATAAATACCGTTAATCGCAAGCATTCCTCATCTTATTCCATTAAATTTTCATCATTTCGTAAAAAAATATGAAGTGGTAATTGATTGTTTGTTTTTAGGTTAAGCATCTACTTGGATAAATTTCCGGGTCGCGATGATGGCCGGAAACCGGTGGCTGCTGTGTTTTAGCAACAATTCGGGTGCCTAACATCCTTGGGTGTGTTGACTGCACCCATATTGACCGTTTCCCGCCTCATCAACCAACACAAGCTCAATTCATCAATCAACATGAGAACCCATCTCTCAACATTGAATTGGTAATAATATATTGTATTACTTATTTAAACAGAATGAAACATATATCATAATTATACTTATAATACAAATTTCAGAAAGGTAATCACAATTAACCCCATTTATGTTCTAGATAGCAGAAGCATAATGTCACATTAGGTGATGCCAATTACCGAAGTCGCATCCACAACCAATTCATCTTAATTTGGTTATACATGTGGAGTTACGCAGGCTGTATAACAATGGGCTTGGTTCATATTATCCGCTTGGTAAGTTGTGTTAGTTTTTTATTTAAGAAAATGAAAACAAATAAACTAAATTACATAATAATATTTATTTTGCATATACTAAATGATTAATAAAAAACAACTTATAATTATATTACACATCAAAATATTTTTTTTAGTATATAAGACATTCCTTTAAGTCTGAAATAATTAATTATTATTAACATATTGTAAGTGAATAGAGATCTATGCCCATTAACAAACTAAATCATATCTGCGGACTCGTATTCTGCAACAAAAGAAATAATACTTATGTTTGTTTATTGTATGTTAATGCCGCACTAACATTTAATGTTCCATTTTAGCATGTTATTAATATCTGCTTAATTAACAATTTTTTTATTTCCAGAGTGCCCATGGAGCTGCACAAAGTCTCCCTACAGAAATCGCGCCAAATGTTCAATCAAATACCTACTTATTAAAAATGGAAAATAAACGCAATCAAATAGTCAATGAATATTTCATTCACATAATAAAATGTTTTATCTCAAATGAACAAGGACCTTTCCCTGTTGTTCCTTTGGTTAGCTCAGGTGCAGAATGTGGCCAGTTCGTGCCCGAGCGAATCTTACACATTGCACCTTCCTTTCTTGCTCAATTTTGCAATTCATGCCGGATCTACAACAATAATGTTTATTAGTCATGTCACAATATAGCTATTTACTGCATTCGTGAATGGTGATGGATAGGTAGGTACATACACAGCGCCACTGTTAGGCAGTCCTGTCAGGTCCATAATACATCATCATCATCATCACGCCTGTATTCCCCGAAGGGGTAGGCAGAGGTGCACTGCAGTGCGCCCACACTTCGCCGATGTATTTTGGTCCCAATGTAAAAGGGGGCGAGCCTATTGCCATTATACCGGGCACACAGGTTTCCTCACGATGTTTTCCATCACCGTTTCTTAGCAAGTGATAATCTCAGATGAAAATGAGATTCGCACATGGAACCCAGAGGTGCAAGCCGGGGATAGAACCTGCGCACTTTGATTGCAAAGCGTGCGTTCGACCACTCGGCTACCACTGCTAAAATGTCAAATGTTAGGTCCATATTCTTCTGTATTCTGATCCCATTCTTCATTGAGGCATCGCTGACCCATAGGAACTTTAAAGTCGCCACTTGCGAACCCAACATTAGTTTGCATGTAATTAATGAGGGTTCTTATTTGAGCCAGTGTGCTGCTCGGTCTCTCGCTGAAAATATACTGTATTAGATTTCTTACACATAAAGCACTAGGTTTCAATATTATATTAGTATGTATTATGTAAACACTCACGTTTTTTGTTTTTTATTATCCATTGTTGTCTTATATCACAGCAATCTTTATCCAATGAAACACGGAATTAACATGGATAACGAGTACGCACGTATAAATAACTACTTCTTTGTTTACAAAATTAGTGAAATGACGGACAGCTGCAACATTATTTATTATTTTTAAACAATATAACCTAAACCTCTGATATACAACGTCAAAACCTGTTGCTAGTTGTCACTGTCCTTCAAAATATATGTCATTTTTCATATTTTTTAATCTGTATTGACCGAATGTAGTGAACAAGTTAGTGATGTCTGCCTATCGGTAAAATACGATTCAATTACCGATTCGTTCTTGCCACATAAAAAAAAAATATTTTTTCTATAATGGCAGCCTAGACTATATGTCATCGATAAAGCTTTGTCGGGGTACTATAGGCTCTCTAAATGTCATCTCATGCTAAGGACATCGATATATTATGAAGGGTCGACAGCGTTTAAAATCGGAGAAGCTTATCGTCGGTAGAGTGTCATGCTACGGGGGCATGTTAATTTTTTATGGGACCAATAACATCCATTCTGCATCAAACTAAAGAAGAATCACGTAAATCGGATCATAATTCGCAGCGTAATTCGGCATTAACGCACCCCGGGAATAAACCAGTACGGAAAAATAACTGCAAAAAGTCTATTTTAGAGCCAACCAACCAGCCCCCGTAGCATGACACTCTACCGACGATAAGCTTCTCCGATTTTAAACGCTGTCGACCCTTCATAATATATCGATGTCCTTAGCATGAGATGACATTTAGAGAGCCTATAGGACCCCGACAAAGCTTTATCGATGACATATAGTCTAGGCTGCCATTATAGAAAAAATATTTTTTTTTTATGTGGCAAGAACGAATCGGTAATTGTATCGTATTTTACCGATAGGCAGACATCACTAACTTGTTCACTACATTCGGTCAATACAGATTAGAAAATATGAAAAATGACATATATTTTGAAGGACAGTGACAACTAGCAACAGGGTTTGACGTTGTATATCAGAGGTTTAGGTTATATTGTTTAAAAATAATAATAATGTTGCAGCTGTCCGTCATTTCACTAATTTCGTAAACAAAGAAGTAGTTATTTATACGTGCGTACTCGTTATCCATGTTAATTCCGTGTTTCATTGGATAAAGATTGCTGTGATATAAGACAACAATGGATAATAAAAAACAAAAAACGTGAGTGTTTACATAATACATACTATTATAATATTGAAACCTAGTGCTTTATGTGTAAGAAATCTAATACAGTATATTTTCAGCGAGAGAGCGAGCAGCACACTGGCTCAAATAAGAACCCTCATTAATTACATGCAAACTAATGTTGGGTTCGCAAGTGGCGACTTTAAAGTTCCTATGGGTCAGCGATGCCTCAATGAAGAATGGGATCAGAATACAGAAGAATATGGACCTGACAGGACTGCCTAACAGTGGCGCTGTGTATGTACCTACCTATCCATCACCATTCACGAATGCAGTAAATAGCTATATTGTGACATTATTGTTCTAGATCCGGCATGAATTGCAAAAATGAGCAAGAAAGGAAGGTGCAATGTGTAAGTAAGATTCGCTCGGTCACGAACTGGCCACATTCTGCGCCTGAGCTAACCAAAGGAACAACAGGGAAAGGTCCTTGTTCATTTGAGATAAAACATTTTATTATGTGAATGAAATATTCATTGACTATTTGATTGTGTTTATTTTCCATTTTTAATAAGTAGGTATTTGATTGAACATTTGGCGCGATTTCCGTAGGGAGACTTTGTGCAGCTCCATGGGCACTCTGGAAATAAAAAAAATGTTAATTAAGCAGTTATGCTAAAATGGAACATTAAATGTTAGTGTGGCATTAACATACAATAAACAAACATAAGTATAATTTCTTTTGTTGCAGAATACGAGTCCGCAGATATGTTTTGAAAGGGCATAGATCTCTATTCACTTACAATATGTTAATAATAATTAATTATTTCAGACTTAAAGGAATGTCTTATATACTAAAAAAAATATTTTGATGTGTAATATAATTATAAGTTGTTTTTTATTAATCATTTAGTATATGCAAAATAAATATTATTATGTAATTTAGTTTATTTGTTTTCATTTTCTTAAATAAAAAACTAACACAACTTACCAAGCGGATAATATGAACCAAGCCCATTGTTATACAGCCTGCGTAACTCCACATGTATAACCAAATTAAGATGAATTGGTTGTGGATGCGACTTCGGTAATTGGCATCACCTAATGTGACATTATGCTTCTGCTATCTAGAACATAAATGGGGTTAATTGTGATTACCTTTCTGAAATTTGTATTATAAGTATAATTATGATATATGTTTCATTCTGTTTAAATAAGTAATACAATATATTATTACCAATTCAATGTTGAGAGATGGGTTCTCATGTTGATTGATGAATTGAGCTTGTGTTGGTTGATGAGGCGGGAAACGGTCAATATGGGTGCAGTCAACACACCCAAGGATGTTAGGCACCCGAATTGTTGCTAAAACACAGCAGCCACCGGTTTCCGGCCATCATCGCGACCCGGAAATTTATCCAAGTAGATGCTTAACCTAAAAACAAACAATCAATTACCACTTCATAATTTTTAACGAAATTATGAAAATTTAATGGAATAAGATGAGGAATGCTTGCGATTAACGGTATTTATGGCAACGTCGAGTTAATGTTCTCATTATTAGACTAAGTCAAAACGAATCGTTTGAGGTTAGTAGGTATAATATGTTATATTATTATTAAAATGAGCGATTGAATATAGAGACTTACCTTGTAGTTACTGCATCGAAAAAACGTCCAAAGTATTTGGATACAGTTGTCTGGCCGATAACTAATATCTTGGGATTTTTGGTAGGATCTCAAATCTCACGAACAATGGTCTCTTACACTTTACGGGCCTTCTTCTCCACATAAAAATCAGTAAATAGTACCGATATGCACGGGACATTTTGATCAGATATTTAACTAATTTTACTCAAAAGAAAATAAATGAGGAATTAATGCAATCTTGATACTCGATCGACACCTTATCAGTGTTGCCAGTAGTCTTACAACAAATAGCCGGATACGGAGTTAAAAATTACCCGAAATTACCCGTTTTGGAAAAGTAATTGATAAAAAAAGGTCACGCAAACTTATAACACCATAATATGTGGCCCGCACGTTATTGTCTTTGAGAAATGCGATCTATACAGCTTAAATAAAATGACGGCATTATGCAGACAGAGCGAATAAATCGGGTAAAAGACCCGTACTGGCAACGCTGCACCTTATGCACGCTAATCTTCGTCTCAAACAGTGGCAGACAAAAATTCACGATCTTACTTGTCAAAAACTGATAAACGCGGATAAAATAAGGTGGTCATGCTATGGCAATAGAGATATTACCTTAAACTGACATTTAGCCGCGCCGCGTCTTCTGTCGCGTGGCGCTCATGCTAAGGTCGGTTGATAGAGCTCGGCGTGACGTCATTTTCCTGATATAACTGACATTTGGATAGTTTAAAACTTATATCGATGCGGTCATGCTAAGGGGGCAGGGGGGCGTCGATATATACCCTTTGACGACACCAGCGCCATTATTTCGACGGACACTTTTCAAAACTTTCCCATAGGAGATTGCCCTCCTTTAATTCTACCCTCCATAGCACAGAGTATTATAATATAGTTTTAGCGAAGTAATTGTTTTTAAGGTTTGTAAACTTCGGGCGTCTCAGTTGAGACTTTTTTTTATTTAAAAAAAAAATCATAATTAATAGAATGTAATAGCTAACAATCAATAATAAAGTTAAGTTAGCGTGCTATTAAAGATATATAAATTATATCATAATAATTTATAGTAGTAATAGCCCCCTTTCTGCATAGGAAAAGTTCGCTTGCTAATCCGTACCTATTTTGTTCTATTTTTTTATCTTGGCAATAGGTTATACCATCGCGCTACTACTGGCTGCCAGTATGACATTTATAAAAATGTTGCTATTTTTCATAAAAAAAAATGGCAGCCTTCATGTCGTAAGCTTTTCTTTTCTTTACTACTCAATGAAAAGTTTTTAAATCAATTTACGGAAGATTTATAATGCTATACGAAGTATACCAGATGGTTAATCAGTTTTCTAAAATAATTATTTAGTTGTAAAAGTAGTGAGTCATGTACTTCATATTGACTGTAAGTACTACGTGGTTATGATTCTTTTTGTATTAAAAAATTAGCTCTAATTAATGTATACGCAAATTTCACAATATTGACGAGCCCGTAAGTCTATTCGAATAGTGCCACATATTTGCATTTGTGTACAATGTACAATGTTAATTTTGTAGGTGGTGTAAACATCGAGCTACTTAAGCAAATGCCGAACGAGTCGGACTCCAACGAGACTAGTAGTTCAGTAACCGTACCAAACCAAGATACCATGAGCACGGGCAGTGTGTCGCTAGAACGCGAGTTGGCGAGCACGCGCCGCCTGCTGTGGGGCGACCATGTCAAAGATGACGTTTTCCGGCGCTGGGCGCAGGGTTTCCAATTCAGCACAGAGGAGCCCAGCGCGCTCATCCAGCAGGAGGGCGGACCGTGCGCGGCCATTGCGCCCGTCCAGGGCTTCCTGCTCAAAATACTCCTGTCTGAGACCCCAGGACATAGTTTTCATGACTTAACATCGGAGAAGTGCAATTCTCTGCTGGTTAGGGCCGTGTGTACAATATTGAGCCAGTGTGTAGCGCCTAAGTATAATGTTGCAGTTTACCGGAAGAATGACTCGGATGCAAATACCAGCAGCGGCCACAATGTCAGTGCGGAGGAACAGTCCAATGTGCATGATACCATTGAAATATTCCATCGGCGGATTGAAGTCCATTCATTTCAAACTTTGTCCGAAGTGGAAGCTTTCTACACAAGGAACATTAGACTATTGAAGGACAAATATGGTGTCCTACTTCTTTTGTACAGTGTTATTCTCAGCAAAGGAGTGGCCACAGTGGAGGCGGAGCTGGCCGAGCTCTCTGACCCGCTCATACATTCCACATATGGCTACGGTTCCCAAGGATTGATAAACTTGATGCTGACCGGACAGGCCGTGGCCCATGTGTGGGATCATGATCAGGTTGTGGGTGGACTGCGGCTCCGAGGCATAGAGAAACAAAATGACATTGGTTTCCTGACAATAATGGAGCACATGCAATATTGCACAGTCGGTTCATTTTATAAAAACCCTAAGCATCCCGTGTGGGTGCTGGGATCTGACACGCACCTCACGGTGCTATTCTCCCTTGAGAGACGGCTGGCGGCGCCGGAAACCGTGGGCGAGTCGGCCGAGCGGATCTTTCGTTCATTTGATCCGGAGGGAAATAATTTTATTCCATCGGTGGCATTACAAGACGTACTGTGCGCCGCCGACCTCGTCAGCGAGCCGGAATACGTGGAGCTGATGAGAAGGAAGTTAGACTCTGAAAACTTGGGTATTATCCTGCTGAGTGCATTCATGGATGAGTTCTTCCCAGGAAGCGAGCGCGGCGCGCCGGACACTTTCACGCTTCACCACTACAACGGCCTGCTCCGCAGCAACCCCGGCGCCCGCGTCGTGTACCGCACGGGCCGCGCTGCGCTGCTCGAGTGTCCCATGCACGCCTCCAGCAGCGATGGCATGCTCACGTGTCTCCAGACCAAGTGGCCCAGCATCGACGTGGTGTGGGACGACGGCCAATCGCCCTCGCTCAACTAGCAGGAGCCCTCAAAATGAACCCTCGCTCGGAACTCGTACTGTGACACAGTGAGAAACGCGTTGAACGTAACTTAGATATGATTAAAATATGTCAATGAAAAATTCCATTACTATATTATAATAACGTATGTATAAAAAAATTGTATTGGATGGATCGCGTCGAGGCTCCGCACGGAAGGTTCCGCACTGCACTGGTATAGGCAGCTATTTTACATTAATTTGACTAGTTTGCTGCCGCGCCGCCCGCCGCCCGCCGCTTCGCGTGCCGACCGTTGCAACGTCGGTGTCGTGAGAATAGCTCCAAGCTACCAGTGTATATGAGTGATCTGACAAATTAAGCAATAAGCTTTATTGATTGGAGAGCAATAAATAAATATTTAGATATTTGTAAAATATAATTTTACAGTGCTCTATTTTTTTGTTAAAGTTTAAATTTAGTTTTGATTTGGATCGCGTACCAAATTATAAATCTATTTTCGTATCACGATAAACTGTGACGAAATTTGCACTAGGTGATGGCCACACGGCCGCATGGCGTGCGCTCCGAGTGCCGCCGCTCCCGCTGCAGGTCCAGCCCGGGCTGGCGCGGGCGGCCCGGTGCCCCCAACAGGGGCGCTAGCTTGCACGTACATACATAGTGTATCATGAGACGGTTTGTTTAATTAAACCATGTGTTTATCTTCTTTATTTTTTTTCTACAAAACTGTTCGCGTACATTATGATTATAATGAATAGACAAATAATGTACTTACTTGATTACCTACTTACGTACTATATTTTGTCCTACATTTTATGCAGAGTGGTAGTGTTATGATTATAGCTAGGAAATACGGGATGAGATGTTGGTTGTACCTACTATCAATCTTATCAGAGCTGCCGATGTAGGTTACGGGATATAATATAGTTGCGATGACTGTAAAACTATAGATAATAATATCTAGAATCTTTAAAAATATAACTTTAAGGACCTAATTAGGCTACAAAATTTGTTTTCTTAGATACCTAATATTTACATTCGGATATTAACTACCTACTTAAGTGAAGTGCATACTACCACGGTTAATTAATGTTATTATTTACTGGGATTTGTATCAAAAATACACCTCTGAAAATCGTTTGAAACTTTTATATACCTAAGTACCTATTAACATTTTTCATTTGCATTCCATGCAATTGTCGGTTTAGTCAGATTTATGTAAAATAGCTGTCGCCTCATAAAGAATAGGTACATTATTGAAAAATATTTTTCAGTTACCCATAAATAGAGTAACATGCTTTTTCAATTACATCATTGGGTTTTATTTTTCTTTTTCATGTATTTAATCTTATTTAATTCGCTCAATAGACAACTTCTTACATGAGAAACTCCAATTGTACTAATTAGCTACTTAAAACTTAAAAGCCCTACCAAAACGCGCCAATACCATTTGTTTACGAAGTGTCGTCGATTTTACCAGCGAATTTCGGCGCTTGGTCAATTCAATAAATCAATCAAGAAATTCAATCTATCTCCATATTGTGCATTTTTTGGGTGCATTTTAAAAATAGTCAAGTTCTTTTGGTCGACCCAGTGGGTGCGCGGCGTAATACTATTTGGCTGTAGGTGTACGTATCATCTACGAATATTCGTGGCGCGACGCGACGCAGATATCCATTGTGCGTTTCCACTAATTGTTATTGAAGGTGGTACCACCTTAATTTTTTTTCTCCAATAGTTCAAATATTAGAGGAATGATGGCATTTTACGACAAAAGGAGCGGAGTTCAGCAGAGATCTCAACAACTACCTTACCAATTAAAATTCCTTGAGAATTTCTATACATTAATATTGTGGCGCTTTTTCATCTCGGTAAGTAAGTACCTACATTTTATATGGAATGCCACATATAATACTTGAGTGGAACCCTATTTTTTTCGTATATTGCTACAATGTCTTTAAGTGGCTCGCCGAATATGCCTGATTTTTAAATACTTATGTGGCGTTCGCGAAGGCAAAGCAAAGAAAAATCTTAATTTAAGAACCGGTTTTTTTTTTGGTGAGCACATCTCTACTGTTTACAAATTCCGGTTTTTATTTATAGGTTATTTTTATGTCATTTAATGTGAACTAGCAACAGTTTTATACATTTTCCTTTGCAAAGGAAAATAATTGTTATGTCTCGAGACGATTTCGATTTTAAGAAGTATGCAACAGAATATGATCCTATCAAGATAGGTTCCATCGACGGTGAGTGCATCAACCATGGCATATAATAAAGGCTGCACATTTCAACTTACAAGCATTTCGTTAGTTGTGTTCGCTAATTACTGTTTACAGGAACGGACACTGAGCCGCACGACCGCGCCATTGTACGCGCCATGCATTCTGAATATAAACCAAACCGAAGAGTAAAAGGAAATCCTCACAACACTATATTTGTCGCAAGACTTAATCCTAGGACGACACAAGTTTGTTAACCTTTATTTAAAGTAATTAATTGAGAGCAGGATACGTACAGTATGCCACAAAGTATCTTGTATAGACCAACTCTACCTATCCCTTTGGTTACAGTTGACACAATTTTGTTTAATGAATAAGTATATTGCTGCAGGACACAATTCAGCAAGAATTTGCGAAGTTTGGTAAAATCAATGAGTGTCGTCTAGTCAAAGACTTAGTTACCGGGAAATCTAAGCAGTATGCCTTCATTGAGTTTGAAAGCTTTGGCAATGTGGAGCGAGCACTCCGGGAGATGCACAAGGAGTTCATTGATGGAACTGAAATCATAGTAGAGAAGGAGGCGGAGAGGAGGCTGCCAGGGTGGAAGCCGCGGCGGTTGGGGGGCGGGTTTGGAGGGCGCAAGGAATCTGGACAACTCCGGTTTGGCTGTCAGGACCGGCCATTTAAGAGACCACTTGTTGCCAATGTAAAAAGAGAGAGAAGCAATGAAAGAAGGTATGTACTTATCTATATTTAGGTATTAATATACTTTCAGAATTTTGTGGTATTTTTTTTTTTACAGATAATATAACACACCATAAACCCAGGTGAAACACAGTGGAGTATAGGAGCAGTCCAGTAGAGCTGTCAGAGATAGTTAATTGAACTGTACACTAAATTGTAAAAACCCATTTCATTGAATATCAAATCTAATAGGCTCTGCATGTCAATGGGGCCAGTCAACATCAATCAAAAATGATACCTCACATTAAATAATGTGTTATGTGTGTTGCAAGGAGTTTAAAGGATGGTGCAAATCATTCACTCGGATAGAGGCAGCCCTGTCTGCATTAGAAGCTGTGCTCTTCATAGTGCTCATCTCTTTCCTCGTCTTCCTCATACTGCACTTCATGGTGTGCCCCAAACCGGCACTGGACATTGTTCCCGACCCTGGGAAACCTGAAATACCACCGACCACATCCACATCTACCCAGAGCACGAAGCCAATAACTCTGCCTCCCGAAATCGAATGCACTTGGAACCCATCACAGAAAACGACTGCAATCACTCACTACTACATTTCCGATGCTACTACCAACACTGAGTCTACCAGTGCATTAACCAACAGTGACTATTTCGCGGACACAGAACCTCCAGAGATCAGAGATAGGTTTATGGGTGGTGCACAGCCCGCCGCAGAATACGACGATCTATCAATTGAGGAATCCGACGGGGAATACGCCGAAGGCATATACAAGAGATATGTGTTAGCGTTAGTCAAATTAAAACCCCCCAATGATCTGACATTCGGGTGTATTCTGACTATAATAACAAAACATTGGACCCTGACAGCGGCGAGTTGCATAGAAGCTATCGAAGAGTTGGACAGCCTGGACTCATTTTTCATGATCGAGGAGTACGGAGAGGAGAAGCAGGGTCCGAGTCACGCGCTGGCAGACGTGCGGATACACCCGCTCTACCAGGGCGCCAACAGGAGTTACGATGTGGCCGCGCTGAGGAGCGAAGACGTGCTGATGCGAGGTATCAGGGAGAAGGTGGAACTAGCTAATTTATTAGATTATTTCATGGTTGCGATCGGGGAAAGATTCACCGCGCTCGGATATGGAGGATTCAGGTACTCGTACATATCATCTATACATCTATACAAATAAATAAAATTGGAGTGTCTGTTTGTAATATCAAAATAACACTTTTTTACCAAATGCGTATGAAAGTATATACGACACCTATAACGAAAACGCAATTTTAAAATTTTTTGTCTGTCTGTCGGTCTGTCTGTCTGTTTGTTTGAGGTAAACTTCTATACGGCTGAACCGATTTCAATGGGACTTTCACTGACAGATAGCTGACGTTCTAAGGCGTAACTTAGGCTACTTTAATTTTAGAAAAAGCATTAGGGTTCCGCGGGACAAACATAATAACCATATTTCCGGGTAATCTCCCTAAAGTCCATGCGGGCGAAGTCGCGGGCACAGCTAGTTTATAATAAGAATCTTCCTCCGAGCTTAACAATAGCTTCTACACGGATATGAACCGTTTACAGAATAATAGACAAGAGTCGGCGGGGCAGGAGCCTCCGGCGGGTGTCGCTATTCACGCTGCCGTCACTGCAGTGCGCGGGCGGCGACGACACGCGGGCCACGCGCCACCTGGTGCCGGCGCCGGGCGAGGCGGGCGAGGCGAGACACGGCGCGTGCGGCGCGACTGCACTGTGCGCGGGCGCGCTGTTCGCGCGAGGCACGCCGTGCAACCACTGCGCGGGCACGCCGCTGCTGCGCGCGCGCACGCTCTACGGACTGATGAGCGACAACAGCCAGTGCGGCGTCACCTGCGAGCCGCAGCTATACGTCAACCTCGCGGTCATCGATGACTGGCTAAATTCTATAATTGATGAATAAACTGTTTGTTATCAAACACTCGTTTTTTTTCTGCGAGTAACTCTACACGTGAGGTCTACCATCCGTGAGGGCTGTAGAATATCGATCCGCGTTAAATGTTGTGGATAATCATAGATGGTACTACTGCCTTCTTGTTATATCATAGACCAATTTACTATACAAGAATTTACCTAAAATGGTGGTGTGGCATAGATTACTCATAAATCACTGTCAAACTAGAACAATGTTGATAGAATATAGTAGTGATCTGTGATTTTGACAAATGGTGGTTAGGGAGGAAACTACATATTATTCCTTTAAGAAACTATATATGTTGCACCAAGGACTAGATAATGAACAAGTTTATTCTGGTATGCTCCGTCCTGATGGCGATCTTCGTGGTGGGTACTATCGGCACCGCCGTGCTGCAGATCATGGCCGTCGTCGAGGACAACGCGGCGGAACCAGGTCCCACCCTTTATAGTATTTCGACAGTCCACTCCTTGCAGGGTATAACGATTTAACGTAGTTAGTGTTCTATTTTAAATAGCTATTGAAATATTGCTCACCTTTTAGGGAAACTAGCAACAACCACGTTCATATTAAAAGTGAGGGTACCTCAACATTAATATCATCTCCAGGATTTATCACAAATAAACACACGGCTACGCTACGATATACATGTATTGTTTTGATGTTCATATCACAGAACACACGCAATTATTATAGTTTGTACTATCATAGTTTATCAAAACACTGTATTTCTCTTTAACTTATTTGAGCATAGTGTAGGGTAGAAGAAGATATCTAGTACTGATCTACTGTCTTTTTTCAAAGTCTTAACGACCGTTACAGGAAATGCGGCTCTATCAACGGACGTCCAACCGACAGGCACGGATTGAAGGTACTAGTTCTGTGGTTGTAGAGAAAGCTTTACCTTTAGAAAAAACGTATTTGTTGTACCCCGCAAGATAATGTTACTGCATGTCATGTGTCAGTCACTGCACCATTTTGTATGGCACGCTGCTCGATGTGTTTGTGTTTTATTTGTAATAATGTGTGTATTTGTAATTATTGAATAAAAGCCATTATAAGCATAACGTAAACATTTTATTTAAATATTTTCCATAAGTTTTGAATCATTATAATACATTGCGACTGCCGCATCGCGTCGCGTCCGGCTCCCGAATATACATATACTAATACGATGCTATTATACAATACATCAACTATCTGAGTCCGAGTTATCATTTTTACTAAGGCATTTAACATTTTATACAATCTCTTAACCCAGCTCCGCTCTTATCAATCTATACATCATGCTCGATTTCTTAAACACTTAAAAAATGAACGAGCGATGATCGTGGAAATCATTTATTGTCTATCGGCGGCGGTAGAGAGATAAAAATAATTCTATTGCACCCGTTTATAGCAAACACGAAATACCAATATCCGTCTACAACCGTCTACATCTAAATATAATAAACAAAAATCATGATAATTTTATTGATAATAATTGAATTTAATTAAATAATACCTACATTCGATCGAATCAAATACCGTCAGTAATATAATTTTAATGTCCGAAAGCAAGAAAAGTGGAGAAGTAGTAAAAGAATGGAATAATGAGTCGAGTCATAGAGTAGTCTAACATTATCTATGAGCAAAATAACATATCACATAACTATTCGTAACCTGCGCCCGCGCCGGCGTGGGGGCTGGAGGCGCGCTGTCGCTACAGTATTTAAATCGTAGTACAGTCGACAATTTCATTATTTATACTATAGCGTGTACGTAAACGCTAACGTCTAGCGAACGTAAAACTGCTGGTAAAGTTGGAGCGTTAGACATTCAATTCAACGCCCTGTTGAATAATTATCTGTAGTTGTACGCATGCTCGTCACCGGCGACTCAAAATGTAACTTGGTACGTTTGAGGCCGAGCCGGGACCAGCGCATGGATGTGCTTTGAGAGTTCTTAACATTTTGGGCAAAATATATACGAAGCGAAAATGAAAAATTATGCCATGTCACCATTTTAACACTTCTGAAGTAACTTGTCAATGGACGGCCCGCTAATAAATATAAGTAAAGATATAGGTACCTACCACCGAATTTATATGAAGTTATGAACCATTCACAACGGCATGCCGATGTAAATGGTTTGTAGAATGATTGAAATTCATATAAATTTGGAGGATGGAATTTGATAGAATGATTTGTGAATAGACATCGTACATGATGAATGGTGTAGACAGCACGGAGGGTGCGCCGGCGCCGGCTATATGCCGCTGCGGTACTGCTCGTCCTCGGTGGCTGACATCTGCGTGGGGTCGTACATGCCGCCCTGGGAATATGACACCTATTACTATATGTGTTATGGTCTAATTAGAAATGAGATACAATTTTAAAAATGTATCATTACATAATACTCTGCTTAATATGTCGAGTGTTGACCATCTTCGAATATATTTTAAGAGTCATATTTATCGTGTATTTCGAACATAGCTTGCCTACATGAATCCACTATTCTTATCTATGATTCTGTTTTTCTCACGACCTCATTACAATATACAACAATCACTGGTGGACCATCCATCGGATAGTCCCACCATGCAGTGTTATTGGAACTACGCCTCCGCTATCTTGACTTTAACCAACTCTCATTGGTTGCGTCAGAACATCTAACGCTGCAGTGAGAGAGATCACGGAGAGTAGTCTACTTCTTCCTCTATTCGGTGATCGTTCCGACCATGTCGAATGGCATTAAAGCTTACATTAGCGTGACAAATAAATATAAATACCTGTTAGTGACCATTCGGTAAATTGTCTGCGTCCTTGGAGCGCGGGACAGAGTGAAACTGAGGTTATTACAACTGTAGTACATTATAATGATTGGGCGGTGCGGGATACCTCGTCGGGGGGCGTCGGGGAGGGGCGGGGGGGAGGGGCGGGGGGTGGTGGCGGCGGAGGACGAGGACGGGATCGACACTTGGACCGCGTGCCGGGGACCGAGCTGGGGGATCATGCAAGCGGTTACAAGATAATCTTTAGACAATTTTATTACAAAGCGTTGCACTACTACCACTACCCTAGGAACATTTTCGAAACGCATTCACTTGTTTATTGCGGCTAATGTAATACGTATCAGCTTCTGCTGTCGTATTCTTCAGTGGGGGTTGTGATGGGGGTTAGGTTAGATGCGGCGTGTACCTGCGCGGCGTGCTGGGGCTGCGGCGGCGGCACGAAGTAGGCGGGCGCGGCGGCGAGCGGCGCGGGCGGGCCCAGCACCTCCGCGGCGGGCGGCAGCGGCCGCGTCGCCGCCCCGCTCGGGTTGAACACGTCCACGTACGACTTCTTTATGTCTGCACCGCAACGTTACCACATTAGACTGGCCCACTTGCGACCGTACAAGTCAAGTGTCAATGTACTCACGTCGTCCCTTCTGCATCTTGAATATATTAGAGACGGGCGGCGGCACGCCCGCCGTCGGCATGGCTGCCGTCTGCGGCGGAGACGCACCCCTACACACACACACACACGTTATATTAGTAAACCCATCGCTGTCGAAGTGACATAGAGTGTCGTATAATAGATGTGGAGTGACGTACGTGTGCGCGTGCGCCATGTCCGCGAGCTTGGGCGGCGGCGGCGGCGGCTGCTCGCCCTCGTCGCTGTCGCCGTCCATGTTGCGCCAGCGCTGGCTCTGCGCGTCCCACACGATCTGCGCGACACCACACTACAATACCACCTGCAGGTGCTCATCCCGCTGACCACTCACCCTCGCACATTAACAACGACTTATTCCTAACATTAAAACTCATTTTACTCATACTTACACTCGTTACAGAAACAATTTTGTCGTTTACCGATAAAATAGGTGTCTCCTTGTGCAATGACTACAAGATTTAATGTATTATTTTTTAATTTATTATCTTGAATTACAGAGAGTAAATTACAAGAATAATATTGTTAGCAGCGATTGGGTGGACAAGTAAGTGTAAGAAGTGTGTAAGTTTATTAAAAGTCAAATTGTGCAGAATATAGTCATTTATTAAACAAATACATATATTTATAGGTACATAAAAATATACATACATAAATATGTGACATTTTAAAAACATCTAAACTCCTAATTTAGATTATAATTCAAATATTGCACCCTCCCGAATTAAAATAAACTTCAAGAAAAACTACAGTTATAATGAAGTATCTAAGAGATGTCTGTAAACAGACCATAAATATAATTATAAAGCATTAGTGAAACAGGACCGTGAAATAAAAGTACATTAAAAGGAATTATAGCATACATTTAAGGTAACATAATAATGTTACAAGAGTGTGGGCATTTGGAAGGGCTCGTATTTGTAGTGTCGTGTAGTGGGACTCACTGTGGGGTTCTTGTCGTCGGGCAGGATCATCTGGTTGGGCGGGCGCAGCGACAGCTTGGTGAGGATGCCGCCCAGCCAGCCGCCCCCGCCCTTGGCATCGCCGCGCGAACCCTCCTTGCTCTTCTCCCGCTTCTTACTGCCGTCCGGCTTGGGCGTGTCCGTCTCGCGGTCCGTCTGCTATCATGGAAATAGGTGCCTTTTAAAAACAATTTAAAATAGCGGTGATAGACTATTTTAACCTTTGTCTACATTGTAAAATTACACACGGTTGGTATCAATCAAATCTTTTTTAACCCGGTTGCATAATGTATCGATTTTATTATTATCTCGTTACTAAAACTTCCCTCGAATTTAAATCAAAGTTTCAATTGCCCAATCGGCCAATCCTTACAATTAAATAATTGCTCGGTTCATAAAAGCTGTACGGAATCTCTAAAACACTTTATTAACTTTGAAAAATATCAATGATATAGGTCACTACATTCTTTAATAAATCAGAGTTTAAAAAGTTTAGTATACAGAGCCCCGATGACCCGTTATGAATGTGGAATAAGATGTGTATGTGTGACTCACGTCGGCGCTGGGCGGTCTGTCGTCGTCGTAGTCGGCGGAAGCGGTGCGCGGCGCGGCGCCGGGCATGGTGATGGTGGGCCGCGGCTCGTCCGCCCCCTCCGCCCCCCCCACCGCCCCCAGCGCGCCGTCAGCGCCGGCTCCCGCCTGCCGGCACGCTACATGTACACACGCCGCGCACACCTCGTCGTTTTTATAGTTACCAATGTATTTAAAATAATATTAATTATGTTTTACACTAGAACGTTGCTAAAACTTTTGGGAACAAAATATTTTGACTTGGAATTTTTAAACGATCAAAAAAGTCTATAATTTGAGAGCTAAGTGTGTATCTTCGTATTTTTCTATGTTTTTATGTACACGTATTTAAAAAGATACATTGTTCAGTAACTATAAAACCGGCGTCGGTGATCCCAGTCCAGACAGTAGGGTAAAGGGCAAGGCTTCACGAGCTCGCTAAAACATTACATATCTGATTTTAAATTATATTGTATTAAGTAACATACAATTTAATGGTTCCCGTTACCATTATACACTTTTACAAAACAATATAATGTTATAATATTGTTCAACGTTACAATTTCTTTCAAGAGTTCAACATACTTGAAATGTTTGTAAGCAATCAACCGTTTTATCATGTTTTTCCTCAAATAGAGTCGCATACAGTTTTATCCCGATACCGATTACACAATACAATTTTTATTATTATGATACCTACATTTGTAATTCTATAGATTATGCGTGGATTTGATTTTAAAAAAAACGCAGCACTTTGACGGAACATTTAATAACAATAAACTTGTGTACATAAGAGGGGGGCGCGACTACACCGACTACACTGGGCACAGCACGCGAATACATAATGACATATGCTCGAGGGTATATAAAGCTACACTATGTATCTACATATAAATGTCATAGTCATATGGTTAAAAAACAATAATGCATAAATATGAGGCTCAATATTATAAAAGTGCGGAGATCATCCTAATACCTAAATAGAATGCGGAGTGAAGTGCAATAGGCTCAGAAACACAAAAAACAGTTGTTATTAACAACAGTGTAAATTATGATCTACACTTTAATTGTCCCTGGGATAGCACCCGGATATCATTTTGATGAGATATCCTTACATAATACACGCATTATTTACCTAGTTTACAATTAAAGAATTGGGTTAATGTTTTGCGCTGTCCAAAATACAAAGCAGCTCATCGTGGTTTAAAGGAAATTCATGTTAAAGTTAAAGCAGACCGAGTTCCATGGTAAGTTTATGCACTTGTGAAGGACTACGTACACTAGCTGGCATCTAATTTTATGACTTTGATGTTAAGCATTACCTAACTTACATTAACATGAGTTAGTTCAACACGCGTTTGTGACGGATTAAAATAATGTAGTATCAACAATGAATAAATTATAATAATAACAATTACATGTTTTACATTCAGATCATCGTATCACAGTGCGAATCAAGGAGATAACTTCGAAAGCGTGTGTGTGTTGACTACGGTGCGTACGAGTTATTGTGTCTGCACACGTTGCCTTTCCTCACTTCGTCAAATGTCATCTGTAATACTTTATATGGCCTTTGCCCAGAAAAATATTTACTTCAGTTCGTGGATACAATTTGGCTAATTTAAAATCAAGTTGAAATGTTATAGAAGCGAGAGGGGCTCATCGGTCGACTTTAGATGACAATATTGTAATGGAGAGATCGACGCGTACAAACACCGTTATGCGACTAAATGAAGGAGACCGGCTCGTCGATATCGAAGGTCTTCGGCCCCGCCACGTAATACACGGCCTCCCGGCGGCGGGGCGGCGCGCGCCGGCCCGCCGCGCCGCCGGGCTCCGGCTCGTCCACGGCGAAGGTCTCCGCCGCCCGCCCGCCCAGGATCGCCTCGAACCTCTCCAGGCTCCGCTCGATGGTCCTTCGGAGCTCCCGTCTGTGCGTCTCCGGGTCCGGGGCGGGCGGGTCGCCCGGCTCGGCCGGCGACACCGGCACGTCGATGGGATAGGTGCCGCCGAACACGAGCGGCCTGTACGAGCCGTCCCGCGCGCGGACCGACCGCCGCGCCCACGACTCCACCGTGTTGCAGATCACGCGGCCGTAGCGCGAGGGCCGGTCGGCGGGCGGGCTGAGCGGGCCGAGCGGGCCGGGCGGGCCGAGCGGGCCGGGCTCGGCGGGGCCGTGAGCCACTTGGACGTCGAGATCGGAGAGCCGGGGTGCCGTCGCGCGGGCCGGCTCGCTCGCGTCGGAGTCGGCGCCGCCGCCGCGGTCGGCGGGGCGGCGCGCGGGCGGACGCGGCGGGGCGGACGCGGGGCCGGGCGCGGGCGGGCGGGCGGGCAGGCGGCGGCGCAGGGCGGGCGAGCTGCGGTAGTCCGGCGGCTACCACACAACACCGGTTAACCCCACAATGCTAGTGACGGAGCGCCGGGCCGCCGCCGCCCTCGCGCCTGGTGCTGTACGTTTCCGCGACGGTACGAATAAAGGGGCGCGATAAAGCCGGTCCCGTGGGACGGTGTGCGACCGCGCTCGTGCGCGGTGACGACTCACTCATACTCATTCATTATAATATATTCCTCGATCGAAGTGGCGTGCATATAAAGGTTAACGTGTCAATAAATAGTTGAACGCGTGGCGCGTGGCGTGGAATGACTCACCTCCCCGTATCCGTAGTGTTCGGGCGCGGGCTGCCAGTAGGGGTCGGCGTAGGAGGGCGCGAGGTCGCGGGCGGGCGGCCACTCCTCCTGGGCGGGCGGCGGCTGGTAGTACTGCGCCGAGTACTCGGGACTCTCCTCTGCGGGCTCCACGTACGTCGGTACCGGTTGTTGTTGGTACTGCGGCGCCTGACACGATATACGTTAGTGTAAAGAACTGGAAGTACAATCCTACTCTATCTATGTAACACAAAATCGAACGTCAGCAGTGAGACGCTTGAGATAGTATGAAGTGTTTAAAACTGCCAAAAGTGCAGTGTAGTGGACCCACCTGCTCGCTCCAGCCGTACTGTTGCTGCGAGTAGTACTGCTCGTGCTGCGGCGTGGCGTGCTGCGACGCCGCCTCCGCCTGCCGTGCGCACGCGCACCCAACACAACACACACCGTTATTAACATTGCAGACACACGCCACACGGTACTATCATCGTTAAAATCCATGCGGTGGTGATGAACAAAAAATGTATAGTACGCACGGTGAGCATGTGCGCCACGCCCTTGACGTCGTCGAGCCACTGCTGGTGGTGGCGCGGGGAGGGCTCGCCGCTGTCCGCGTCCTCCGGCGGCTCCTGCAGCGCCGGGTCGTGGTACTTCAGCCTGCACGCACGCGCACGCATCGCGTGGTATACACCAATCACATTCAATAAACTTACAGAGACACTGACAATTACTTCATTTGTACCTAACCTGTCTAAATCGCTTATATTGAAACGGCTGTCAAATAACGTTCTACTGACATCTACTACACGAAACCCAAACATTTGCTGTATTGACCAGTGTTGGTTTTATTTTTCTATCATTTATAATTATCAAGATACTTGGAAACAACTCTCTATGCCTTCACAATTTCGGAAGATATTCACTTTCTGCTTATTTGCTAGTATTTTAAAATTGCCGTTTTCATCTGCTTCTAAGCAGACGAAAACGATTTATTTTACAAGTCTTGGTCTGATTTTTCAAACATTTATAGTAATAATGATAAATAGATACAAATCTATGTCTCTTCATAATATCTAGCAAGATCAATTTTGCGCAATATTGCTTGTAACATAAATTAGGTTTCGTGACTTAGCGGCTTTTTAGGAATCGGACGACAGAGCTGTAGATTAAATGTCAATAATATCGTATATATATGTTGATATCAGTAGAGAGAGTCGGTGTGAGGTGGGAGAGCGGTAGGCACCTGTCTGCGAGCTCGGCCAGGCTGCGCACGAGCAGCGGCGAGTAGGCCTGCGGGCTGCGCGTGACGGCGCGCGCGGCCGCCTCCGCGTACGCCAGCGCGCGCTCGTACTGCCCGCCGTCCACCAGCCGGCACGCCACCATCAGCTTGAACACCTGCCCCACACCACACACGTCAACGTCCGCCGTCCACCGTACGTACTTGCGACGCAACCCTCTATCGCTTTCACTAAATTAAAGATTCAGCCTTCAATGAAAGCGAGGCGGATTATAGGCAGTAGAGAGAGGGGATTCGGTACATTTTTCAAGAACGGATTCAGTTACATTCACATGGTAACGTCACGTTTTACTTTACGCTACATCATTGTAATTTTTGAAAAATCGATCGTTAAGCATAATTATTCCCAATTTTCTTTGTAAAGTTAGTAGAGTTCGCACCTGCAGCTCGGGGATGTCGTAGTGGTCCTGGCTGAGCGAGAGCGCGTACTCGTACACCTCCGTGGCGAAGATGGCGCGGTTGGTGGCGAGCTGGTGCAGCGAGTCGGCGCGCGGGTCCGCCAGCAGCAGCGCCAGGCGCGGCGGGCCGGTGCCGGCGGTGGTGCCGGCGGGCGGGCCGGCGGGCGGCTGCAGCGGCGTCAGCGGGTGTCGCGCCGGCTGCACGCCCGCGGACAGGTAGCAGAACTGCGCAGAGTACAGCAGCCCGCGGGACGACAGGCTGTCACCTGCCGCACGAACAATGTACATTTCAGATCATAATTAGAACGACGTAAGCGTCTGAAACGAGACGGCTTATGGTCATACTAAGTATGTACAGTTTGATGTCTGTAGACAAATGTTACTGCAAGACAATTGCTACCGTTGCGCATGATCTACACTAAACATTACTAAGACGAGATCGATCGCGTTTTTTTACATACAAATTGTAGCTCTCTAGTATTAAATTGTTCAATAATTTAACATGTCATATACGTATACGTTAGTCATATACGAACGTAAGGGGTGCAAGTTCAAATCCCAGGCCCGCACCTCTGAGATCATTTTCATGTGCGAATGTCATTTTCAACAATGATTACCACTTGCTGAACGGTGAAGGAAAACATCGTGAGGAAACCTGTAGGCTAATTCTCGTATTTACAAATAGTCCAAGCGTCGCCGCAGTTCCGACCCCGCTCTATTGTAGATCTATCCAAAATTGGTATTCTCGTAATATCAAAACAATGTCTTTTGCAATAAATATCGTGATTTTTGTGGAAAAAATAAATAAATTAGACTTAAAATCATTAAAATAAATATAAAATATAAATTGAAATTCAAAAAGCACAATTTGTCATGATTAAGCAGAAAGATGCTAAATGGATGCTAAGTTGATTCTCTTATAATGTTTATATTAGATTTAAGCGTAAGCGGTGGTAGCCTAGTTGGTAAAACGCCCGCCTTAAACGTATAGTTGCAAGTTCAAACCCCGGGCCCACACTTATTTTATTTTTATTTATTTATTTTGTATTTTTTTATAATTTTCCTTAAAAAAACATTCTTTTTATTTTTATTTTTTTGTCACCTCTACAACAATAGATGGCCTTTAAGAGTATGTTTGCATACAATAATAATAGATGGCGGTATAGTTCGTAACAAATTTTAATTTAAGTTTTAAAATTTTCCTAACGTATTTTAGGACTCGGAGCTCTTTTTAGGCTCCGAGTCTTCGAAATCGTAAACACAGCTTAAGTTGGAGCACATTAATTATATTTTTCATGAGAACAATACATGTAATTGTCGCAAATAACCTACGAGTGTTCAACGGCATTTTGATTGCGAAATTTGACAGATTCCCGCTAGAAAGTAATTTTGTTGAGTTATGAGAATACCAACATGTCAACGTGGTGGAACGATTAGAAGACGATCAACGTTTTAGCGAACAAATTCAACGACACTTCGACGAAAGTACTAAAAAATCGGTGCCGTTGAAGCTCGATAGACGGATGAGAATACCAAAATGGCTTGAACGACTAATTCGCTACGATATCGCTACGATTTTTATTACGAGAATCAGGGCACTGCACGTCTATAGAAAGGCGTGTGAAGTTCACCAACCCGCACTGGGCCAGCGTGGTGGACTATGGCCCAAATCTCCCTCGTATTGAGGGGGAATGTGCCCGGTAAAATGCCAATAGGCTCGCCCCCTATTACATTGGGACCAAAATACATAGGCGAAGTGTGGACGCACTACAGTACACCTCTGCCTACCCCTTCGGGGAATACAGGCGTGATGATGATGATGTATATCATATAGAATAGAGCCAAATATTAATGGAGTGGGTCGATAAGGATAACACGTATGGTGTTTGCAGTGTATGCAGTGTAGCGTAGTGTGAGACGCACTGACCTAGCAGCGTGAGCGTGCGGCGGTCGTGGTCGGGGCGCGCGGTGCCGTTGGCCAGCAGGATGGCGGCGTGCGGCCGCCAGTCGCCCCACCGCTCCTCCGACACGCACTGACACACAACACACACACCATTACTCAACCATCATTACTATAATTCATAATTATGTTGTTATTTATTACAATATTTCCCCTAGTGATGCTAAATTACATCGCGTCAGGCCTAGAATGGGATGGCGAGATGAACTAGACTCCTATCAAAAAGAGTCGGCCGTGTTAGCTCAAGATAGAGCGGAGTGGAGGTAGGAGTTATTTGCTCGGCCGTGTGACTTAACAAACTTTTAATAATAATATATATGTCGGCGTAAATACAACAATTGGCCTGTTATAAAAACAAGAATAATTAAGTTTGATAATCAGATTATTCTATAATCGTCAATCGATCAATTTGAGTTTGTTAAGATGTGAAATTAACGTTAAACAGCATGCCATTATTTTACTTATGGTAATTCTAACACAACCTAGAAACTTAAGAACACGTGCACGTCGTTACGCTGCCTGTCGACTATAAGCTTACCAGATATGTGTGATATTGTCTTTCAAAGACCCAAACATGAGTCATCATCAGGAATCCAACAATGGTGACGTCAGCGGTGCTAATTTCACACTCTTAAAAAACACTAAAGACGTTCCTACTCAGTCATATATGAATTAGAATTAGTAAGATTCCCGTCAAATTTCGTGTGACCGGGCTCACCCCCAGTCTATCGGATGGCACTCATAGTGCAAGGTTTGTTTAATTGGGAGCGCGGCGTACAGCGAGTGCAGCGGGTCGGCACGCGGCTGCGCGGCCAGGAAGACATAGCTTACCGTGGCGGCGGGCGGCGTGTGCGCGGCGAGCGCGGCGTACAGCGAGTGCAGCGGGTCGGCACGCGGCTGCGCGGCCAGGAAGACATAGCTTACCGTGGCGGCGGGCGGCGTGTGCGCGGCGAGCGCGGCGTACAGCGAGTGCAGCGGGTCGGCACGCGGCTGCGCGGCCAGGAAGACATAGCTTACCGTGGCGGCGGGCGGCGTGTGCGCGGCGAGCGCGGCGTACAGCGAGTGCAGCGGGTCGGCACGCGGCTGCGCGGCCAGGAAGACATAGCTTACCGTGGCGGCGGGCGGCGTGTGCGCGGCGAGCGCGGCGTACAGCGAGTGCAGCGGGTCGGCACGCGGCTGCGCGGCCAGGAAGCGCGCCGACACGGCCGCGCGCGTGCGCCGCGAGCTGTACGCGCCCAGCTGCAGCGCGTGCCCCCACAGGTTGTTCGACATCGCCCACTCTGTGGGACGACACATAACGTTACGTTGCATTTTCCAACGACAGTTATACCCGCAACCGACCGCGCTAGATCGACCCGATCGAAATGAACCACAGGAGAGGTGCCGCTACAAAGGATAGCTCACCGAGCGCCTCCTGCCTGTTGCCGTAGATGAGGTACTCCCGCAGCCGGTCCAGCGCCGCGCGCTCGCCGACCGCCTCCTGCGGCTGCGGCTGCGCCGCTGGACTCGTACACTCGCGCTCTACATAGGAAAAAATACTTAAACACTGACAACTTTATTATGAATTCTCAGTAAAAAAAACAGTAGTAGGTAATGTTCATGTTTCAAGTGATGTGCAGTGATGTATGGACTCACGCGCGGCGTCGTCGGCGGCGGGCTGGTGGCGGGCGTCGTCCCCACCCTCGCCGCCCTCGCCGGGCACGCCGTCTGCAAGCAAGCGCACCCCCATACATATTAATGTCCGGCGAGGCCGGCTCGCGGACGTGTCGTCCCCGCCACTCACCGTGGAGCGTGTCTGCCGGCGGCTGGTGCTGGAAGTCGCGCGTGTTCTTCATCAGCAGCTCCGCGATGTCGGTGCCCACCACCACCTGCGCACGGTCGACTCCAATATTACAAACTATATTTATTTTATAAATGTCGTAATGTGTAGCTGTGCCCGCTACACCGTTCAAACAAAATTTAGAAATGAAATATTTTGAAAATAAAGTTCAATTCGCCAAAGTTACTTCTTATAACATCAACTATCTACTAGTGAAAGACCCGCCTTTCGGAGATTACGAACAAATACATAGACAAATATTGTGTTTTTGTTATAAGTAGTGCATATACTTTTTATATGCATTTAGTCTAATGTTATTATTCTGGCTTTAAGAACAAACACTCCAGTTGCAATAGGAGATTACCACAATAATAACTAAACTACACGCTAGTGCTGGGATTGAGCTCGACTCAATAGTTTAGTGAGTAGGGTTTCCGATGCGAGGGCGTCCCCTCTAGCCACTCGATCATAGATGCTATTGAAGTGTTAAGTGTAAGTGTGTGAGTGTTGTCTGACCCCGTTCTGCCGGAGCAGCAGCGCCAGCAGGTCCCACAGCAGCGTGTACCCGAGCGGGTCGCGCGCGCCCTCCAGCGCCGCGCCGCGCGCCCGCCCGCGGCAGTACTCCACCACGCTCTGCTTGTGGCTCACTCCTGCGCACACACCACACGACACACACACATATCATACTCATGTCATCACCGCGACATTCGAAATCATACCAAATGTATCCAGTGGTATATCGATGCACTATAATCATATAAAATTTCGTAAATGGTGCGTAGCAAGATATCAAGGCGAGTGCCATTGTGCGTTATATTATTAATAAATAAAAGTTGATGAAAAAATTGCACATTTAATTAACACATTTAAGAAAATTATTGAATAAAAAAAATTATAAAATTGGAATGGTCTAATCGAATCCTTACATCTATAACAAGGGACTCACTACCGGCCAGCGCCAGCACGTGCACGGTGGTGGGAGGGTGTGTGTCTATGGGGGGTACCTTTGACTAGCGGCCCCGGGAAGGCGGCCAGCTCGGCGGCGAGCGGGTCGTGCGCGAGCGCGCCGGCCAGCGCCAGCACGTGCACGGTGGTGGGAGGGTGTGTGTCTATGGGGGGGTGGGTACCTTTGACTAGCGGCCCCGGGAAGGCGGCCAGCTCGGCGGCGAGCGGGTCGTGCGCGAGCGCGCCGGCCAGCGCCAGCACGTGCACGGTGGCGGGCACGCCGTCCACCGGGTACGACGGCCGCACCACCACCACGTCGCGCGACGATATGCTGCCCTGTACGACACACCGCACATCACAAACATTTACCAATTGTAAGGGTTTCTCCTAGTAACCACGGAACCTTAACATTTTTGCCACCATAGCGTGAACCGACAACCTTTCATCTTAATGACAAAAAATAATTTTGATTTTGTCAGAAACGTCCTACGAATCACTGCAGAGTAAGTCATAAGTGCCACAAAGTAGAAATTAGATTGGCAACAGTGTAGTAAAGTATATCATGTCTCCAACTTTATAGAGGAGGCGGAGCTCGTGTAGCGTACCTTGATATGCGCCGTTGAGAACCTGAAGGGCGTCATCCTCTCGGAGCGCACCGTGGACTCCTCCAGGTGCAGGTTCAACGACATGTCCGTCGTCATGTCCCTGCGCGACAACGACCACCACATTACAAGGTCTATAACCGTACAACACTATGTCATCTATCATTCAACATTGAACCGTAATCCCCGACACATAAAGTACATTTTTGAAGCGGTGATATGACTAGATGATTTTGATATAATAGCAAGCGATATACCACGGATGAGATGCAAATGATATAAAACTGGTGACGGCACTACGCAGAAGCCTTTGGGAGGATGACAATGAACTGATTGTGCAATGAATTATTCAGGACAATACATGTAAACCCAAATGATTTGCTAGAAGTAATACATTACATTGTAGAATTATTTCAAACAAGGAATTAATTACAAATCTATAATTATTGTAAATAATTTTTCAAATAGATAGTAACACTTTAAAAGGAGAAGTTTGAATGTATATAGATACTAGCGGCCCGCCCCGGCTTCGCACGGGTTTCTAATATAGCCTATGTTACTCAGTGATAATATAGCTTTCTAAATAATTAAAAATACAAATCTTTCCTCTTTATAACGCTGCCCGTACAGTGAGCGTCGCGACGCCGTATAATAAGCGTCGCTTGACAAACAGACAGACGGACAACGTGAGGGTTTCTATTTTCCTTTTGAGGTACGGAACCTTAAAAATGTATATTCGAATACCTAAAATTTTGGAATATTTGCAAGCCTGCCACTCCCATAGCGGCTTTGTAGAATTGAGTCCTACTGTCAAGCATGAAGAAAGAATATCTGTAGTAAAAGCAGTGTGACCACCATTGAAAAAACCGACTTTAACTGACTTTACTGACCAGTTTCGACCCCTGCCATTGTAATCCTATAGTTACATTGTGTAAGTATGTGGCAGATTATCGTCTTACAAAACATTAAAATTAAAATTTTGAAATAATTAATTTAATTGCATATGCAGTTATCGCCAATTCTAAAAACCTTTAGAACACGGATTAGAAACTCGGCGTGACGGAATTACAAGAATATATCAGACATACGGCGACTCACTTACAGGTCTATTTCTCTTACAGGTTTGTCTGTATCGGGCGGGTAACATAATAATGCTTGTATACCTGTCGGAGAGGTCTGTGCGCAGCGAGGGCGCCCCCCGCACGGAGCCGGCGGCGTCCGGCCGGTACGCGCCGTAGTACCTACAGGGCAGGCCCGGCCGCGTCACCGCGCTGACACTCATACCTCATAACACCCCTTTATGCTCTCAATCAGGGATTCCCAAATACTTCCGACCTCCATAGCCAAATTACGTTAAGAATTCTATCTCTAGTTAGTTTCCTATTGATACAAAATACTTACCAATTTAAAAACTTTGCGGCCCGTTAAGTGAGCAACCGCCAAGTGGTCGATATCGAGGACTTTGGGAATCCCTGGTCTGAATAATGCCACTTGTAAATTAACAATCTATATGAAAATACTACATTTCCGACTGGCTTTTAACATTGTCATAATCCAAGTTTTAGTCGGCACGACAACTAACTCGGTGTAAAATTGATCATTGCGTAAGTTAATTTAGGAATCGGACGGTTATATATACTAATTCGTTCAAAAACCAGTTAAAGTATAACTATACAATTGTGGCATCACTCAAGGATATTGGTTAGGTTCTATACTTTTCTATAAGCCTTTGCGAAACAATGTCTAATGTTTCGATCGATGTTGATAAATGGTGTAAGGTTTAATTATTAAAAACAATGATTAGAGTTAATAAAGGGTTGTTATACGTATGACTGCTATTGTTATGAGAGAGAAGGAATGTAAACAGTAACGTGCACATTTCTCCTCGGTATTAGTGAAGCGTTTGAACACCATTTCTAACTCTGAATAGCAAAGCATTATAAAACCATGTCTATTAACAAAATAATGTAATTCAGTCGAATTATCGATGTTCAAAAGCCGACAAAGCATCAATAAAAGGTATTAATAATGTAGGTATAATGTGATGGTAATGTGTGTTACTTTTATATGAGTGTGTGTGCGTGTACACTGTGCTATTATTTTTGCTTGATTGTGCTTTCCAAAGGCAAATATATATACAGCACAAGCGAATTGCAGTTGTTTATGTTCTAAATGTATAATGAATTAGTTGCTCCGGACTAGTCATTCAATCTATATGTATCTGCTATTAACTTCAAGTTCTAGAAGCTCTTCAGCAGTACTCAGGAACTTCTTCACTATTCAATATTCTGTACAATTTTTTATCACATTCTCAAAATAAAATTTTCCATGAGTTCTATTCTTACTGTAATTATTTTTTGCTCGCAATCGTGAAACGGTGCATAAAATCATGTTATGCACCGAGGCAACATAAACTGTACTTGTACAATACTTACGTGTCATTTCCCTTGAGCCCGGTGGTGCTCGACCGGCCCGAGTGGCCGCTTCCGCGCTCCTCTCTGCGCCCGTCGTAGCCCAGACTCGAAAAATCTATCAACAGATATAACAACATATCAGAGGTTACTCTTACTTTGGTCAAAAAGAAATGGCCGCAATTGACACAGAAGTGAAATCACACAGAAGTTTAATCTTTGTGCATATTGACACAGAAATCGTCTTAGTGTTGGTAAACATTTGGACGCGCGAGCGTTGACGCCCCGGTTTGCGCGGGGCCTGTGTAACGTGAACGTAGTGCGGTGTAGTGCGGGTACTGTACCCACCGTCGGCGTAGATATGTGCGCGGTAGTCGCGCGGCACGGGCGGCGCGTGGCCCGCCATCAGCTGCTTGTAGACGCGCATGTAGGCGGCGGGGTCGGTGAGCCGCAGGTGCTCGTAGTACTGGTACTGCTGCCGCTGCGCCAGGTACGGGTCCGCGTACGCGCCCGCCGCGCCACTCGCGTACTCTGGACGACACAACTTCACTTTCACTTTGATTCGTGGAGGTAAGTATATATAATAATTATCCCGGTAGAACAGATCTTAGTAATACGTTTGGTAAAGCCTCTGAAGATTATTATTACACAGGCGGGTTGAAATGACATGCCGAATCATCATATCATATTATATCAAGCCTTGACTGTCCCACTGCAGGGCAAAGGCCTCCCCTCCTTTTTTCCACTTGTTGCGGTCCATAGCCAACCGGGGCCACTCCGGTAAGTAAGAGTCTAGCTCATCCTGCCATCTCTTTTTGGGCCTGCCGCGTTGCCGTTTCCCGTGGTTGGGGAGCCATTGCGTGGTTGATTTTGCCCAAAGCGTATCCGGCATGCGGCAGATGTGACCTGCCCAGTTCCACTTAAGTTTAGCAGCTGAGTGGCCGAATCATGCCGAATAAAATTATGATTTACACACATTGGCTATTAGCCGGCAACAGAACACCGAACTATTAAACGAACTGCATGCCTATACTCAATCCAGGTGTCGCTTATCAACACCTCACGGTAACTAAGGTGGACGGCGCTCAATAAAACTTAATTGAATCACAGCATATTTTGTAAAACGATAAAACTGTGTCGATACACGCAATTAGTTACGCTAACACAATACGTGTTTATTTGGCACATTTTTTACATACAAAATGAATATCTGCGATTTGTCTACGAATAACACGAACTACGAAAAATATCTGTTCTGTGTCTAAGACATGACAGACCCAAGATTGTGGTGAGACTCAGCAATCGTGCCAATACTTCTTGGTATCTGGGAATCCTATAGACAGTTCAATCCGCGAAGGCATCCCCCATTTCTTTCTTACGCCGAGGACGAGGTGACGTTTGTGGGGTATGGACCTCGCGTAAGAAGGCAAGAGAGAAGGCAGTGTAGATGACCATCGCCGAATCGCCGCTGAGAATTTACGCAAATTGTGACACATATTTTTGTAGTTGATGTATGTACAGTTGAGTAATGTTTGCTCACCATCGTAGAAGGGATCGGCGGTGCGCGCGTGCCGTGCGCGGCGGTGCGGTGCGCGGCGGCGCGGCTCGCCGGCCTCCTCGTCCGTGCCGGCGGCCGCCGCCTCGCGCGACTCCGCCCGCGACCCGGAGTACGCCTCGCCTACCACACATTATACACCATTACACTCTAGTATGGGACACCCATCATTATAGTCTCCTATACTTTATTTCTGTATACACTTCTTTATCTGTTCTTGAGCATGCCATTAGAATGAATGGACAAGCTTACATTACTATTGATAACATTTCAGCGATTTATTAAAGACTACTAATGATTGAGGTTCTATGTATTTTATAGGGGTCGAAACAGATTGTATGGTCAAAAATACAGATTTTACCAACTGTGAGACTCGAAAATACTGACTTTACTAGCCTAACTTTAAAGGTAAACCCCAAAATTTACAGAACTTTAAAACCATCTCCAAATCGTCGCGACGCTCCTTATAACAAAATCGCTACACGGCATCGCGGAGCCCACGATAACGCGTCGGGAAGCTCATCTTAAAGCGTCGCGACGCTCACTATATGGCGTCGCGACGCTAACTATACGGCGTCGCGACGCTCACCATACGTCGTCTCGACGTTCACTATAAAGCGTCGCAACGCTCATCATAAAGCATCACGACCCTCAATATAGGGCGTCGCGACGCTCACTATAAGGCGTCACGACGCTCATCATAAGGCGTCGCGACGCTCATCATAAGGCATTGCAACGCTCATCATAAGGCGTCGCGACCCTCATCATAAGGCGTCGCGACGCTCATCATAAGGCGTCACGACGCTCAATATAGGGCGTCGCTACGCTCAATATAGAGCGTCGCAACGCTCACTATAAGGCGTCGCGACGCTCACTATATGGCGTCGTGACGCTCACCATACGGCGTCGCGACACTCACTTTAAAGCGTCACGACGCTGTCCGTACAGTGACCCTCACAACGCTGCCCGTACAGTGAGCGTCGCGACGCCGTATAATAAGTGTCGCTTGACAAACAGATAGACGGACAACGTGAGGGTTTCTATTTTCCTTTTGAGGTACGGAAATTTAAAAATAAATATTCGAATACCTAAAGTTGACGAATATTTGCAAACCTGCCATTCCCATAGCGGTTTTTTTAGTATTAAGTGCTACCGTCAGGCATGAAGTAAGAAGACAATTTGTGAACATGAAGTAAGTGACAATTTTCAGAAAAAACTGACTGTTACTGAGTACCGTTAAAAAAACTGACTTTCACTGACTATACTGACCAGTTTCGACCCCTGATTTTACAAACGGGAATATGACAAGGGGCAAATGACTTAAATAGTAAACTGTAAGCATCCGGTTTGGAAAGTTTTCGATAGTTTTCTCCAAGTCCCAATTGTATGCCTCATGCCTCCCTTTTAAAAAGTAATTCAGGAGAAGTACAAAAGATAACGTATTTTGATAGATATTCGCGTACATAACCAGTGTATCATATGTAGATATAGTATTGACAAGTAGATACGTGTGTGTAGATAGATAGATATCATCACCCGATAGATAACGCTTTATGAATAACAAGCCACAAATACTATGTAGGTACTGCCGCCTGCTTACTAGTGTTTTGGTGGCCAGATTTGAATATTTTTTATCAAGGATTTGCCTTGACTGCACCTAGATAAGCTTTGTTTAATATTATAAACCTGTATGTATTGTTGTATGTACAGTTGCTGATTCAATATGTGTTTTGCGATGGTCCGTACCCGTCACGGTACAAACCCTCCAACTATAGACTAGGAATCGTTAATGTTTAATTGAATTATTGAGGAGCACACCGCACCGCAAACTGAATAATTAATTATCGCATTATTTCACAATATGAACGACCAGATTATAAATAATATATGTATTAAGTTATAACGACTTACCATATTGATAAATCGAACGCAATGACGTAAAGCGAAATCAATTTTAATTCGATTATGTAATGTAAGTGAAACGCGACAATCGAAATCGATAAAACAATCAGCAATGATTTCGTGACTCGAAGAAATGTATGTCTGACGTTTATGGTCAATAGAATCATGTGAATGTATATGTGACCCGTGTGTAAGCGCATCAAGACATGTTGATATGATACAAGTCCAACAGTGTGGCATGCAGGCGTATTATTACAAAGTCGGTCGACGCAACCGTACCACACACGACATTAAACTGATTACACTTTACTTTTCTACACATATTTGCATATTAGGATACAAATACAATCAAAACGTATTGAAGCAACTGTTTAATATTTCCGTAACGATTTTAGTTTTAGGACCACTCAGTTTAATAGATCGCGGGTGGCGAGTTGTGCTGCGTGTGGTGTGTGGTGTGTGCTATACACTGCATGGCACAAATATGTATCACTAGTTTTGTACCTTCGTTCATACAACTATCATTAGTTTTTGCATCGCTCGAGAATGTCACAACTGCAAAATAAATATAATAATACCGTCAGTCGGTTAGTGGGAACATAAATTAATAAGCCTAGAGATAGATAGGGGCTCACATCAGAGTTATACTACATACACATTATATACATGTGCACCGCGTGATATTGGAAGATATAATAATAAAATATATCATGCATAGTAATATTTCGCAATTCAATCTAATAGTAGCAAATCATAACGAGTCACAGTATCATGTGGATCTGTGGGAACATTATCTATTCATCCAACCAACTGTATATAAATATGGTAATTAAATCACAAGCCGACACATCATCTACAATCGTCTCCATCGAATTTATTATGTTCTAAATTATGTTATAAAAGGGTATGGGACCCTAGTAGTATATTAAAATGGCACGTAAATGATGAGTGATGTAAGGCTCACCTCTCCGGTCCCGGTGGTCCCTGTCCCGCTGGCGGCGCAGGTTGCCGAGCGTGCGCGAGGGGTCGATGTCCCGGTAGCCGCGCTCGAGCCGCTCCCCGCGGCGGCCGTCCCGCTCGTCCTCGTATCGTCTGTCTCGCTCTGCCGTCGCGTATCGCCTGCCCCGCTCGCGCTCCTCGTACCGCCTGTCCTTGTCCTCGGGACGCGGCGGCTTCGACGAAGTGTACGAGCCCTCGCGGCGGCGCCTTTCACGGAACATTAACGTAACCCTACATTAAAAATAGTCTCGTCGCGATTTCGACTCGATTTTATCTCGCTTGATAACTTTTTCGCAACTTAAGAATCGCCGATATAAAATTTTGCTTTTGCAATCATAAATCTTGTAATACCAAATTTTTTTTTTCGAATTTATTTTGATGTAGTTTAAGTAGATATTTCGAGGTTGAACAAGTTATATGCAAGTTGGTTACATGGACTATAATAGCCATCGAGCTACTCACCTTCGATCTCTTTCCCTGTCGCTATAATCCGTATCCTCTGTCTCGTACCGGTGGCTGCGCGTGCTGCGGCGCGTGCGGCGCGCGTCCGGGCTCTCGTCTCGGTCTCGGTCCCGCCGCTCGCGGTACCCGTCGCGGTCCCGATCCCGGCCGTCCCTGCCGCCTCGGCGGTCGTCGCGATCGTACTTCCTGTCCCCGTGCGAATATCTCCCTTCCTTATCTCTATCCCTATCTCGTTCTCTATCCCTGTCTCTGTCTCGCGATGTTTTATGCTTGTCCCTATCTCTCCTCGGAGAAGCTTTGAATGCCCTGTCGCGCTCCGAATCCTCTCCGGACGTGTTCACTCGGTTGAGCGATTGCCGCCGGGAGCTCGTCGCCGGATGCTCCACGGAGTCCGAAAGATCGGTCTTTCTATCCGTAGGTACGTCCGTGAGGGTTTGATCGGCTCCGTCGAGCGCTTGTTCTCTCGAGTAGGAGAGCTCGGCGGAGGAGATGAGGCTCAGATCCTGCAAGTTCTCGCCCTCCATGGTGACCTCGCGCCGATGGTCGTCGGGCGGGCCGGGCGGGCCGGGCGGGCCGAGCGCGTCGCCGGGCGCCTCCCTCGCGCCGAGCACGCTCCGCGGCGGGTTCCGGGAGCTCTGCTCCGAGTAGTCGGAGCCGTCGACGTTCTGCTCCCTGACGTCGCTGGGCCCCGCGTCCGCCGGCACCGGGTAGTCACGGTCGACACCTGTCACCACACGTGGCTCGTTCGCGGCGCCGTAACTCTGAGTTTGGTATTGCGGGTATTCGTCGTTGCTGGGCTCGCCGGGCACCATCCGGTCGAGCCCGATCGGCCTCCTCTCGGCCGGCCCGCTCGGCGCCCGCTGCGCGTAGTCGGCGGGCGTCTGTTGGCCGTCGGCCTGTCTGTAGGGCCGGGCGCCGCCGTCGGTCGGCTGCCCGTCGATGTGTCGATCCATGTAATTGTCGCTCGGTTGATTGTATGCGATCTGGGCCTCCGTCTGTTGACCCGGCACCATTCTCGACAGTCCCGGAGGCGGCTCGTCGCCTGACATATTCGCCGTCTGATTATATTCGGACTCCTGCTGCCCCACGACCATTCGGCGTAGCCCCGGAGGCGGTACACTCCGACTGAAGTCGGTATTTTCACCGTAATCCCCACTGGACAGATGCGCCGTTTGCAAGTATTCATTCCTGTCATTCCTGGGGGCGATCTCCATGTTATCCGGCAACTGATGCGACACGGGCATCGGTCTGAACGTGGACACCTGCGGATGGTCGGGCCGCTCCGAGTTATCCGGCGTTGTCTCTAAATTCGCTTCAAACCCGAGAGGAGTGCGATTTTGCTGCGATACCTTGGTAACCGCGGCGGGTGACGTCGGAACAGCAGTAGGCAACTGTTGTACGGATGTCGCACTAGCCGCCGGTGTAACCTTAGCGATGCTTTTGTGAGAGAAGGGTCCCGCGTGCTTGAAAGGGTTCTGATTAGACGACGGAGGAGGTGGAAGAGAAGGTGTAGCGATATTCGGAGGTGGAAGAGAAGGTGGAGCGATATTTGGAGGTGGAAGAGAAGGTGGAGCAGATGGAGCGACCGAAGGTACGGAAGAGGGCGGCAGCGCAGTCGCAGATACAGGAGGCGGGGGGGGCATCGCCGTGGACATGGACGGCGGTGGTGGGTTTGGCATCACGGGCGGAGGAAAGCGCGCTGGCGAGGCGGCAGCTGGTGGCTGAGCAACAGATACATTGTCAGGAACATCCCTAGAAACAAATTCATAACTGACAGGTGTATAATCTGTTGAGGGATTCTCATGATTGGTTATATTCATTTCTTGCAAAGAAGTTGTCAGTTCATCGTGACTCTCTCGTCTACTGCCAGTTTGGATGGTATCAGATAAAGTCTGTTCTTCGGAAGGTCTAGACTGTTCACTGTTGAGGGGGTAGCCTTCATCTAAACCGGCTTGTGAGTAATTAAAATTGGAATTGTCAGTGTTAAAACCGGGACTACTTTTATTAGAATTTCTGGACAGATTTTCACTTCTGTAAGTCCCTTCAGAGAGAGTGTGAGGACCTTCGCTAGACTCCTGAGACATCTGTGATTCAACTGACCACTGTGGTGTTAAATTATCTAGGTGGAAACGCTTTCCTAAAGCTAGATTTGGGAGATGTTCTTTAACAACATCCCTGTCATTCAATGTTCTTACTTCATCTGTGTGTTGATGAGACACATTGCTCGCTCTCCGCTGAGCATTGAGTTCAGGCACAGTGTTGTTTTCTACCACAGGATTTGAGACAGGTAATGTTGGCGGCTCCTTATTTTCTTGCGGCAGAGGTGCTACAGCGGGTTCAGGCTTAGCACCTTTCTTATCATCCATGGCCCAACTCCAACTGTCAGTGGCGGCGAAGCTCTCTTCTATGCTGTTAGCATTGTTAAACACGTGCTGCTGGGGTGGGGGAGCTGGTTGTGTCACATTCTGCACGGCATTCTGAGGAGGCTTCTGGCCCTGTTTAGAGGAGTCTTCCCAACCCCAGTCCCAGTTATCCTCCCAGCCGTCATTTGGTCTCTGTGTAACATTTTGTTGCTGGCCTTGATTTTGATAATAATTAGGTGGATAGCTCTGTGGGGGAGCACTGTAACCTTGGCCACTGTAGTTCTGGTTATACTGGTTTGATTGTGGGTAGAACTGATTAGCATTGGTGGGATAGTCTTGATGGTGGTATGCCTGGACGTACTGCTGGTTGTAGGGGGCCTGTGGCTGGGGTGGTGCCTGCCAGTACTGCGGCTGTTGAGCACCAGCCCCTGCCCCTCCTTGATAGTTGGCATACATGTTCTGCTGATTCCCAATTGGCTGAAAATACAAAATTAAAATGTCTTTACTTCTGGAATAACTGCAAGTAAAAGGCAACTGTTTTGTCCACCATATGGGTCAATGTTGCAATGTAGATAAAGCATTGTGTAATTACTCTTACAGACATGATAAGTATGTTAGCATAATACAAGGGAAGACATTTAATAAACAACATCCAGTCCAGGCAATGTTTATGTCCCAATCATATGACGGGTGTGTTGGTAAGCGTAGTTTGTCCACGTCATTGTTTACGTCTGTGTGATATAACCTGTGCAGGCTAACCTGCTGCGCCTGGGGCGAGGGCGCCGGGTAGGGCTGCCGCTCGGGCCCGGGCGGCGGCGCTCCGCCCTGCGGCCGCTTCATCCACGACATGCCAGCTCACCCGACTATAGCCGCTTACATAACATCCGCGAGGACCCAGTTCGCATATGTTGCGATTGCGAGCAACACATTCACTATCATGGAACGGCGAGAAACACTTTCACTGTGCCACCAGATGTTTTTGTAACACTAATTAATCTTGTGACGCGGCCGCGACTCGCACGGGGCCGAGCTCAGATTATTGTTACGGAAATAACAGCGCCTGGAATACGGTTTATTTTATAAATATTTTATAGAATTTGTTGACAGCAATCCATCGATCGAAGGTGCCCTGTTGGCAGTGTTGCCATATTTATACATTTTGTTTACAGTACAGTACAGGTACAAATTTTAGATAAGGCAATGTTCTTACAGGTAACTATACGTTGGAGTACACACACACATAGCGGTAGTTTATAGAGGGCAATGATATTCTAGTAAATAGAATAGAATGATATTCTAGATTTACTAGAATATCATTGATAGAGGGTATATACACCATCGAGATAGAGATAGCAGTATACACCATAGGAGAGGTATACACATATACAGCACACAGGGTTCCTATTCTACATAAATCCTAGGTCTGTATTAACATGTGTGTTTCCTATATATTATAATACTCGGTGCCTGTGTGGTAAACCGAGGTTAATGACAGGCTTCGCTCTAGTAATTATTTTTGTGAAGGCAGGTAAACATAAGCTAAACTATGGTTGGGTGGGACAGTTATACGAATAGTTCACGGTTCAACTTAACAAGGCAAGCGCCATCCATAGCTCTATGAGCATCTTAAATACTTTTTCTTCATAGAGGTTTACTTTTTCTTCATAGGTTTGTTTCTTTTCTTGCGCTTACTCCCACACCTCTCGATTGTAGATATATCTACGTTACCTGTATGTGGCAGCCACACACTACTACACAGAATGACTTACAGGCTCGTTCATTACTTGACACTGCCTGTAATACCCACTAAGCGCAGGTGGAGCCATTCCTCATCTTATTCCATTAACATATCATCATTTCACTCATTTCGTAAAAAAAGAAGAAGAAACAATACAAATTGTGCGAGGATTCATCCGCCATCTTTATCACTGTTATAAATTGTGTTTATTCAATTATATTCTAGTAAAATATAATTAAGTGTATCTATTGAATTTGCCAAGAATTTTACGCAGGTGGAGGGAGCCATTCCTCATATTATTCCCTTAAATATCATCATTTCACTCATTTCGTAAAAAAGAAGAAATAGTGCGAGCATGGGGTAGTTTCATACTCCTTTGGTGAGGTACAATCATAATAAGGGGAATGAATACAATGATTACTTATATTTTATTATTATCCATTTTTATTTAATATGTGTATTTATTGAATTTGTCCTTGCTATTAATTACTTGACATTGGCGAAATACTCGCGCTAGTCGCAGGTGATGCCATTCCTCATCTTATTCCATTAAATATCATCATTTCACTCATTTCGTTAAAAAAAAAAAAAATATAATAATAACAAAACGTAGTGATTACAATGACAAAAGAAGTCGTCAGTCGTCACCAAAGAGTTAAATGTGTCCACGCTAGGTAGTTTCCTATGTTTTAAGTAGTTTTGGGACCATCAAATCTTTATATTCCCATATATCCCAGATAGGAATAGTTATTCCTATAATAATTAAATAAACTTTAAATAATATTTGATCATCGCAAATCTTATTTAAAGTTTATTTCATTATTATTTATTACCTATATAGAAAAAACAAAATTAACTTTAGTACATTTAACAATTTTTTACAATTCATACAATTAACAATTGTACTTTCATTTTTTTATTTTTAATACTGTTTTAACACTGTTTAGTATCTACTCAAAATTAACAATTGGCAAATTGCTGTGAACGAATACCAAATTTTCCGCATTTGTTGGTAATAGGCGACTCAGCTTGGCTTCGTATACCAGACCAGCTTCTGAAAATAGCCTTTCGCTGTAAACGCTTCTGCCAGGTGCTGAAAGATAGGTTCTAGCAAACCTTAACAACTGCGGGTACTGATGCAAATTAACTGACCACTATATGAGTCGTGATTGCGATCGATTCGAGATGTCTTTAAGAAGCGTCATGTAAAGCGATAAAGGACCGAATATCCCGCGCTCCGTGCCGATCGCACTATCCGTGTCGATAATATATATATCTCTTTAAATAAAATCAACTTATCAATAAATTAATGTTATGAACTGAAAGTTAAAGCTTAAAAAAAATATATAAAAAAATTATAATAATTTATAAAAAATATAATTTTATAAAATATCCGGAGACTATCCGGTTACTCGCTAAATCAGTAATTTCCGGAGATTCACCCGTTTTTCTGGCTCCGGAGCAAAGCTCTACTTTACTAGTGATGTGAATTCTACCAAAGACTACTATTGTATACGGAATTCTACCCTCCATAGTTTCGTAAAACACATCACATAGGGTGATTTGTCTGTGGTTAAACCTGTGGGTGAAACCAAACAAATAAATTACGAACATGTCAGACAGAAATTGTGAAACGAGTCTTGAATCTATGTTTAAGATTTATCCCTAAACAAACAAATATTGTTTTAATGTGCTGTATTCCTCGGAATCCACCAAGTCTTTCTGTGTGATTATTATTTCCTTCTAAAAATGGCCAAACGTGCTAATCCGTTTATTGAAGATTTTGTGACACAAAGTAAAATTCACGTCAGTTTGAAACAATTTAACAATAATGAAAACAGATTGCAAAAAGTTTACGGTAGGGTACCATGCTTAAACTTATTTTAATTGTTGACTCGACTTGCTTGGACTTATTCTTTCTCATACTTACTTTATTAATAAGTACAGATAATTTGCTACCTCATGTTTTGTTGTAGAGAAAACCTTAGAACTTTTATTTAAGGGCGCCAAAAAGACTACCCCGCAAGAGTCTTTTAACTCTAAAGATACAAGTGCCTCAAACAAAAGGGATAAAATGAAACAACTATTCATTGGCAAGGATGGTTCTCTGTTACACTCGGGCAGTATGGTAATACCCTTTTTTTAAAGTTTGATATGTGTGCCCTGCTAAATTAACCGATGTGCCAATAGACAAAACTTAGTATAGGTACCCATTGTTCTAGTAAAATTATATCATTATAGGTAGATAACAACCCATCAAGTGGACAGTGCAAGTGCAGTGGTAGCCGAGAAGTGCAGTGTGCATACTGTGAGGTGCCGCTGTGCGCCGCCTGCCTGCTCTTGTGTGCCCGGTGCCTGCACCCTCACTGCTCGCCGTGCACACTTATTGGGTAAACATCTCCATATATTACAATCTCTTCGGAATTATTGGATAACTCTGTAACTTATTTTTACAAGATTTCTGAACCTAGTTCAATGTTCTTGTTTTAGTTTAGCAATTTATTTACCTGCTTGAAAGCCATAAGGTTTGATAAGTAAGGGAGTGTAAGTATATTGAATTACTCATGTTTCCTTTCAGATCTGAAGGCTCTGAAGTATGCTTCTCTTGTTACAGTTAGACTAATCTCATAGGTATAATAAATTAATGTTATATAGGTATTATTAATTGTTACTGTTCTAATATTTAAATGTTGAAGGCTGTAAACTAAATGTAATTTAATGAAATAAAAGATCAAATATGTAATATTGTTTATGTAAAATATGTAACAAAACAGTTTGCAGAGTTTGCTCCAACTCTAGAAACACCACCATGCTGTGTACGGAGGAAACACAAGATAAATACGAATTATGGTTATACCTGTGTAAATCACAATGAAATAAGGCTATCTTAACTGCAGATCACCCCACTCAAGTATATGCCATTGGATCATCAACTCATAATATTGTTTGAGGCAATACTTTACTGCCAACTAGTGTTCTTTAAACAGTTAAATGATATATCAAATTTACTGGTACCTACTGTTATATTGTAGCCTCTATATTGAAGGAAAAAAGGATTAGCTCTAGTGGCTGTGTTCAAAATTATTGAAATGACCAATGTTAAAAGGACACTAGTGAACTCAGTCGTTAAATAAATATCTGTAGGATATACAATCAACAAGCAATAACATCATCAAAATATAAGTAATATACAGTATGTTTGTGCATAAATTGCTGAATATCTGCACTGCTGCATACAAATGGGCTCATTATAATATAATTAATTGACACGTAAACATATACCCCTCAAGCCAGCCTTATAATTATATAGAAAAAATCAGCACCCAAATATACCCTTATCCAATCATGCTAATACACATCAATATTTCAATAACCTCGCACGCACATGCGTGAGAACACCCTTGTCCATTACCTAAGAGTTCCAAGTAAACAGCTCAGCATGATAAAATAACAAAAGATTTCATGTTCAACAAAATTAAAAAAACACTCTTTCACTTAATATAGTAGTCTTATAATCTTAATTAAATAGTAACTGCATACTGGCATCATAGAGAAGTCGTGAATTACAACTAGGCTAAAGCACGTTATATAAAACTGTAGTAGAAGGTACCCAAGTAAGTATACACATTACAGTAGGTAGATCGGCTGTCGGTCGCTACCATGCGGCGGCCGACACGTTTTTAAAAATCTAAATATGATTACAGCTGCTTTTACTTATTAGAAAAATATCTTAGGACAGTGAAGTGGTCTTCACTCACCACAATATGCGTAAATACGATTTATTATAATCTCGTCATATTTGCGACGGTAGTATCAAAATATACAAAAAAAATACGATTTTCATTATTTATGTACAACTAACAATGTAAGTAGGCATTCAAAGGTTTGAGTGTTACACCTAATCAGCATTAAATAAGCCTCAAGTTACTATATAATTTCTAAGCAAAAGCGCTGTTACTTCCAAAATATATTGCTGTTTTTTTTTTTCAGAACATGTTGGACACGAGTCATTGTTATTTGATTCAATATCTTTTCAATGTGTACTTAACAAATACGAATGTATAGTCGATGTCCTCACTACCTATTAGATACCCCGTTACTTTAGGGCGGGGGCGGGGCGGGCGGTGCGGCTGCGCGGGCGCAGGCGCGGGCTACGCGAACAGGTACCGGTAGAGGATGGTGGCGGCGACGCCCAGCAGCAGCGGCGTCAGCCACGAGGTCCACGCGCTGGGGAACGTCACACGATCATGCAAACACTCATACAATACAAATATTATAGTCACCGGTCGGCGTGCGCGCCAGAGCAACCGATGCTTGGGACGCAGACTGGTTGCGGTATAATAATCACTATGAACTAGTAAAGTCTTTCGATACCAAGGTGTGGTACTTCTGCCTATTACATTAGCCACAGCCTGCAACGATGTGTGAGACATTCATATGGTTGTGGTGTTGTGAGTAGAAGGCTGCAGGCTGCAGCTAGCGCTCGCTATAGTCTCCCACTGTACTATATCTCCGTGTCTTCTTCTAATACAGATGGTAAAGAATTTCGAGCCAGTCATGACTTATAATAGTCCATCTCAAAAATGTAAAGGTTAAGCCAGTTTTATTTGATACATCAGATGATGATTATCGCGCGTGTATTCTACTAGGTTCGGGTTTTCATTTATTTGTAAATAAATTTAATATGATATAAAACGGATTAACAATGGACACAGAATTTATAGCCCCTATGTAGGTATGTATATACCTAAAATTATTACGACATAATCATTATCGTAATGTTTCGTGTAGACAACGTCTGATAATGTAAAAATGATTATTATTATCGTACGCAACATTGGCACATTTTATGTAACCAACAATAAGTGGACAGTAAGTACGTACCTACCGAACAAATAATACCTTCTTATATTATGTGCTTGTTAAATGTGATGGCGCCGGGCGTGGGACTCGTCAGTCGACAGCCAGCATTGTCTTGAAATACTAAATTGTTCAGTAACTGGTCACTGACTGTACCAAGGTCTTTGGTAATGAAAGTCCTTCTCGGTCACAGTGGACGGTGTCACGCGTATACCGTCATCGTTGGAGTAAGGAACGTAGGTTGTTAACTATAGTCCGTGTAATTGTTGTATAATAATGATGAAGCAAAAAACTATGAATAGGAAGTGTGAACAGCGTCAGCATTCGCCCTTCGTGAAAGGTCGCACGGAAATAAAAGTGGAAAGGTCAACAAACAATAATCTAACCGGCCGGTGGCTGCGTCCAGTTGCGCCCTCAACGTTAGAGTACCTACCTATTATCACATTTAATTTATAACACTTGTAGGTCTTTCACTTCCGAGCACTAAGTAATTGATACCAACTGCAACTGGTAATACTTACTGACGTAAAAATACAATGAAAGAACTAAATAATAAATTGAAAATGTTAGTATGTATGATAAGATGTTTGTACTAGTTGTTAGGTACATACACATAAACATTCTTACTCACCTGTCAGACTATTAAACTACTGAACTAATTGATGTTTAAAATGAAAATGCAACTAAGTAAAGGACATGGGTCTGTGTAACGAAAATCATAACAAAAAAGCAATTAGGAAACTATAGGGTGTGTTGAGAAATAACTACGCCAAAGTTATATTACGCATTTTATTGGTTATATCACAATATACAGAATAATATTAGCATACAGTGTTAAATAAACAGCACCGAGTGAAGGCAGGACGCCTTTTACTTCTAAAATTAATAAGCAGTGTGCGGCACACGAGCGGTGACGCACACGATAAACTATCGTAAGGGCCAACTTTAAATATAGGTACAAGCCTCTAATCTAAGTGATAATATTCGATGCGTACAATATAAAGCGCCAACAGATCTATGTTAATCACAATAGTTTGGTCAAAATAGTTTCGCGAGTATGAATGAACGGTACACAGAGCCATGTGTGAGCTACTACTCCTCTACTTGCGTTGCCTACATTACGTCAAGGTGGAATGTTAGATTGAGCGTGACGCCGGCACTACCGTGAAATGGTTGCGATACAGTAAATAGGTAAAATAACAACGAATATTGCAAATGCACACTAGCTATTCATTAAAAATTGTTTCAGAACAATAAATTTAAAGTAATTTATTAAATGAGTTTGCTCAATATTCTCAAATACATCTGTGGTACCTATGTATTAGTTTTTATGAAGATGTGCATTTGCAATTTTATTCTAATACGACTTAGGAGATCTAGAAAACCATCAACTTATGTACTAAGCTAACATAATATACGTATTATAACTTATATTTTTTTTAATATGACGCTAATTAATAAGTGGGAATTGCATTATCATTAGTTGTTTATACTTATGTAGATTTAATAAAATGTGCATGTTGTATGAAGAAATGCAGGATAAATGCAGAAGAAAGCGACGAATAAATGCAGGATGGCAGAAGTGGAGACAGGTTACCAGTGCCCTGATTCTCGTAATAAAAATCGTAGCGATATCGTAGCGAATTAGTCGTTCAAGCCATTTTGGTATTCTCATCCGTCTATCGAGCTTGAACGGCACCGATTTTTTAGTACTTTCGTCGAAGTGTCGTTGAATTTGTTCGCAAAAACGTTGATCGTCTTCTAATCGTTCCACCACGTTGACATGTTGGTATTCTCATAGCTCAACAAAATTACTTTCTAGAGGGAATCTGTCAAATTTCGCAATCAAAATGCCGTTGAATACTCGTAGGTTATTTGCAATGATTACATGTATTGTTCTCGTGAAAAATATAAATAATGTGCTCCAACTTAAGCTGTTTTTACGATTTCGAAGACTCGGAGCCTAAAAAGAACTCCAAGTCCTAAAATACGTTAGAAAAATTTTAAAACTTAAATTAAAATATGTTACGAACTATACCGCCATCTATTATTATTTTATGCAAACAGACTCTTAAAGGCCATCTATTGTTGTAGAGGGGACAAAAAAAGAAAAATTAAAAAGAATGTTTTTTTAAGGAAAATTATAAAAAAATACAAAACAAAGAAATAAAAATAAAATAAGTGTGGGCCCGGGGTTTGAACTTGCAACTATACGTTCAAGGCGGGCGTTTTACCAACTAGGCTACCACCGCTTACGCTTAAGTCTAATATAAACATTATACGAGAATCAATTTAGCATCCATTTAGCATCTTTCTGCTTAATCATGACAAATAGTGCTTTTTTAATTTCAATTTGTATTTTATACTTATTTTAATGATTTTAAGTGTAATTTTTTTTTTTTTTCGACCAAAATCACGATATTTATTGCAAAAGACATTGTTTTGATATTACGAGAATACCAATTTTGGATAGATCTACGATAGAGCGGGGTCGGAACTGCGGCGACGCTTGGACCATTTGTAAATACGAGAATTAGCCTACAGCACTACTTGTGATCAAAAAATGCCGTTAAAAGTAAAGGGCCGAATCTACAAATCGGTTATAATACCGGTGATTATGTACGGCGCAGAATGCTGGGCGGCTAAAGTGCGTGAAGAGAAACGACTCCACTCTGCCGAGATGCGAACGTTGAGAGGGATGTGTGGAGTGACGCGAATGGATAAGGTGAGAAATGTGTATATCAGAGGTAGTATAAAAGTGGCGCCCATAACAGAAAAAGTAAGAAGTAGGAGATTAGAATGGTTTGGACATGTGATGAGAAGAGATGAGAATCAAGTGACTAAAAGAGTGATGAGTATAAATGTGAACGGATATAGAGCGAGAGGAAGACCCAAGAAAAGATGGATGGACTGTATAAAGAGTGATATGAATGAGATCGGAGTGGATGTCAGTATGACGGAAAAGCGAGATGAATGGAAGAAAAAGACATACTGCGCCGACCCCAAATAATGGGACAAGGTAAGGCAAATGATGATGTGCATGTTGTATGAAGAGAAGACATATTTGTGCATGTAATCAGTAAATAGCAGCGGCGCGGCTGGTAGCTACCTATGTGAGACGCGTGTTTGAGTGAATTTGTCTTGTCGATACTAAGTAGTAAGGGTCTGTCGTAAATCTAGTGTGATCCATTTAGTTTATTACTGTTGGCACAAGTCTTTGCTCAATATTAGCTGTTAATTACTATGGAAATCATGTTTTCTCGATGTTATTCAAAAAAGTAAATATTTATGTAAGTAAGTACATACAACACGCAGTGTTTCATCTGACGGTGAAGTGATGATGTGTTCTATTTTCGCGCTCGCAAACAAAATAATCTGTCATAGGATAACAGTGAGTTCCCATTGAAATTCAATATTCTGCCTATCATCTTTATTTCATAGGGGAACTAACAGTAAATTTTATTTCAATTTCTAATATTGCCGGCCGGACAAACATTGAAATTTTCAAACTCCCGTTATTGTCGATAGCAGGGACTTTGTATACCTACCTACCTTACGTCGATAGATAGGATTTGTAACATGTATTTCGCGGGCCATGTAATAAACTACCGCGCAATCTAATTTTGTATATACTTATGCGCGTAAGCATAATATTTTTTGATAACCAAGATCTGGCTTGTAATACAAATATTTTTCTGAGTCATGTTTATGCGACAATATTCCATCGGTGGCGTGTCGTGTCGTGTCGTGTCGTGTCGTGTGGTGTGATAGCTGCACTAGGGGCATGCCAGTGTGCGAGGCTCGGCGCGCGGGTGTGTGGTAGAGAGAGTACTAGGCGAGTACGCACTTGCCCTGCTCCTGCGCCTGGTCGGTTGTCCAGTGCGGCGCGAACGCGTTCTTGCTCGCCACCCGGTCCGCCTCCACCACCTCGCCTATCTTGTATTTCTTCATTAAAGATCTGAGAACACATCACACAACGTTACAATAATGCTAAAATCAGGTATAATCATCATAACCACTCTCTCATTGATCCCCACGGAAGTATTTACTTATATGACAGGTTAGAAATCTAACTTCATTATTTATAAACTTTCTTTTCTTTCAATAAAATAACATTGAAATGATGTTACCTGGCGTCTGAACTGTGGCTGACATCTTCGAAGGGCTCGCTGGCGTCCTGGCCGCCCTTCTCCAGCAGCACCTCCTCGCCGCCGGGGTGCTGCGGGGGGAACCACGCGTGGCGATCATTGCGAAACAACTTTATACATTAAACTGCACTGGTATTATTTGATTTGAAGACGGCTTGCACTAGTGGTTTAAGCGTAGCCCGCTTGGCTCACTGAACCGGGTGGTTGGGGTTCGATTCCCGCCAGTGGAAAATTTCGGAATTTGCTCTGGTCTGCGGGGTTATTTCCGCAAGATCGATCATGCGAGAACTGGGTCCCTGGGTGTAACTGGGATCGCCCCCAGTCCATTGTACGGTACCCATAGTACAAGCGTTGCTTAGTTTGGGACCATACCATGAGTTTGTGTTCTCTGGCAATATTTATTTATTTTCCAGTGGCTAATCTACATTGACGCATACATGAGTGATAAATCCACAGCCTATTAAATTCATTTGGTCCTAAAATAATAAGTGTCTAATACCGGCCGGTATAATGAGGATTTATATTATATCCATTCAAAGTAGTTTAATTTGCTTTAGTTCTCTCATTATTATATTAATAAATATAGTAATAACTTGGCAGGACCACCAACCTTCGTACAGTCGGTAAATAAATAAAATACTTAATACATATATTGAGTAGGTATCTATAGATGAGGACGGTCACGTGACCCCCTCCATTATATTAATGATTGATGGCGGGCGTGGAGGTTATTTGGATGCGAGTGAGTGGCGACCGTCGATTTATCAATATTTATAAAACTATACATACCTACTCCACACTTATAGTAACGAATTAATATCATCAGACATGGTCTGTGGTCACCCGGGTCATCCATTACAAATAAACTAAAACAAAACACGATGTGTATCTCTAAGCACGATTAAAGCCAAATAAATAAAAGCACAGGCACAGCACACTCGGTGTGGACGGTATTTATTTATACATACGAAAACAAACTATCTCGAGGCTCTTGTACACATCAATGTGAGTAGGTACCTACGGTGTATCAGCATTACTATAAAGATTGCTCATTATGTAAGTACGTCAGACGCGGCACTCAGCAGTCATCCGCAGGCGACAACTACAAGATTGCTGCGCGATAAGTATCAAGATAAGGAGATACCTATCTACTATACCTACAGCTGTTTGGTGGTGAACAAAAATCATTATCATGATAATATTTGTAGCGATAGAGCAAAGGGCACTGTAGGTAGAGGTATTACCGCCAACGAACGTCGCGTACCCTGATATAACCTGGCTGCGGTTCGTTAGTAGCTATATGTACATATAAGGCAGGTAGATATTAGCCTAATACGTACACTACATAGCTACTTCGATAATATCGCAGTAGTAAGGGCACCCTAGTTTTAATGAATATTTACTTACTTACAAAACTATTGACGAGGAAAAAATTGTTAAGAAAGTGAATTTCATTGTATAAGTAACTATATATTGCATATATTGCAGCATTAAACGCAAAAAAATGCATGTTGTCGGGCTACTATCACGCGGGGCCGTTACAAAACGACACTTATTGCAGGCCGATCCAATAACGAGACCGAGTAATTACTTTACAGGTTTAATACAGAACGCTTAACAGAGCTAAGATTGCTCTTGAGAAGTGAAACTCAACTGAGAAGCGAATGTGGAACTAGTCCAGCAACATGAGGGAGAAGCGAACTGAGATGTGGAACATGACAGACAAAACAATAACTTGCGGGAGAGCCAACTTCTATCAGACAAACGACACGATGCATAATAATCGCATTTTAATAAGAATGAACTACGAGCGACGAGAGATAATGGATATAGGTCATGGGGGTTGCGGCGCGGGGCGACGCGCAGACGACGCTGAGCGGAGAGAACATCACATTCCTGCCATCAGACAAGATGAAATGAGAAATTCCAGCCATCCTTCAGGCGTCGTGCGATCAACCTTCGGAGTATTGACATTCCGAGCGCCGCGGACGGAATATAAATGAAGTTGAACAACGATGTGCAATAGGTTCACTACAAGTCAATTTTTGTCAGCGGTTTTTGTATATCGTTAGCTTTTTTTCTACAAATGAGTAACGGATAAAACTATTATACCTAGACTTGTTTTATTATTTTATACTTAAAACTCCATTACATATTATATTCCGTCGCGTTCAGACTACCTGACCGACTATAAAATATACATAACTTATTACAATCACACGCACTAGGGGGTGAGCCAATTTCAATAATGAGCTGGGTAGATAGATAGTAATTACATTTGGCGGCAAGGGTGTCGATACTATAAACTATGGTCAACATAAAACACACGCCCTTCTGTATGGTAATATAACTAATTTCTAGTTATAGGATAACACATAAACTATTTACACACTTCAGTCCTCACGAAATCATTGTAACAGCGTGATTCGACACATATCAACACCGTCTAGGGATATTTTGTATAAAGTTCTTAAACTAAAAATATACGAATTAACCTTTACGAACGAACCTTTTTGAAAGATTCTAAATTTGAATTTGAAAAAATAAATTACAAACAAAAGATTTACGCCGCATAATGATAGCGAAGTCCTAAGGTTTCATATACCTACAGTCGTTTTTTGATATTTTTTTTGTGTCAAATTTGAGTTTTATAACAAGTTATCGATTAATTTCGAATTAATGTTATTGTGTGCAGCGGCGTCATTTAACGAGAGAGGAAATGTTAAGGGCAGTAGGCATTGGAACAAGACAAACCGTGATATCAAGGTTATGGTCACGTTATCGTGCTACTGGTGAAGTGGCTGAAAGACACCCAGGCGGGAAGCGCATAACTACTCAACGACAAGACCGATTTTTGCAAGTTGCCGCGAAAAGACAACCAAATGTTACGGCCACGCAGTTGGTTCAGAGGCTCCAGTCAGAGCACCAGTTGCTTGTGAGTGACCAAACTGTGAGGAGAAGGCTGCATGAAGCTAGCCCTCATGCTCGCAGACCGATTCGTACTCCAGCACTACGCCGAGGAAATTGTGGACGACGACTAGAGTGGGCTCGTGCACATTTGCTCTGGGAAGATAACCAGTGCACTGGTTATCTTCACCGGTTAACAGCACTACAGAGTCCCGGTTCGGTTTCCATCCCGATACACGTAGAGTACTTGCTTGGCGAGTTCCTGGTCGTGAGAGTCGTCTGCACCATCCTTAGGAACTCCATTCATACCACGGCGGGACAATTATGGTTAGGGCAGGAATTCGTGTTGGTGGCAGAACAGACCTCGTTTGGATCAGAAACACCATGACGGCTGAAAAATACCGTAACGAGGTGCTAGTACCAATCGTTTACCCCAATTGACTACAAATAAGCCAAGAATTCACGCTCAAGCACGATAACGCCCCTCCGCACACAGCGAGAGTGGTGACTAGCTGGTTGCAGGAGCACGACGTATCAGTCTTAGGCTGGCCCGCTCAATTGCCTGACCTAAAACCCATAGAACACGCGTGGGACATTGCTCCAAAGAAGGGCTTTGAGGAATTTCTCTGCAAACATTGCGACGGCAGAGCAACTTTTTTTGCATCTTAGCCGGACCTGGAACAATATACCGCAGGAAGACTTGGATAACTTAATCCAAAGCATAAAAACTTTTGCAGGACCGTTATTAACGTCATGGGTGGTTTTACTGACTACTGATTTTTCACATAACTGTTAAAAACAGATTAACTTTTCCTTTTTTTTGACCTCTTCTTGATAAACACATTCATTGTTAGTTGTACCATTATTTCACTTTTTTTTTTATTTGAATAAAAATTTGTTTACGCAAAAGAAATAGTTTTCTTTAATTCTGGAGTGTAGTCTGATAAAAATATATGCATGTTTACTTTTAATACATTTTGAGTACATTGAGCAAAACCAAAATATCCCTAGACAGTGTTGATGTGTGTAGATTAGAGGTTCCTTGTCGTGATTGACCTCTAGTCTAGTATAGTCTACACAAACGAGAGACCCCGTGTGCGCTTAAGCCACTTCATATTACAGCTTGTTAAAACGAGCAAACTCAGGTGGTGTGATGGAGCCAAAAACTTTTTAAAATCATGCATTGTGCTCAACTGGAGTAAAGTGTCTAGAAAAAATCATACAATCAATTAAAAAGTGCGAAAATATTGGCCAATGCGACTATACGTTTCCGAAATAAATAAGTTTTTCTATCTTTTTGAGAATTTAGACGTCACTTTAAGGTTGCTGTGCGCGTTCAACATACTAATATTCAACTACAGCTGATAATTAAAGCTTTATGTAGGAAGAGCGGATGATTCTTTGCAGCACACAGAAGCCTTCACGAATTGTGCCAGCCACTCAATAGGTATTAAGATGGCAACGTTGTATTTTTAACACCTGAAATGAACGAACGAACCGAAGTCGATTGTGCAGGTTTTAGGGGAAGAGACTCACTGTTAATGTTGCCGGCAGCCTTCATGGTAATTAGCGAATGGATCAAACCAACAGCGAGTCACCGAGTGTTACTCAATGCGTTTATTGTTGGATGTTTGTTTACTCAGTATTTTCATCGGCAAATACAGAATTATTGTACACCGATTACGCCCAGATTTAAGATCCGATTTACGTGTTTCTTCTTTAGTTTAATGCGGAATAGATGCCATTTGGTCCCATAAACATTTAAAATTGTATGGCCAAGCAGTTTTAATTTTATGAACATTTTTATAATTTTTATTTGGAGTCGATGCCAATTAATGTGTGTATTTGCCTAGTCTGACGTAGATTGGCACCTACTCCAAATGTAATGAATTATATGATTATTTTTTGGCTTGAAATTAAACTATTTTACGGATTTTATCGCGTGTATTTACTATTTTATTTTCCCGACGTTTCGGCTGCTTTACAGCAACCATGGTCACGGGGGGACTGAGGTGTTAGACGTCCTGATGTCATAGTTAATAACTGGGTACCCTCATATTTAGTTGTTGTTTGCGGTCCGATCCACGCAGAAAGTGCTTACGGTGTCTTGAGGTCTTGCAATGGTACACTTGGTTTTGGATTTAATCATATTAATTACTGGATCCCAAGTTGGTGGTAGCACCCAGCCATCTTCCCTATTGAAATTAGGATGTTTTTTAATTTCAATGGCCTCACGTATCATCCTTGGTCGGAGTCGGTGTTCTTTTGCGAGGATATGCGGTTTATCAAATCTGATATAATGGCAGGTGCGGTCCTGTACATGTTCACAGATTGCAGACTTCGTTTTTAGCTTTTTAGTGCACCTAGGTTTTTCAAGTTGGTTTTTGTTTTTTGTTAAAAAATTATTTGGAGATTAACAATTGTGTAGTAATGATAATAAACTATGAAAAAATGTTTAATTTATATTGGTGATAAATAATTGATGTCAGTCTAAATGACTGACATAAACTATTGAGTGTGAGGTGTGTTAATTATGTTAGGATGTCAGTGAACCAGAGTAGCAGGTAATGAAGGCATTGTAGCGGGCGCACACAATGGTACTTAACACAATCACTAATTAGTTAATGAATACGGAATGCAAAAAAATACAGACCTACAAGGTGAATTAAGGATTTGGAAATGACATGGAACAAAGGATCTAACTTAAACTGGAATAGAAAGTTTTTGGTTTCGGTGGTATTTCATTTTTTTTAATATTGTGTGTCCCAGTAGCAGTAGCAGTAGCAGTGGTAGCCGAGTGGTCGAACGCACGCTTTGCAATCAAAGTGCGCAGGTTCTATCCCCGGCTCGCACCTCTAGGTTCCATGTGCGAATCTCATTTTCATCTGAGATTATCACTTGCTAAGAAACGGTGACGGAAAACATCGTGAGGAAACCTGTGTGCCCGGTATAATGGCAATAGGCTCGCCCCCTATTACATTGGGACCAAAATACATCGGCGAAGTGTGGGCGCACTGCAGTGCACCTCTGCCTACCCCTTCGGGGAATACAGGCGTGATGATGTATTTATTTATTTATGTGTGTCCCACTGCTGGACAAAGGCCTCCCCACTTTGTTTGTAATGTTTGTAGGGGGGTTTGGACCATAGTCCACCACGCTGGTCCAATGCGGGTTGGTGGACGGTTAGCCAGAGCCTCGTTTGTTAGTTGGTTGGCTTGGGTATTTCATAATAAAATTAATGTTGAATAAAAAAACTCCCCTCAAATAATACCACTAACAAGGATATATTTAGGGAAATAATTATGCGAGTTGAACAAACTGTAAGGAAAGTACTCATTGTTGTTAATAAATTGACAAAAAAATATTATATATTATGCCTATTACAATAAGACATTCATGTCACAATTAATTAGCTAAATACTGGGACTGAGGGCTGCTCATAATCAATAACATCCTTGATTTGTGCATGATATGCCTCTCCTACAGGAAAGGGTACATATATTATAGAATGAACAATTAAATGTTCATACTAGCTCTTGCTAGCGTGATGCATGACTATATTACAATCCTCATGGCTCTAATAGGCATACAGACACTATGATAGTTGTATTTTACAAGATTTCATTTCTGATTTCAGTCTGTACAAAAGTATTATTATACCTGGAAATAAAACACATAACTGGATTGCTCACTACTACTTGAAAATATGTGTAAGAAACAGAATAAATTTTTTTTTATTCATATGAACGAATATGTATGCATCATCAATAAACCAAAAAAAGTCTAGTTTCTCAATGTCAATATTTTTAACAAAGATATAGGCATTCATACCCAGAATGTCTTTATCTTTGTTAAAAAAAAACACGTAATTTATATCATTATCTTTTAATTTCTGATAACATTAAAATTTAGTTATATTATGGAGTAGCAAGCAACAAAGTATTTTCGATAACTGAAGTACCATTAAATGCAGCAAGCAATAAGTAGGTAGCTACCTATTTATTTTTGAACAAAGTGCACGGACTGACCTCTGCAAGGAACTGGGTGACGTCGTACACCTCGTTGTGGATGATGAGGATGGCGTCTCGCCGCGTGCAGCGCGCCTTCAGCTCCTCGCGAGTGAACAGCTTCGGTTGCTCCTCCATTGCGTGCTGCCGTTACCCTGATACGACCGAGATGTATTCACAAATATCTCTTCTTCTCGCCCCCGTCCGATGTAGCAGTGCCGCGCGCACACAACTTAATTGACAATAAATATACTGGAACAACGGCCTAGCGTTTTCAAGATGTCGATATCGCAACAATTACATATGATAGCGGATGATTACAAGAATGATAGCGAACGAACAAATAATATTTCGAGAAGGGAAGGACAACTCTCCCGTATACAATAGTAGTCTTTGAGGATAACGTCAGCTCTATGTCTCTGCTCGTTACAAACCACAGATCACTACTGTACTGTCTGTACAAACTGACAGTTGACAGTCCTTATGACCACTTTTTTTTCGAAAAACTACTAATTAGGTACTAGTAATATAGCGCTGACAACGACGACGCCCCGACATGACAACGGTCGGTTTTCATCACTTTTCATTGCCACCACGTTTACATTTATGGACGCGAATGTCAATATTTGCAAGTGTTAACCGTTAACATTGAAATTTGGCACATGATTTAATACTCTGCCTAAGATAAGGAATTGCAATCTTTGTACCTAATACGAATTTATGTATCTTAATGTAGTTTACAAAACTACTTTAAAAATTCAAATATTTAGAGGGCAATTTATATATTTACAACACTTTTTAATAAACATTATGCAAAATTTAACCATTGCATAATTATATGAGAATAGTACGTTTGGCTAAAACTACTTTTTAGGTAGAAATGGAATCATGCCGACAATATAGTGGTTATTTACTCAGTGATGCTGACACGACATCTCCATTTCGATTTACATAGGTACTCTGTGACTTGAATCAAAGAGGGATGGATATAGTGATCTGCGTATGGATAATTATATGCGCCGTTATGGCGCGAAATTTAACTAATATAAAAAAAAATGGAAATGTTTATGAATCAACTTTTCTGTTCGTGAATAGGGCAACTGTATTGTAATAATTGGTGTATAGAGTCTAGTTGGAACATTTGCTATTTGTTAAAACTGGATCTTTGTATGCATATTTTATTCACCAACTAGCTAAGCCTGCAACTTTGTTCGCGCGGAATTCAGGAACCCTAATAACCCGGAACAAACAGGCTTTATTTTTTCTTGCGGATCCCCAAATTATTTTTCTGAAATTAAGTAGCCTAAGGTACCTACTTGTAACGTTAGCTATCTGTGTTATTCATCTCGAAGGTTATCTGCCAGTTATGGAGTGTTACTTCTACACTCAATACTGCCAGGGAAAGTTCCATCAAAGTCAATCCAACTCCTTGGTAGTTTACCACACACAAACAGTCAGACAGACACATGCAGTTTTAAAAATTGCGTTTTCCTTATAGATAGCATATACAGGGTGTATCAGAAGTCCGAAATAATACTTTGGCTATACATATACGGTAGCTCATACGTGGATGCTTAGTCAAGACAGTGTATACGTAACTATCATAGTTTCTGAGTTATAGACCTTTGAATATTTGTCACAGGTATAGTTTTCTGGCCTTTGGCTACATCCATAACCCTATTCAGCGGCCTCAGTACGCCTGCCAAGATGTTTTCTCACAAGTCCCAAAAACATCTTGTCAACTTGCGTTCCCGTATCTTATTTGCTAACATGGCTTCCAAGATGTTTAAAATTAGACAGCCTGCTAAAATTTTCTCACAGTTTACGATCTTTCGTTCATTCGTTCATTGAAATGACAAATAGAGCGAGACGGAGCTTTACAAAGAAAAAAGATGCTGCATACACATCATAGAATATATTAGATTATTTATGCACAGATTAAAAATATCTTTGGGCATAGCTTCTTTTTTATTATGCCGGAAGCTTTACGTATTATCATTTGGTCGGTGGTATTATGCTTAAAATTTATTTCTTGGGCACTATACTATTTTTATTTGCCAATTTAAATAACTTTACATTGTAACATTGTAAAACGGCAAAAAGCACGCAAAGTATGATGCCAAACAAAATCTAACCTCAAACCTACAGATTTTTTGTAAAATATGGATTTTAAATCACGTGGAATAGGATTATGGTGATTTTCGGAAGAAAATAAAACAGATAGAAATGTCTCTACACTTTTTTGTTGTTGTTTGTCGAACACGAAAATAAATTTACGTGTTCGTTTTCGGAAGAATTTTGCATGTAGTCCGCTTGATATTGGCGAAGGATGGAGTAAAATAAGTATTATTTGTTATAATAGTGTATAAAATGCTATATTTATGTACTTCTTACAGCCTAATTATTTTCTCATCACCGGCCTTTGACCGTGAGAAATTTCTTTACGTTGACCTGTCAAACTCGTGTCTCTATGGTACATTTTGGTAACCCATGCTAGCACTTAAGATATAACATCTTATCCATACGTCAAACACGTTTTATTTAACTGTCAAACCCATTTTATATTTACGCCATGCTAGCAAATAAGACGTAACAATTTTGCCACAAAAATGACGTCACGATCCGTGAGAAAATGTCTTATCTTGGCAGGCGTACTGAGACCGCAGTTGTATACCCGATACTGATGCAAACGTCAAAGTATTATTTCAGACTTCTGAAACACCCTGTATACCTACTTTCAAATGTATTTAGTAAAAAGCTGCTATGTTGACATAACAAACAGACACGTATATTTTATTTATTTGTATAGATAAAACGCAATGCAATTTGTCGCTATTGCAAATAGATTATCGAAGTCCTAAAGATTTTCAGACTGTACATAAAAAGGCTGTCAAAATGAAAAAAAAAATGCAGCAAGTCTGTGCACAGTCATATTCAGGGACCGGACAACCCGTTCAACCGCCCGTAGCCGTTCAACGGTAGAGTTATATACTTTGGTAACCCCCTCGAACGAGTATTCGTTGAACGCCTATCACATATCATTTAGAGTTCCCTTACCGAAAGCGGTATCCCCTAAATTTTAGGGGATAGCGCTATCAAAGTCGTTGAAGAGATTATCAAAATATATAAAGATTATCATTGTGCGTTGCGCTGGTTTGGAAGGGATTACCCAGGGTTACCTTTGGGTTTTCGTTCTCGTGGACGTTTACGTGTTGTTCGGCGAAGAATTGTAGGTGCTTATCGCTGAGTGCCGCGCCGTCTGTATTTGTCGTTAACCGACTTCAAAAAAGGAGGTACTAGACTTTTTTGATGTTGTAATTTGTATTAAAATGTTTGTTCAAGGTGGATTGGCAAACTTCATGAAATGAAATAAATTATCATTGTAGGTATTTCTGTAGTAGGATTTAGAGTCGTATTTTTTTCGTTGCAAGGGATAACCTATCAGGGATCAGGGGTCTTCTGAAGCCTGTTATAGTTTTTTTTGTCTACTATAAAACGTCTAGCAAAATCCAATGTCTCTTAGACCGCCAGACCTAGTTTAGACATAAATTTGCGATTATTACGGGTGCGAACAACCGTCAGAAGGCTAACGTGCGGGAGCCCCCGATATGGTACATGGTACCATAATACCCATGCCCATAAGATATAGATAGTTGAATCTATAAATGTTCACATCGTCCCTTATTTACATCAAGTATGTCAACTTAGACAAGGTTAACTTATTAAGCCATTATTTTCAATACCTACCTGATAATATTATTATAAACCGAGCTAAGTACGTCGAAGCAACGAATATTTTTATGTGGATGTAAGGAGATGGATGCTGGTAATTCTATCTCAGATATTTAATTTAATTATTTATTATATTTTAATTTTAGTTTATAAATGATACTTACGTAGGTACATCTAATACGCATCGCAAAAGATTCGGTTGCTATAAATTGTAACGGTCTTTGCATTGCGTCGAGCCGACTTGTTTTCCTGATGCCAATGTCAGCCGAATGTAATATACAGAAGATTGACTTTCTATTGTGTGTGTTAGGTAGGTTCTTAGTTCCTAAGGTAGGTACATAGGTAATTAAGAATTGTTTTTTATTGTCAATATTTTAGTTTTTGTTTGCAGATATTACTTGTAGGTACTTGGCGTTAATAAGGATGGATAATCTTCTTTCTGTGTGTATGTCACTGAACTCCGCGCAAACGGCTGGACCGATTTGGATGAAATTTTGTGTGTATATTTCAATGGGTTCCTGGATGGTTTACATTAACAATTGGACCCGGAAGGTGGCGCTGCAGTTGGTATCTAGGTTATTTATATACGGCTGGACGTGGACCGATTTAAATGATTTTTTTTGTATGCGTTTGTGTGGCGTCCTGTCTGATTTACATTAACAATTGGACCCGAAAGGTGGCGGTGCAGTCGGTATCTAGGTTATTTATATACGGCTGGACCGATTTGAATGATTTTTTTTGTATGCGTTTGTGTGGCGTCCTGGCTGATTTACATTAACAATTGGACCCGAAAGGTGGCGCTGCAGTCGGTATCTAGGTTATTTATATACGGCTGGACCGATTTGAATGAATTTTTTTGTATGCGTTTGTGTGGCGTCCTGGCTGATTTACATTAACAATTGGACCCGAAAGGTGGCGCTGCAGTCGGTATCTAGGTTATTTATATACGGCTGGACTGATTTGAATGAATTTTTTTGTATGCGTTTGTGTGGCGTCCTGGCTGATTTACATTAACAATTGGACCCGAAAGGTGGCGCTGCAGTCGGTATCTAGGTTATTTATATACGGCTGGACCGATTTGAATGATTTTTTTTGTATGCGTTTGTGTGGCGTCCTGGCTGATTTACATTAACAATTGGACCCGGTAGGTGGCGCTGCAGTCGGTATCTAGGTTATTTATATACGGCTGGACCGATTTGAATGATTTTTTTTGTATGTGTTTGTGTGGCGCCCTGGCTGATTTACATGAACAATTGGACCCGGTAGGTGGCGCTGCAGTCTGTATCTAGGTTATTTATATACGGTTGGACCGATTTGATGAAACGCAATTCGCAATATGGGTATCGTAACTGTGGTTTATGGGGATGCCGATTTCAAAAATGGCGTCCATTTTGGAATCCAAGATGGCGGAAACGAAAATTACGATATGGGTATCGTTATAATGGTTTAAGGGTATGCTGATTTCAAAAATGGCGTCCATTTTGGAATCCAAGATGGCGGAAACGAAAACCACAATATGGGTATCGTAACTATGGTTTATGGGGATGCCAATTTCAAAAATGGCGTCCATTTTGGAATCCAAGATGGCGGGAACGAAAATCACGATATGGGTATCGTTATAATGGTTTAAGGGAATGCTGATTTCAAAAATGGCGTCCATTTTGGAATCCAAGATGGCGGAAACGAAAATCACGATATGGGTATCGTAACTGTGGTTTATGGGGATGCCGATTTCAAAAATGGCGTCCATTTTGGAATCCAAGATGGCGGGAACGAAAATCACAATATGGGTATCGTAACTATGGTTTATGGGGATGCTGATTTCAAAAATGGCGTCCATTTTGGAATCCAAGATGGCGGAAACGAAAATCACGATATGGGTATCGTTATAATGGTGTAAGGGAATGCTGATTTCAAAAATAGCGTCCATTTTGGAATCCAAGATGGCGGAAATGAAAATCACGATATGGGTATCGTAACTGTGGTTTATGGGGATGCCGATTTCAAAAATGGCGTCCATTTTGGAATCCAAGATGGCGGAAACGAAAATCACGATATGGGTATCGTAACTGTGGTTTATGGGGATGCCGATTTCAAAAATGGCGTCCATTTTGGAATCCAAGATGGCGGAAACGAAAATCACGATATGGGTATCGTTATAATGGTTTATGCGGATGCTGATTTCAAAAATGGCGTCCATTTTGGAATCCAAGATGGCGGAAATGAAAATCACAATATGGGTATCGTTATAATGGTTTAAGGGAATGCTGATTTCAAAAATGGCGTCCATTTTGGAATCCAAGATGGCGGAAACGAAAATCACGATATGGGTATCGTAACTGTGGTTTATGGGGATGCCGATTTCAAAAATGGCGTCCATTTTGGAATCCAAGATGGCGGAAACGAAAATCACGATATGGGTATCGTTATAATGGTTTATGCGGATGCTGATTTCAAAAATGGCGTCCATTTTGGAATCCAAGATGGCGGAAACGAAAATCGCAATATGGGTATCGTTATTATGGTTTATGCGGATGCTGATTTCAATAATGGCGTCCATTTTGGAATCCAAGATGGCCGAAACGAAAATCACGATGTGGGTATCGTTATTATGGTTTATGCGAATGCGAAAATCACGATATGGGTATCAGCATCCGCATAAACCATAATAACGATACCCATATTGCGATTTTCATTTCCGCCATCTTGGATTCCAAAATGGACGCCATTTTTGAAATTGGCATCCCCATAAACCATAGTTACGATACCCATATTGTGGTTTTCGTTTCCGCCATCTTGGATTCCAAAATGGACGCCATTTTTGAAATCAGCATTCCCTTAAACCATTATAACGATACTCATATCGTGATTTTCGTTTCGGCCATCTTGGATTCCAACATGGACGCCATTATTGAAATCAGCATCCGCATAAACCATAATAACGATACCCATATTGCGATTTTCGTTTCCGCCATCTTGGATTCCAAAATGGACGCCATTTTTGAAATCAGCATCCGCATAAACCATTATAACGATACCCATATCGTGATTTTCGTTTCCGCCATCTTGGATTCCAAAATGGACGCCATTTTTGAAATCGGCATCCCCATAAACCACAGTTACGATACCCATATCGTGATTTTCGTTTCCGCCATCTTGGATTCCAAAATGGACGCCATTTTTTAAATCAGCATCCGCATAAACCATTATAACGATACCCATATCGTGATTTTCGTTTCCGCCACCTTGGATTCCAAAATGGACGCCATTTTTGAAATCGGCATCCCCATAAACCACAGTTACGATACCCATATCGTGATTTTCGTTTCCGCCATCTTGGATTCCAAAATGGACGCCATTTTTGAAATCGGCATCCCCATAAACCTCAGTTACGATACCCATATTGTGATTTTTATTTCCGCCATCTTGGATTCCAAAATGGACGCCATTTTTGAAATCAGCATTCCCTTAAACCATTATAACGATACCCATATCGTGATTTTCGTTTCCGCCATCTTGGATTCCAAAATGGACGCCATTTTTGAAATCAGCATCCCCATAAACCATAGTTACGATACCCATATTGTGATTTTCGTTCCCGCCATCTTGTATTCCAAAATGGACGCCATTTTTGAAATCGGCATCCCCATAAACCACAGTTACGATACCCATATCGTGATTTTCGTTCCCGCCATCTTGGATTCCAAAATGGACGCCATTTTTGAAATCGGCATCCCCATAAACCACAGTTACGATACCCATATTGTGATTTTCATTTCCGCCATCTTGGATTCCAAAATGGACGCCATTTTTGAAATCAGCATTCCCTTAAACCATTATAACGATACCCATATCGTGATTTTCGTTTCCGCCATCTTGGATTCCAAAATGGACGCCATTTTTGAAATCAGCATCCCCATAAACCATAGTTACGATACCCATATTGTGATTTTCGTTCCCGCCATCTTGTATTCCAAAATGGACGCCATTTTTGAAATCGGCATCCCCATAAACCACAGTTACGATACCCATATCGTGATTTTCGTTTCCGCCATCTTGGATTCCAAAATGGACGCCATTTTTGAAATCAGCATTCCCTTAAACCATTATAACGATACCCATATTGTGATTTTTGTTTCCGCCATCTTGGATTCCAAAATGGACGCCATTTTTTAAATCAGCATTCCCTTAAACCATTATAACGATACCCATATCGTGATTTTCGTTCCCGCCATCTTGGATTCCAAAATGGACGCCATTTTTGAAATCAGCATCCCCTTAAACCACAATAACGATACCCATATCGTGATTTTCGTTCCCGCCATCTTGGATTCCAAAATGGATGCCATTTTTTAAATCAGCATCCGCATAAACCATAATAACGATACCCATATTGCGATTTTCGTTTCCGCCATCTTGGTTTCCTACCAACTCCCCCCCCCCCCCTCCCTCCTGTTTTCTACCGACATTCATAATACCTACCTGTTATACCTAGGTAAGCTATGTATGTAATAATGTATGTACCTATAGCAAACAAGGGTTTTGCAACTATGCTCTTGAAGGTACCTATCCCGGATACATAAGTAATTTATTATATTATTATTATCAATTATATTATCAAATTATTAATTCACCGCTAAGTGTCTACGGTTATGTAATATCTACAAACAAGAACTAAAATAGTGTCAATAAAATAAAATTCTTCGTTACCTATGTACCTACCTAAACACAGCTTACTTTTCTTTCAGTCATATTTAAATTATTACAAAGTCAATCTTGTATACATTACCTATGGCAGAAATTGGCATAACGAAAACTAGTCGGCTCGCTGCAACCTGCAACGCAAACAGCGGTAATATTATAGAAACCGAGTCTTAGATGTAACTACCTAAGTACCATTTACAAACTAAAATATAATAATAAATACTTAAAAATCTATCTTTCTACCGGCATTCATTTTATCTCCTTACATCCACATAAAAATATGCGTCGCTTCATCGTACCATAGTCCATCAAAATTCAAAAGATTTGAAACAAGTAGGTGCATACCTATCTATAACACAAATTTACGGAATTCAAAAACATATACACGCGTTATCGGCAGCGGCCCCCGAGCGCGGCGAGCGACAAAGATTTCAAGGTCAAAAGGTAGATCCTCGCACGTCCCACAATATTTTCAAAAATATATCTTATGTCCACTGCATAGAAGTGCACGCTTTGTCACATGGTCGCAGAACTCGAAGGCCGACCTTGACGACATAAGTATTGAAAAATGACACTTAATTTCATAGCTTTAGTGATCCATCATTGAATGCTTAAAATGTATGGGAAGGGGTATTAAAGCGCTTAATTTGAGGCTTTTTTAGCACTATCACAAGTCGTTGGGCGGGAAATTTATTTACCCCTACGAATATTGATGACACTTTCGATGGCAAGCAAAGTTGTGAGGGATAGTCTTACTTGGCTTACTTTCTCGCAACAACCGGTTAAAAACCCCTTTGAACGGCTTACCGGACCTGTCCCTGGTCATATTCATACATTCAAGTTTGAATTGAACGAACAGGGTTTGAGGTCCTTCATAATGTCTAATGTAGCATGGGCGCCAAGACTTATGTCACAGAATTTGTCTATTTTATCCCTTGCTCTTATATGAAATAAGACAGAGAGCGAGCGAGCGTATCCGTGACAGAGTTCAAGTCTTGACATGCGTGCTAACCCCCCAGCGGCCTCAGTACGCCTGCCAAGATGTTTTCTCACAAGTCCCAAAATCATCTTGTCAACTTGCGTTCCCGTATCTTATTTGCTAACATGGCTTCCAAGATGTTTAAAATTAGACAGCCTGCTAAAATTTTCTCACAGTTTACGATCTTTCGTTCATTCGTTCATTGAAATGACAAATAGAGCGAGACGGAGCTTTACAAAGAAAAAAGATGCTGCATACACATCATAGAATATATTAGATTATTTATGCACATATTAAAAATATCTTTGGGCATAGATTCTTTTTTATTATGCCGGAAACTTTATGTATTATCATTTGGTCGGTGGTATTATGCTTATAATTTATTTCTTGGGCACTATACTATTTTTATTTGCCAATTTAAATAACTTTACATTGTAAAACGGCAAAAAGCACGCAAAGTATGATGCCAAACAAAATCTAACCTCAAACCTACAGATTTTTTGTAAAATATGGATTTTAAATCACGTGGAATAGGATTATGTGGATTTTCGGAAGCAAATAAAACAGATAGAAATGTCTCTACACTTTTTTGTTGTTGTTTGTCGAACACGAAAATAAATTTACGTGTTCGTTTTCGGAAGAATTTTGCATGTAGTCCGCTTGATATTGGCGAAGGATAGAGTAAAATAAGTATTATTTGTTATAATAGTGTATAAAATGCTATATTTATGTACTTCTTACAGCCTAATTATTTTCTCATCACCGGCCTTTGACCGTGAGAAATTTCTTTACGTTGACCTGTCAAATTCGTGTCTCTATGGTACATTTTGGTAACCCATGCTAGCACTTAAGATATAACATCTTATCCATACGTCAAACACGTTTTATTTAACTGTCAAACCCATTTTATATTTACGCCATGCTAGCAAATAAGACGTAACGATTTTGCCACAAAAATGACGTCACGATGCGTGAGAAAATGTCTTATCTTGGCAGGCGTACTGAAGCCGCAGATAATCATTAGTGAGTTGCCATATTGGATAATCAACATCAGTAAAACCGGAGATACTAAATTATTATTATTAAATAAATAAATTAAAATGAGGACTATCTATCCCCCAAATTCCAATTGATCCATGCACCCTGTAATGACATTTTCCAGTGCTCACCTACTTGTTGAAACAAGTGTAGAGCAATGCCACTGAATTAATGATAACTTCATATAAATTTGGGTAATATAAGTTTACTATATTTTGTTTGTGCACATTTAATCTTATCAAACAATAAAGCGACTGATTATGCTTTATCTATCTATTTATCCATGTGAGAATTCTACTTTTTGTCAAGTTGCATAATAAAGTAATGCCTAAATTATATTAAATACTTTATGTACTGGTTTGGAAATATATATATGTATATGGCTTGGCTAATATAATATCAACATCAGATGTCTACAGATTTAAAAAACTATTCAACAGTGCTTCTAGGAGCAAGATCTAACAATATGCAGTTAATAGTGCATAATTCTACTACACTCGGATGTGTGTCTCTTGGATTTCTTTCTGCTTATGTGTGCCATCACAGAAAGGCCTATTCTTAGTCTGTTTGCAGTTGCACAACCAATATTCTTTTGATTTTTCAACTGTAAATCGCACGGGCCTGTAAATAAAAAAAACCCAATACATTACACAGATCTTGTTAAGTAACAATGTGTTTTAAGTAAAATAAAGATATACCTCTGGGTTATTTTTAGATAAATGTCTTTGTGTGTTCCATCACAAAGTGGTTGTGACTTGGAGCGTCCGCACAGACACCAGGAATATGTTTTACCAGCCTCCAATGTTAACTTAAATGGTTTCTTATCATATACTGTTCCATTATCCTTCTGACTTGTTGCCGAGTATACGTTCGCGAGTGGGTTCTTAGGGATCTCTGGCTTAGGCGGTTTAGTCACATAATTAGCCTGTAATCATAGTCAAGAATCTATCTATCTTGTAGGTTATGTCATTTCATAAACGACAATAATGAGTAATTATCAATGACAAAAACTTAATATACACAATCAAGGTGCCGTATTATTATGTCTTCGACTTAGTAGTTTTGATATCGTTCTATAACTTACCAGTCTTAGTGTATTTCTAATAGTGAACTTTCGAGCAAACATTGTTGTTTACTTTGAAGGTTTAAATAAGTAATGTGCAACAAAGGATTGATTCGCAGATTACTACGGTGATTACGTTTTTTAAATTATAATAAATGATATGTGTTCATTTCAATAAAATCATCGAATACACTAAACTCTTTCATACTCAGCTCAGCACTGCAGCACAGATATAGTAGTGAAGCTTGTTGAAAAAATATCGATATATCGGCGTCGATATTGATATATTTATAAATATCGATACATTGATATATCGATATTTTTTTCACTTCCGACATCCCTAGTAGTGAACACTCACCCACCACAGATCACTATCACATCACCCATCACTTACTGATGCTAGTGCTGTGCCAGAGCGTTAAAAAATTATGTTCGCGGATACGGATTCGCATACGGATATTTGGTGTCAAGATCCGCGGATACGGATACGGATCTTAAGAATTTTATAAAAGAATACTATAATTAAGGTTTAATAAGCTTATCACAAATATTTGGCATTGATCTCATTTCACACGGTCGATCCGTTTGAAACCCAAAATACTGCGCTCTATGGGTCGTTGGCAAATCTCGAGTTTGGATTAGGTCAGTGACAAATTTGCAATATACCTATAGGTGCCAAATATTGGACTTTAAGAATAAAAAATAATCCGAATGTAGTTTAATAGGTTTTCATTGCTACCACCTATAAGTATATAGAATTTCATCTGTCTTGAAAATTAGTAAGGCAAAAGGTCCGTACCTATAAGATCCGCGGAAAAAGTGACGGATACTGATACGGGTCTTTATTTTTCCGCGGATATCCGCGGATACGGATATCCGGCACATCACTAACTGATACTCAGTTTTATTCATGTTCCCACAGAAAATGCTTGATTTATAATCAAAGCATAGAGAAATAGTATTCGGATGATTGTATTTTGTCTGCCACACGCGTACCGATTTGCTTGCGCAAGCGGCTAGGTGTTCACTTTTGTACCAAAATCTTTTCTAAAACATTGCAAGGATTAAAGCAAAGGTTTTCATGAAAATTCGACTATTAAAGTATTAAAATTGTATCGGAATATTAAAATCTTAATGATTTAAATGTTCTTTAAATCGATGAATAAAATTATTGGAAATTGTATTTATATGATGTGTTATTCTCGCCTTCTCTGTGGATTCGTTTGAATCAAGAATTAGGTTTACTGCCTTTCTTACTATAATATGAGCGTTTTACATACCATAAAACGCTTGTTGTGTCCGGAGACTTATTCGGGGTCATTTAAACATATATTTGAGTATAGTCCTTCCTTTTCTCACAGTTTCATCGCTTATTTAGGTATGTATCTCTTCCGGTGTATGACAACGTGACGTATTTCCGGTGGAATTTCTGCCAGGCGACATCTACTAAAATATTCTTCATTGCGGCCTCAAATGACTGAAAGCTTTAAATGTTCTATTAGTTATAATAATATAACCAGGCAGGGTTAAAAAGTATGACCCCGAATAAGTCTCCGGACACAACAAGCGTTTTATGGTATGTAAAACGCTCCTATTGTGTCCTACGGCCTTATTCGGGGTCATTTAAACATATATTTGAGGCATTGTTTGTTATCGCCTGGTAAAACCAGACGCCAATGTGAATAAATGTGTATAAATGTAAAAATAAGATCAGACAATTACTACAAAAAAAAAAAAAAAAATAAGAAATAAATATAGTGATATGAAACAAATTAAAAAGAAAAAAATAATAATATTATTATTATAAGTAATAATTCTAATAAAATAAAGATACATACCCAATTACTCCATAATATTTACTTACTTAATTTTCTTATAATGCTCTGTAATCAATAGATTAATGAAACCCATTTTTGCATAAACATATAATTTATTACCGGCTTTATTATTGTACCGGCTAAAAATAATGACTTAATGATTTATCATTTACAGTAAGCTGATTACTCCTCAACTCCTTTCTGTAAAATCCTTTGAAAGTGTTCCCTGATCTCCAGTTTGCTCGTGACATAATTACTTCCAATGATTCATTATCCAGCCAACTTCGAGAAGCAACTGCAGAACGAAAACTACCTGGAGTCGTGTTAATACCTGCTTCTTTCAAAATAGATTTAACCCAACCAGCTATTACAGTCCGCGAAGCGGCCTTGGCCTGTCCATGCACGGTTACAAACAGTCTGTCACTAGAACACGCCGCACGACGAGACTTTCCAACGTCTATTAACTGCTTAAGCCACAAGACAGGATCAATTGACCGCTGACGCGGGTTACTTAAAAGCTTCCACCCTGACTGAATATAATTTTCTGAATCAGTTTTTGAGCCAAAATGTGGCCAGAAAATGATGCTATCTTCATCAATAAAACATCGTTCTTCTGAAACACTCAAAAGAGTAAGATCATGGACTCTCCGTCCTGAACACAACAGTAATAAAACTGCACACATCCGCGATACTTCAAACAAACTTTGATTTGCAACTGTTCTCCCCTGTAACCATAAAACTAAAGAATTAGTGTCCCATATGGGACCCGGCCGTGTTTTTGGAGTCTTTAAGGCTATAGACTTAAGCATTTTCTTTACCAAAATATTCGAACTTAATCGAAATTCATTTTGAGCATTGCAAAGCGTTGACACCACAGACTTGTGGAGTAAAATAGTACGATATGACAAATTTTCTTTCAAATGTAAATCCGCTAGGAATTTTGCCAAGTCAGCTCCCGAAGGGTTAGAAAAACTTACCCCTAACTTTTCACACCAAGCCAACCATCTACGCCAAGCTGGCTTATACGTGTTTATAGTTGACGACCTCCAGCCGTTTCGGAGTAAGATTTTCTGTTCGTCAGTCCAATCACCTATAGAGTACAGTCACCACCTATAGAGTACAGTATAGTCCACCCCCACATCTCCAAATCTCGAGCGTCAGGTCTTCGATCCGCGGTGGTGGTCGACCCGTTGTTGTGTCCAATAATACCTTCTCCAACCTGTTGAGTAGGAACGGGGGCGCCGTCGCTCGAGCTTTCAAGTCCGCTCTCCAAAAAGCTCGAGGCCACCTCGGAGCCACTACTAGAAATATACCTACTGCCCGATTTAATTGCATTAGTACTCGTGGCATTAGGTTCGGCGGCGGAAAGACCCATGCTATCTGGAAGTTCCACGTTATTGCAAAAGCGTTGTGCCTCCACGCCTGTCGATCGCACTGGTCTAGTGTCACATATCGGGAAACCACGTGAGCCGTGCTGGACGCAAATAGGTCGACCTCCGGGATACCCCACTTTGCAAAGACTACTCTCGTTATACTGGGAAGGAGATGCCACTCCGATGGCATCGACTGACGGGACAAACTGTCCGCTATATTGTTGTACCTCCCTGGTATGTGGTGGGGTACGACGTAAATGTTGTACTTGTGTAATACATGAAAAATTTGATACGTTAAATTCATGAGTGTGTTCGACCTGCTCCCCCCCTCTTTTTTCAAATAAGCCACTACTGCTTTGTTGTCGCACTGCAATAAAAGGGACGTTTGGGAGAGAGTGTGACCGTACTCTAACAACACTTTCAAAACCGTTAACATTTCTTTGTGGTGAACTTCTTGCTCCGTCCACCCCCCGCTCAAGTGAATGCCATTTAGGTCTGCTCCCCAACCAGAATCTGCTGCGTCGGTGGTCAGAAAATTCTTTTCCGCCGGAGGGTGCAGACACGACCTGTCGCGACAATGCTGCATCCACCAAATTAATTCCTGTGTTACCTGGGGTGTCAGATAAAAAGCCTTCAGCGACTGGAGCTTCAACAGGACATTGCAATGCGTTAACAACTGACGGAAGTTTAATCGCCCCAGTGGTACCGCCAACCGAGCAAAATTCATCTGACCTATAATACTCTGAACTTCGCGCAACGTAGCCTTTTTCACCCGAAGAACCATCGATATGTCCTCTAGTAGACGCTGAATTTTCTTTTCCGGTAGCGACACTAAATTGAGCCATGGATCCCATATCAGTCCTAAATACTCTAACTCTTTCTGAGGAACTAGGATCGATTTGCTGTAGTTTATGTGCCAACCTAATTGTCGAAGTGTCTGAAGAACAAGGTTTCTGTGACGTATTAAAGTTTGCCTGTTCTGAGCTACCACTAAGTAATCGTCTAGAAACACTACTACTCGAATACCTTTCTCCCTGAAGATCTCCGCCGTCCAGTTTGTCAGTGCTGCAAAGGTTTTCGGTGCTGAGGCTAGTCCGAAACGTAAACAGGTCATTTGGAACAGTTGGCCTCTGTACGACAAACGGAGAAAACAACGATGAGCGGAAGCGATGCCCAAATGATAATAAGCCTGCGTCAGATCGATTTTGATCAACCAATCTTGATGCTGTAAAAAGTCTCGAACCCGATTCACAGAAATTAGACGAAATTTCTTTACCGTTAAAAATACATTGAGCCTTTTGAGATTGAAAATAGGGCGTGTGCTTCCATCTGATTTGGGAATTAAAAATAGGTTGGAAATAAAACTCGGTGTCTCGGGGGCATATTCCAGAATATCCTGATCCAGAAGGGACTGAATAACTGCATCCATCTCTAGGGATGGTAGGGTTTGGAAGCGGTGTTCTATCTCCCAGCTTTGACAAAGAGGAGGTCTTGCTTTGAAGGGTATGCGATACCCCTCTAAAATTTTCAGCAAGGGTGTGGGTGCACCTAATTCTTTCCATTCCGACAGATACCTTCGCAAACAACCCCCCCTGAAACCCCCTTGACTCGAGTCAATATCTTCGAGTTTGTTTACCAATTCCTTTTCCTTTAAAAGTGGAAGGCCGTGGGCCGTTCCTAAAATTTTGTGGCTGGAGGAAGCGTGGTCCTGCCATCTGATAGTTGCCAGAGGGTCGAAAAAATCTACCGGCACTAAAATTCGGCACCGTGGAATTATTAAAGAATTGTCTCGGATACTGATTTTGAAAAGACGTATTAAAATTATTATTATATGGCATTATCCTATAGGAATTGGCCGACGGTGCAAGGCTGCGACCGGTCGGTTGTTGTAAACCACTGGGTCCAGGGTAGGCCGCCTGGGACCCGGGTAAGCTCTTTTTGTCATTAACCAAATTTATCTTTTGCAAACCAACAATTTTGTTAACACCACCATTACTCTTTACAAACTCAGAAAATGGAATTTTGTCAAACAGAAATTCATTAGAAGGAGGAATTTTCTTTAAACTAGAACGAATCAGTCTATCTTTCACAAAATTATTCAAAAAGAGATCGCGTCTCTGTTGTATTATATTTGCCCTTCGACCACACAATAGCTGCAAACAATCATGGGAAATCTTTTGATAGCTTCCCGAAAAACATTCAATAATTTTATCATTGAGGGTATCCGGCTTAATAGAATCGGTATCCTTTGCCCAAACTATCAGTTTATTGAAACCTTCTTGTAAAGCTTCACTTTGCATAATAAGTGCGTGTGTCACGGCAGCTACAAATTTCTCAGAGTGGGCCATATTATTTTGCCGGTCAAAAGGTTTAATTTCATCATTAACCTCAAGGTCGATATAGCCAGGGCGAGAGTTATACGATTTCTCAACGTCGGAGTAACGAACATTAGCCCAGTTTTCCGTATTAAAATGTTGTAGGGACTGCAATATGGTCAAATGTTCACTAGCGGTAGCGGGTACTGCGGGTTCTTTTAACTGAGTACGTAAATCAAACTTCAAAGACGGCATTCTGGTCTAGAATCAAGCAGCGATTCATCAACCACATTTTCTTCTTGAGCACATGGTTCTTCATTATAAAACATTGCCGGGTAGTTGCACAAAAAATGTTGCATCTCACTAACCTGTTCAGCAAGGTGTTTTATTACCTTGTCTTGGCCCCGATGACGCTTACTTTTGGAAGACTTTTGCTTTTTCTTCCTTTTGCCGTCATCTCGGCAGTCTTCTGAAGAGCTGCTAGATGATGAATCTGATGTGGATTCACCACGAAGATTGTCTTTATCCGCCATCGTAAGCCACGTGCACTCACTTTCACTTATTCGCGCAACACAATAAAATTATATTCAATGTCAATATTCAATATTAATTAGAATTTATTTCAATATAAACCGAACGCTAACAGCGTTTTAAAGTAGCGATGCGTACTGCTTGAAAATTAAGACGCCAATGTAGAATATTTTAGTAGATGTCGCCTGGCAGAAATTCCACCGGAAATACGTCACGTTGTCATACACCGGAAGAGATACATACCTAAATAAGTGATGAAACTGTGAGAAAAGGAAGGACTATACTCAAATATATGTTTAAATGACCCCGAATAAGGCCGTAGGACACAATAGAGCCATTCCATTTTACAAAATTTTTTTGTAAACTTTGTGTATTTTTCTACCAGCATCGATCCTTTATCCCTTTCACTTTTATCCAAGATTATTGATTTAAGTATAGCATTTGTTTGTTTGGTTGAACGCGCTAATCTCAGGAACTACTGGTCCGAATTGAATAATTCTTTTTGTGTTAAATAGTTCATTTATCGAGGAAGGTTATAAGCTATATATCATCACGCTACGACCAATAGGAGCGGAGCAGCAACGAATAATGTGGCAAAAACGGGAAAATTCCCGAACATGAATCGGGTATTATAGACTTATAATCATAGACTTTATAACATCACTCTACGTCAAAGTAACTATTAGCGCGGGTGAAACCGCGGGCACAGCTAGTATTATATATTTATTATTATATTCTCAAAAATATTTTAACACTGAAGAAGAATGGGGACATTGCAGACTTTCAATTACAATGCTGCATTGACAATAATGTGCTTACTATAAATAAAATGCTTCATAAAGAGCTCGCAAATCTGTATTCTAGAGTACAGGAGCAAAGTAATAGGAAAAATTCAGTTATGAAAACAATTTATAAGCTTTTCCTTTTATAAATTGTCAGTTTCTCGTAAAAAAGGTGTTCGCAATAACTGTACATACGATTCATCCGCCATCTTTATCACTGTCATCATTCATTTTTATTTATTAAGTGTATTTATTGAATTTGTCCTTGCTATTAATTACTTGACATTGGCGAAATACCCGCGCTAGTCGCAGGTGATGCCATTCCTCATCTTTCTTATTCCATTAAATATCATCATTTCGCTCATTTCATAAAAAATAATAATAAAGTAACTGTACATACTGTACATACTTTTCAAGTGACATTTGACAGATAGAGGTTATTGACATTCCTATTCTTATTTGGATCGCATTGAATTCAATTTCATTCATGGGAGTCATCCGCCATCTTTATCACTGTCATTATCCATTTTTATTTATAATGTGTATTTATTGAATTTGTCCTTGCTATTAATTACTTGACATTGGCGAAATACTCGCGCTAGTCGCAGGTGATGCCATTCCTCATCTTATTCCATTAAAAATATCATAATTTCACTCATTTCGTTAAAAAAAAAAAAAAACATTCATGGGTTGGTTTTTTTTTCGCAGATTGGAACTGGGTGTAAACACGCACTAAATACTAATATTTTTAAGAAAAGGACATATGATGACAATATAAATTTATGATATAATTACTTATAATGAATAAGTAATGTCTAGAATTCGAGGAATAGTTCAAAAGGATGTATTACAAAAACACAAATATGGCCGTAATGAAATACTCAAAAAGAACCATGAGGACCTATCCAGTAATTCGAAAGAGGACGAAGAAAGTAAGAGATTATATATACAATAATTGTAAATACTATTAAAGCAAATAAGAAGTGTTATGAATGTACTCACTGAAAAATAGGTTAGGATTGTGTAGAAAAAATGTTTACTTCGAAAGTAATACAAACCTCTGCAGAGGTAAATATAAGCAGAGTAAATATCTGGGGTACACCTTGGAGGTGAGAGGAACACACCTATGACTAATTCAATAATAATTAAAAAATAAATATTAAATAATAATAACAATAATTCTTAATGGTATTTATGTTATAAACTGTTGCCTATGAGAAGGTTGTTTTGAACTTAGAATACCAAATCAACGAATTGCTACACAAACTACCAAAACTGGAGAAAATATTCGACGTCCACCGCAAGATCGGCGAGGGCACGTTCAGCTCCGTGTACCTGGGTTCCCTGCGGCAGCACGCCGCGCTGCCGGCCGCCCGCCGCCGCTGGTTCGCCATCAAGCACCTGGTGCCCACCGCGCACCCCGCACGCATTGAACACGAGCTGCGATGTCTGCAGGACATGGGGTTTGACAACACTCACTGCACCTCCCATTCACCTATATTTTATTTTAAATTCTACACCCTCACTTTACATTATGTTTAAAATGCTGAAATCCAAAACTAAATTTTATAATCAATCTGAATTGCAACATTTTAAGTTATGTCATAGAGTTATTTTTTGTTGTACTTTTTATACTTTATGTTATATAACCATTTGCATGCTCACATATTTTCAGCGGCAGGGACCATGTGATAGGAGTGGAATTGTGTTTGCGCCACTTGGACACTATAGTTTTTGTTATGCCCTATATACCTCATACAAAGTTTTCGGTTAGTTTTATATATATATATTTTTAAAATATTTAATTTTTGGTTGGAACTGTATGTAGTGTGAGAATGATATATGAGAGGAGTGTGGTATCCGTGCGGCAGGAGTATGTGGGTGACATGGATGCGTGCGAGCTGCGCCAGTACATGCGAGCCCTGCTGGTCGCGCTGCGCCACGTGCACTCCTTTGGCGTCATACACAGAGATGTCAAGCCCAGTAACTTCTTGTATGACAGAGAGAACAAGAGGTACACCCTCATTTACCCACTTTAATCAAACATTTAATGTCCAATACACTTTTGCAGCTAATGCATGCTTGGTTTATGAATCATTCTTATCTATTATGTGTCATTAAATAATAGTACGGTTCCGCAGATACTTGCTGGTGGACTTTGGCCTTGCGCAGCGGTTGTGTCCCGCGAAGACTGAGTCGTCCGCCGTGCCCGCGCCGCCGCCACCACCCGTTCACACCAACGGCACGCGCAAGCGCCCGCTAGACGAGGTATGACACAATTGTCAGATCTACGGATATGTAGAGTACCCGCTATTTGTTGGCAGTGAACTTACTAAAATTTCGCGTAAATCATTATCTTGAAGTTGCTATTATTTTATTCAGGATAATTTACCAAACGCGAAGCGCGTCGCTCTCGACTTGACGGTCGGCTCGGCGGCGCGGGCGCTCCCGCGGGCGGGCGGCTGCGGGTGCGCGGCGTTGGGTGGGGTGTGCGGCGCATGCGCGGCAAGACCGCCGGCCAGAGCACCGCGCGCCGGCACTCAAGGTTTCAGGCCACCAGAGGTAGTTCTATCAATTGCATATATCACTACGCTACGGTAGCACTAGGCCGCTCGACAATGATCTGAAGTAGACGCCTTAAAGCACGGGTGAAGTGATTAGGTGGTCGTGTGGCAGGTGCTGTTGAAGTACCCCCACCAGACCACGGCGGTGGACGCGTGGGCGGCGGGCGTGGTGCTGGCCAGCGCGCTCACGGCGCGGTACCCCTTCTTCCGTGCGGCCGACGATGTGACGGCGCTGGCTGAGCTCGCCGACCTCGTGGGCACGGAGCCCCTGCAGAGAGCCGCGGATTCGCTCGGTAACCCGCCACGTAGACATTAAAACGCGTACACGATTGGAAGAAGAAAATAACCCTTTGATTTAAAGTTCATTCTTATCAGTGATACATTTATGATGTGGCACCATGGACTCTCATAATTGTGTGAATCTTTATCATTATTACGCGATCCGTGCGTCTTCAGGTGTTCGCGTGGTGGTGTCGTCGCCGCGGCGAGGTCTGTGCCTGCGAAAGCTGGCGGCGCGGCTTCGCGGTGCGCCGCAACCGGCCGCCGCCGCCGCCGTCGCCACCTGCCGCCGCTGCCGCCTGCCAGCCGGCCAATGCCTGTGCAGGGACGACACCCGGAAGGTACCGACTGCAAAATGTGTACTTTCACTCGCTCGTATGCCCTCGATAAATATCTACTACATGAGCACTTCGCCAGGCGGAGGAGTTCGACGCCGCCGCCAGTGTGGCCGGATTCCCGGACGCGGCGTTCGCGCTGGCGGCGCGGCTGCTGCAGCCCGACCCGCGCAGCCGGGCCAGCGCCGCGGAAGCTCTCGCACACCCCTTCTTTACGGCTGACCAGTGACTCGCCGAAAATCTTCAGACAACTTGTGCGCGTTATTATTACTTACGCTGGCGTCGCTGAACCATATTTGAGTGTTCTAAGCGTTGTGATTCGTGGTTGAGAGGAACCATTGGTGTGGTAAGGTTTAATATTGTTATTGCAGTACGATTCGGCTCCAGAGGCAAACTGGCTGTGACCACACATCACAACTTTTGTGTCGATGTTTTATTGATAGTTTACTATTTGTCCACAATAGTAATCATAAATAATGTATCAAGCTGGTGCAATAGACCTTGATAATACGGCCTTGGTTGGAGTCGCACTCTGCACTCGCCACTCCTCCGGTGAAGCTGTAAAGGCCACGTAACGGCCAACAGCGTAGTCCTTTAAAAAAAAACCTTGATTATCAGGTGCTACTGTATACATATTGTATTTTGTTTCTTGTCTAATTACCAATATCTTCATGACCAATTTATGGGGAATTTATTGTGATTTGTTGTTCCAAAAGATTTGACATGAAACTTGTTTCATTGAATCAAATAATATGAAACATTTTGAGTGTGAAGCTTTCGCTAAGCCGGACTTGTATATTAAAGTAACTTAGCAGTTGTTAATTTATATTGTTAAGTTTGATATGGGGACCTCAGCATGGACTAATAACTTTTAAAATACTTATCAAATATTATGTAGGTAGTGACGACAGGGCGCGGTCGCGCTGCATGCGGCCGACCCATTTTGCTGTTTAGTTTGAAGTGCCTTCATAGTTGTGTTCAGAAGAATGTTGTTGTTTTACCTTATTGTTAAAGACCTCTTAAATATTAAAGCCAATTTTGTATACCTACATATCCTTATTGTTTTTCCTTCCTCTTGGCATAATCAAGTTGCAGGGAATTTTAATACCGAGTACTAACCTGTGGTTTCGTAGCGTCACACTAAACGGTAATTTCGCAGGTAATAAAAAGTTGGAAGCTTCAAACAAATCTGTAATAATATCAAATGTAGGGGGTAAATTTTGTGAATAACATGTACATAGTTGAAGTGGGCAGTCACGGGAAAACATGCGAGGAAATAAATATGTGGCCATGTTCCTTAGATCTCACAATACTTTTATTTTATAAAAAAAATATTATTATCATTAAGCAGTCTTCATATCTACTGTACAGATATTTTACAAAAACATCAACCCCTCACTTGGCAAATCTATTGGAGCAGAGCTTTACAGCTTTATTACAGTGAATAACAATTGTCATAATTTAATGTGTGTACTAGAGTGTAAAATAGAATATTCAATTGTAACATGTGCACTCCTCAGAGGAAGGGTACCTTATCACATTCAACAGGATCATGTTTGTAGATTCTTTGGAATCAGTCAAGTATACAAGGCCACTGTGGGTTTGTTGTTGACACAATGACATTGGGACATTCAGCAGGTAGGGGTAACATATTAATTACTGCCATCATAAAACAATCTAAGCTCTCAGTTGCTTTCTCATTTAAGTACCTAACCATGGAAATTGGTCACAACTTACTATCCTAGTTATTAATTATGGGGAGTTTGGGCTGTGGGAAACTCAAGCGGGTCACTAGTAGGTACCAAGTTAATAACTTATATACTAGTATCTTAATAAATAAATGCCCTAACAACACTAAAATATACCATTGCTGTGCTTTGAGGGAGTTTGGGAGTTCTATTTCCAAGTGATCCATGCCGAGACACTGCACAATGTCCTATTAACACTTGACAGTAGCCTGACATGGAGCAGTTGTCTAGTATCTGATGTTAATTTTTCCAAAAGTTAGGGTTCTGCTGCAGTCTTCTCTCAAAGTTCTGATACCAGGTATGCAATGTGCTGAGTGGGATATAGGAAACTCCTGGCGTCGGCGTCATCTGGTCTTGCGTCATTGAGAATGACGCCACGAAATTGACTAGATTCTCTAACATCTTTTGAGCAAAGTTGATGTAGTTATTCTGCTGTTGTGCCTGAAACAATGAAAATATTATCTTAGCCATTAATTTATACTATAATAACATTACAGTATCACCAAAGGGGCATGGTACTCACAACAGAGGCAGCGAGCAGCTGTATGTTGGCATCTGGCTCAATAGAGATTCCTATCTGTGCGTTGTGGCAGATCTGCTGCTGGCCAAATGCACTCATGAACTTGTTTTCCACTGTAACACCATATAAACATTTCTTTCTTTCATTCATCAGTTGACATCTCATACAACACAATATAATTACATTAGGTTTCAATGACAGAATAACATTATTATGAGAGACTTACTAGATAATTCATGAAGCTTCTTCAAGTTGCCAATTTTAAATATAGCCGAAGGTTTGGCATTAGAGATGTGTCCGAGGAGCTGCCAGTTAGGGGGCGCGGAGGGATCGGGCCAGCTCCAGTACACCATGCCCGCCGTGCCCGGCGGCAGCGGCGCCAGTCCCGTCAGGAACACCACCGCGTGGTTGATCGAGTCCGCCTCCCTGATCGTCATTAGGAACTGTGTCTCGGACATGGGAACGAAGTCTGTTTGCACCTGTTTACACATATTCGGCACTTATTTGTTTGAAAATATCACTAAATATATAACAAATACGGTTGTTTATACTCACCAGACGGCCTGATACGATGAGCCCAAATACATTAGACATTTCGAGTAAGATTATTGTTATATTTATGCTCTCTCTTCATACAAAATAAATAAATGTACCATACATACAAACGTCATGTATATAATAGCTACCTATTGATTATATTTAATGTTGATACTTGATTCTTCTAGAAGCAGCAAAAGCTCTTGGATAGGTAGGCTTGTTGAAAAGGTACCGATATATCGATATTTTTAGCTGATATATTTGATCTGATATATCGATACAAGATATCCAATATCGAAATTTGTATCAAAAAAGATATAAATTTTATTATTTATGTAACTAAAGTCACTAGAATCCAAAACCGTAAAGGATAGGAACGAATGGAAAAAGGAACTGTATGGGAACTAAACCAATACCGTCTTTCAATACCCAGTGCCCCCATTCTCAGGGTGTCCCGAAGGACCGACAATTTCTCTCACACATTTATTCTTAAAACATTTTGTCGGGCACATCAAACTTTTTTCACATATTAGTAGTTTTTTCAAAAATTTGTATTTACAAGGGTATTTACAACAACTTAGTAAAAAAATATTATTATAATTCGCTTTTTTTACTTTCCAAAAGGGCCCCAAAATCTTGTGTGCCCAAGGGCCCCAGCCTAGTTTAAGACGGCCCTGAACTGAACAATTGGGTAATGACATCTGGCGGTTGAAATTTTAACTATTTATAGCTTACAAATCTATTGTCTCTGCATTACTATTGATGATCACTAATATTACTATCACATAATTATGTGTTGGTACTTTTTTTTCTAAGCCACTACTATGTGTTGGTTCCCAACTGTCTATGACTATTGATTGACTAGTATGTTTGCGTTGCGTGTATGTGTGTGTGCTGCAGTAATTATTGCCTAACAAAAAGTAATACCGATAAATACCTCCATTTTTATTGAGTTTTTTGTACTTTTAAAAAATGTACATTTTGTATAAAAATTACTGTTGATAAAATAAAGCTAATTAATCAAATATTTTTAAAACGCAAAATCTTTTGAAAGTTTGTCCGATATATCGACATCGATATTGATATATTTATAAATATCGATACATCGATATTTTTCACTTCCGGCATCCCTAGGTTGTGGGTTGTCAAGTATATTTGTCAAATCAAACTGTCATGTCAAAAAAATCGGATACAGGGACGCTACTTCGATAATTTAAAGTCATATCGAAATCAGGCAGATCTTCCTTTTCTTTTTGCGAAACTATATAATAAAAATTATATTATTTTATGACTAGGTATATGATTTGTTATAATAATAAGGCATTAATATTATAACGGCCTAAAGCCCCGGGAAACGAAAATAATTATCCGACATCTTTGAAATAAATTATGGAGTGTAGAAGTAAAGGAGAGTCATCGGTGTATTGAAAAAGTGTCCGTCGAAATGCATTTATAATATTTAATAATAAGGGTGGCGCCACTGATGGCGATTGGCGACAATGATAAATAATATAGTTTTTAACCACAATTGCTATAATCATACCATACCCTTTATCGACACCAGCGCGATTGTGGAAGATTTTTGAACTGTTATTTATACTGCGGGACACTTTTTCATTTTTTTCCCATAGCAAATGATTCTCCTTTACTTCTACGTCTATACACAAAATACCCGTTTTGACATTATTTATATGGTAAGAAGGATCTCAACCACTCTTGGTAATGCTCTGCGGTGATTTTTGTGAAGGTTGGCAATGGTTTATCTTATCTGATAAATGAGATGGCGAGTAGGGATGTGACTTCCTACATAAAAAATCGATGATTTATAAATATATTTTTATTTTAGTATGAAAAATCCATTTATAAATAATCGATTTTTCTTTAAAAATAATTGTTTTTTTTTATATTAATCGATTTTTTCAATAATTTTCCAAAATAAATGTTAAAATCACCGTTTTATGAATTAAAAATTGTTCCTTTGGTTTTAAAACCCATTTAGTCGTTGACATTTCTTCGCAAGACTTTTAATAAAAACACAACACTTTTGTCATGAAAAACTTTCAAAATAAAATTGTCGTTAGAAGATGAGGGTAGGGGATTTGGCAAAAATCACGAAATATCATAAGGGGTAGAGGGGAGTGTGTGTAGTAAGATAACACGGGTATTTATTTTTTGATTAAAAAATGCTTAAAAATCATCACGCGATTAATGGACGGCCCCTATATTGTTTTAAAAGCACAAAAGGGATGTCATCGTTGTAGACGCCCCTGACGCACAGGTGGCGTTAATGTACTTAATAGTAATACGCACTCCAGCCGGACTTAAATGTCGGGGTGCGGCAAATGAAAAATCGATTTAAAAAAATCTATTATTTGTAAAATAAAAATCGCTTATAAAAATAGATTTTTATGAAAAAGAAAAACAATTATTTTTTCACATCCCTAGGCGAGTGACTCTCAACCAGAGATTATGATTAATTATCATTATTTTTGTAGGTTTGCGCATTTATAAAACATGTGAATCCCCAGGGATTCATCCATAATCTTTAATTATAATGTGTATTTATTGAATTTTCCCTTGCTATTAATTACTTGACACTGGCCGAATTACCAGCTAAACGCAGGTGGTGGAGCCATTCCTCATCTTAATTTCATTCATTTCGTAAAAAAATAGGAAATAAACATGTCTGTATGTATATAATATACTAGCGTTGCCTACGACAACGTTCACGCAGATTGTAAAACCTGTGGGCAACGGTGAAAGTAACCAGTACGTCCGTCCATTGATTGAAGGCATTCTGCAGCAGCTCGCTCATCGTTGTTCACGTTACAAATTGAACTAAGCTATTATGTTATGCATCACGCTGTTCTAGAACTTGATGCATCCACAGTTCTCGGTAACATCTTTACAAAAAGTTAAATGCCGAAATTTGCCCAGACAGGGACCAAACCTACAACTGGTCCGGCTGATTGGCATAAGCGCATCATACAATACCACTGGATAGAAATTAAACACTGGTGCATAACTCATATATTATTTAGTGGAATTCAAAGATCAATAATATTTAGTCATATAGAAAATTCACAGGAACTAGCACCTGAATAAGCATATCTAACAATAAACAAACTTATCATAATTATTTGCTGAAGTAACAAACAGTACATTAAGTGTATTATAGTATGTGTTAATATAAAGCGTAAATGCATTAAAATCTGACGAGAGCAGAATGGAACTATTATCAAATAGATAAATAAACAACAGGGAGATAAGCAAGCAGGCAAATAATACAAAGACACAATAGATAACAGCCAGTCGAGACCCGCAACCGATTGCGTTATCGCGCCCAGCGGAGAGACGCTATACAACTTATTTTTAAATTATCACATTAATAATTACATCAAGTCTACTACCCATTCTACAATTTCAACAGGTTCTTCTATTACACAGTAAACAGGTAATACTTTATACCTACACACTAAATAAATATCGAAAATTTCATTTTCAAAAATACCACTTCCACAATTTAGTTTATTGTGCAGGTAGGCATTCTATTTTGTGACTAACCAAATAAATTATATAATACTAGTTACAATATTTAAATCGTTTGTAATTAATACAAATGACAAAATAATACTCCAAAATGATACAATACTTTAGAATATCTACTATGCTAATTATTCTCCAGTTAATAACTAGGTCATACGTCATTACTGAATATGTAGCAATATTATTGTACTGATAAAATATCAACCATGATGTTGAATGTGTTGCGGACACGTGTCGTAAGTCGCCGCGCCTAGTCCCTCATGTAGGGATAGTCCACGTCGCGCAGCGGTACGAAGGTCTCCTTGATGGACTGGGGAGTGGTCCAGCGCATCACGTAGTTGGGCCCTCCGGCCTTGTCGTTAGTGCCGGACATGCGGCCGCCGCCGAAGGGCTGCTGGCCGACCACGGAGCCCGTCGACTTGTCATTGATGTAGAAATTGCCCGCTGTCATCTTCAGCTCCTCAAGAGCCGTCTGTAGGAAGTTAGCGTCCTGTGCGAACACCGCACCTGTCAGCGCGAACTTGGTCGAGGAGCCTACGAGCGCGAGCGCCGACTTGAGGTCACGGTCTTCGTACGTGTACATGGTGAGCACCGGCCCGAAGATCTCCTCCGTCATGAGCTTGTCGTGCGGGTCAGTGGTCTCGATAATAGTGGGTTGTATGAAGTACCCCTTGGTACCATCGAAGTCGCCGCCACCGAGGATATTATTCTTAGGATTGTTCTTGGCATGTTTTATGTAACCAGTAATTCTGGCAAAAGCCTTGTCGTCGATGACGGCGGCTGTGAATACTTTGAAGTCGCTTGGATCACCAATTTTTAACTTAGCTCGCTCCTCAAGTAAGCCCTTCTTGATGGGTTCATAGAGGGATTTTGGCACATATATTCTGGAGCATGCTGAACACTTTTGGCCGCAGTATTCAAAGGCCGACCGTATTGTGGAAGAGACAACAGACTGAACATCAGCCGAGGGATGGATGAAGTGGTAATTCTTCCCTCCACATTCTCCGATTAACCGAGGATAGTTCCGGTACAGATTGAGATTCTTACCAACCTCATGCCATAACCAATTAAAGGTTGGTACGGATCCAGTGAAGTTAATTCCAGCAAGATGTGGAGAGGAAGTAATAGTACGTCCAAATGTAGGACCGTCGGCAGGTACAAAGTTAACAATTCCATCGGGCAATCCCGCCTCTCGCATGATGTTAAAGATCCTCCAGTTAGATAAAATGGCCGTATCTGAAGGCTTCCACACAACTCCGTTACCCATGAGGGCAGGCGTGTAAGCCAAATTGCCACCTATTGCAGTGAAATTGAAAGGACTGATGGCCGCTACAAAGCCATCAATACCTCTGAATCGTGAAGAATTTCTAGTGACGGAGGCATCCTCGGAGATGGGCTGGTATTTAGAATTCTCTTTGAGGAAGAAAATATTGAACTTGAAGAAATCTACGAGTTCCGCGGCGGAATCGATGTCGGCCTGGATCACGCTCTTGGACTGGCCGAGCATGGTGGCAGCGTTGAGGCGCTGGCGTTGCGCGCCCGCCATCAGCTCCGCGGCGGTCTGCCACACGCGGATGCGCTCGTGGAGCGGTGTGCGGTCCCAGCGCACCTGCGCCTCTACAGACGTTTGAATAGCTTTCTGAATGGTTTTCTCACTTGCGTAATAAAACTTAGCAATTTTCTTGGAATGATTGTGCGGCATCACCTGGTAACGCGGCTCCCCGTCCCGAATGGTTTCGCCGCCGATCACGATGGGCACCTCCTCGGTGACGGCGGAGGCGCGCTGCAGCTCGTCCGCCAACTCGGTGCGCTCGCGGCTGCCCGCGCGGTACCCCAGTATGGGCTCGTTCTGAACGCCGAAGTCCTTGAACATAGGCAGCTCCACGATGCTGGACAGAGAGCGCTCGAGGGCGCGGCCGCCGCGGGCCGACCTCGTCCATACGCTCAACATGGTGGTTTTATGAGTCGAATCAGCTGATGTCAGACTCGATACGATATTTTGATTGATGTTTTGCTCTTGTAAGGAACTGTCAAGTGCGTTCGTTACGTAAACCACGGCTCGCGGCGTTCGTTCATAAACCACGAAATGACAAAGAACGGGCGGGTGATGTTAGCGGTCGCGGTAATAATGACGTTTTCAGTTAAAGGAGGCTGTGACCTTCACCGTTCCATTACATTTTGTTTTGTATCGAAACAAAATAATGTCACAACTGCGAATTTCTCACTCGAGCGAGACAACACGACGACGACGTATTGTTTAGGTGAGACATATATGACATGTTTAAAAGTAGGTACATTTATGTATGTCTCTCTCACACACTAGATTTACGTTTTCCTATAAAACCGCTAGTATTTTTTCTGTGTTGAGTTGAGTAATGAGTATTGTTTGTATTTTTTTTTCAGATCAATGATGCTGCTTTTCTTTCGGCATACTTGATTTTTATTAGAATTTAGATAGGCTACCTTCACTTCATAAACGAAATCAGATAGAATGTGAATTATACCCAATAAAATAAATGTACTAGGTATGACGCCACACCACACTATTAGGATTTAGGAAGTACTCTGCCATTGTCAAGATTTAAATTTAAATAGCGATATTCAGTCACAGAAACACATTAGATATCTATGTAGGTAAGTAGGAGATTAGGTATTTAATTATGCACAAAACAAAAAAATATTTATTATGAAATCATGATACCTAATCGATCTTACCGATATCGATAATACCTAGTACCGGATGACGCTCTGCCATACTGAAGATGGAAATATCGCATCTATAGAAGTATAAAGACCTAACTTAAAAATAATGTTGTTGAAAAATGGTCGTTTGAACGACCCTTTAAAATTTATAGTCGAAATCCTAAAATTTCAAAATGGGTTTTCAAAAATACTTTTAAAGATGCGATAAAATACTTAGTATCCCTATATCTATCTACCAACCTTGAATAAATACATAAAACTTAGTGCACCTAGCTGAAGTAAAAGAAGAAACGTAAGCATAAAAAATCTGGCAGCTGGCTAGCAATGATATTCATTGCTGGGCCAATGTCTAGCACCAACACTATAAACTACTACAGCCCTTTTAACGTCCCACTGCTGAGTATGGGCCTCCCCTCAATGCGAGGGGGGATTCAGGCAGGCCATAGTCCACCACGCTGGCCCAGTGCGGGTTGCTTCACACATCTATCGAGAACTAGACAAGTTCCCTCAGACTTGCAGGTTTCCTCATGAAGTTTTCCTTCACCGTTTCATAGCAAGTGATAATCTCGGATGAAAATGAGATTCGCACATAAATTCCAGAGGTGCGAGCCGGGGTTTGAATCTGCACAATTTGATCCCAAGGCGTGCGTTCGATCCAAAGAGTATAGTAATATAATATGAGAGTTCGACCACTCGGCTACCACTGCAAAAAAATACACCAACAACAAAAAAAATAAAAATATATGATAGATGTGAGTCTACGGCTAATCCATGGATTGTGTGTGGGATTCATTCGAATCCTTTCACCTTCATCCCGTGTGTAATAGTATCCCTCTATGCCTTTATCACTATAAATTTCATTTGTGTATTTATTATATATACCTACATAATGTTAAAAAATTACTTATTACAAAAAATAAAATAATATTTTTTTCACTTCAGTAGCTCAAAAATTTAGGTTTTGCTGCCTGAAATCAGTTGTTGTTGCTTGTTTTTTGCATCTAGATTCTCGTGCCGTTGAATCCCTTGCTACACTGAATTCAAAATCAGCACTCACAGCAAAAACCGACTTTGTTCTCTTGTTGCACAAATAACTATTTTATTACTTGGCCAAATATTTGCTTATCGCTATGGAGGGTAGCATACTTATCGCGGGTAAAGCATACCTATATACCTGCCTATTTCATTATATTGAAATTTGTGATCCATGTCTCCCTAAACTATATAATAAATACTTACCAATGACATACTTACTTTTATTCGGACGCACTTGGTACTTTGTAGCACGGACAAAAATTATTCGTGACGGTTATACATACTACTATAGTAATACGGGTAACGAATAACTCCCATCCCTACACTCTGCAATACCACTTCAATTCTGCAGGCAAGGCCACCCCTCTCCGGTTTACAGCTCCCATATTCAATAAGACAAGTGGGCATCTAGCCCATTTCGCCATCCCTTTGGGCTTGTCGTATTGCCGTTTCCAGCTGTTTGGTAACCACTGAGTTTTTTTTTTTAGTTTATTTACAATATACAAAGTTTTACATCTGCAATTTACAAAAGCTGTACCACGCAGACCTCGTAGGGTCTCTCTGGGTATCAGCGAGCCGTTAATAATAAAACAGTACACGTTCTGTAATTACAACTCATTGGTCTCAAACTCTCGACGCGGACGTGGACGGACCCAGAGCACCTCCGACAATTATGGTTGGTCGTCGCCGACGATGATAATATAAACAGTAGTAGACTTCTAAATATTTTATTGCCATTTTAAAATCAATACATTTCTGGAATATACATATTCAGTAGATATGAGTCATGGTATCGTCGTGTTTCGCAGCGTGCGCGGCGTACGGTACGGACACGATGAAACGACCGATACAAACTGCGTGCTCACCATTTTGTACCCAATACTACACGAGGACATCACAATGTTACATACAATTAAACGCAACCAGCTTCCTCCGCACGTCCACGTTGTGACTAATTATATTAATATTTAGTTCATATTTTCTTTTGCGGTCCAGTGCCCAAATGCAGTTTGCGTTTCTATCTTCTATATGTTGTATAATTCGTTTCGATTACACAGAAAATAAAATTGTTAGTTTTATAGATTACATAGAAAGGTGATTGACTAACATGTTATATTAAGTACCTATAATTACTTTGTTTTTGCCTGTTGGTTCCCACATGTAACTATGGGCATTTATGCGTCATCAACTCTTGCCGTCCCTTACCACAGTTTAGGTACTTAAAAAGTTTAATTTAATTGCATTACTAAACGATTATCAATGACAAAGGATAACGTTGAACACTTACTGTCATCATAGTACACGGAGGCACAATAAGAAGCATGCTAGGCATTGGCAAGTGTCGACCTGGCTCGGCCAGCGGAGGGCAGTATGGCAGCCTCACACCGCCAGTATGGCTGCCCTCGACTGCACGCGGACTGACAAACTGATAATGGATTCATATTATCGTCAGACCAACGGACGACTTTGAATGATCTTAGTTTATCGTAAAATAAGCATTTTTAGAGTAATTTCCAAAATTAACTTCTACGGGAATCGAACCCGCAACCGGGCCGGGCGATCGCGGAACGACATGCGAGAGGCTGCAGTGTCGGTCGGAAGGTTGGAGCGACCCTCGCGCGGCCCCATGCCATTACTACACCAATTAATATAATAATAATAACGACACTTAACGTACTAACCACACATCATACATACATCATACATACAGCAAAACGGTTCCCTTCCCACAGTGATACACATACACTATTGGTACCTACTTATCGGAATGAACAAGTATTAATGTCAAATGGTTAAAATCATTGTCATGAGATACATAAGTATAAATAAATTATCCCCCAGACGACAGCTTCACCCTCGCGGGTGCCGGCAGACGACTTTAAATACATGCACTTAACAAACGATTTCTTCTTTTCGTTGAAAAACATTAGAACCTGTGTATGTGATCTCGGCGAGTCCGCCGCGTGTCCATAATACTAAATAAGCGTGTACGCGTCACTAATAAATGCTCGGAGCTCGCCAGTACAGTATAAACACGTTACGACACCATCACAATATAACGAGTGGAGCGCGCGACTTTGCAAAAGGCACAGCTCATTTGCGTAATTCGAATAAATTTTAATTTAAAATTACAGTATTGTTTTCTTATATTTACGCGAATAGTTTAATTTCAATTAAAATTACAGTTTTAGAAATATAATACAAAATATTCATAGTCTCCTCTTACACTCGACGCATATTTTTTCAATAAAAAAAAACTTGTAAACCTGTATAAAATCGTCGGTAAAATTCATACAAAATTTAGGAATGATCTACGGAATGAGTATACATCACAAATCGGCCTCCGACGTGTCGAAGCGGGATACGACCGACCCGACGCCGGCGCACCACTTGTCTATTCGTCTATGCTCCACCATAGACTAACAACAATCACGTCCGCCGGCGGCTCCCCGGCGCGTCGGTCTCGGCTCGCAGCTCGCACGGTCACTCGCAATACATTTATATACTCGCAATAAATGCGGTAAAAGATTTCAAAATATGTAAAGTCGGAGCGTCCATCGGTCGGTGTCGTCGAAGCCCGGAACCCGTCGTATTCACTCATCTATAAGTAAGATATGACTCGATGCGGCTTAACCTACGCGCGGACGCACGCGGCGCTCGGGCGCGAGTGCCGGTGGTACGTCGCGACATGGCAGTATTCAATTTCACTTTACAGTCCACGACCTCAGAGGTGAGGCGGCGGGCGGCGGGCCGGCGCGTTAGAACAGCAGGTCGGTGGCGTGCGTGCGCGCCTCGCTCCACGAGCGCGCCGCGCCGCCCGCCTCGCCCGCCTCGTCCACCTCGTCCACCTCGTCCACCTCGTCCGCGCTCGCCTCGGGCGCGCCTGCACCAGTCTCGGCGAGGAACTCCGCCGCTGCTGTAATATTACTCATCATTCAAATACATATTGGGGCGCATTCATTTATTTGGCAGTAATATTGTCGTTGTCGTGAGTACTGTGCGATTCAAATAAGAATAGGAATGTCAAATGTCACTTGAAAAGTATGGTTTGCAAAAAAACTTATTTGCATAACAATAATAATAGTCTTACAGCAAATTTAAATAAAAAGGTTGAATTCGTAGTAAATTTTCTTTATATAATATTTAATTGTCATAATTCGTTTTTTAAAACCATACCATAACCTTTTTTATTTGCATTTTTGGCGCAAAGGCCCAGAAGCCATGCCAAAATTATTAAAGAAAAGAAAATAAGGACGCCAGTCACCATTTTCTCGTTGTTAGTGTGCTTCGTTGTGCGACTGAGTGCATTTTTCACTTAACATTTGAAAATAAATTTTTAATTAAAAATAATATCTTTTTTTGCTCACCCTACCTAACTGGTTAGAATTGACAGCTATGACGTTACAATATGGCGCCAGGTCGATCCTATTCTCATTTGAAATGACACAAATAAAATGATATTTTTTTTTTTTGCATAATATAGTTTTGTCCTTTTCGATAATGAGTGTGAGGTCGATCAGTCAGCTCGCGAGCGGGCGGCCCGGCCGGGTCGGCTCCGCGACTGGAAGTTTAATTTATAGATGAAATGGATGAGTTCGACGGGTCATCAGGGGCGTGTGGTGTGCGACTCACCCGAGAGCCTGGTGTCGTGCCGGGTCACCCCCAGCTGGAACACGTCGCTGAACGTCTTGCTGGGCGTGTAGCTGCTCAGCGCCGCCGACGCTGCGGGAACGGGACGGGGATATAGCGCTACGACACTCTAGCCTGGCCATCTAGCTCATCACATTAACAAAACAATCATACTGTTTACTTTAACATTCTAAAGAAATAGAGTAACATGTTACCAAACGTATAAAATGGCTATTCCATATTTAATATAGTTGGTACGGCATTATGTAATGGTAGTCATCTACAGTACTGTGCACTGTGCTAAAAAGTAATAAATACTGGCTTCGTGGGCAACGTTTGAGCTACTCTGCAAGCGTTCTCATGTAGATATTGTAGCCTCGCTTTTTAAATATAAAATACATTGTATAAACAAACAATACAGCAGTTAAGCGATTATGTAACTCTTACTGTTATCAATTTTCGTTTGAAACAAAACATAGCCAATTCTCAATACATTGTGACATCAATTTTGAAAGAAATTGATTGAAGCAGGTTTGCACCAGAGTTACGAAATCACCCTGCGGTTATAAAGTGCATCGGATTTAGCAATAGTGGCAGGCGGGAGGTCGGACTGTGGCACCAATCACACGGTGGAGTAGGCTGCGGGCGGCGCCGGCGCCAGCCGCACCACCACGCGCCGCCTTAACACTGCCGTGACATACCAACCACGCCATGCCATCATAAAATATTACCATTATTTTGCACTTTAACATAATGTAGGGTTCGCATCGCTAAGGAAAATCGTACGAACATAACACTTATAAGATCATTTTCGTAACTACTTGTCTGTCATAGACCGGACGGCACTCGCGCGAAGGATTACACGCAAGCGTCCCCGTCGCAGAAAATAAAACAGATATATTTCCTAAGCGGATGAGTTTACTTCCGTTCGATGTTATATATCTGTTGGTACGAATAATTTGTACTTATTGATATTATTAAGTATGCATACGAAGATGAGCTTATTTATAGTAAGCTATGTCTGCTATCAGATGTCTATACTTACCAATATTATTCTCATAATAGTTCAAAAGTCACTCCCTACAGCAATTAAACCAATTGAAATTAAAATGTTGCGTGTACTGTTGATTTGGTTTCAATCTCAATACCATAGATGAGAGGGCCAACATCGTAGAGAAGCACTTCAAGTGCAAGTCCCCCCCCCCTCCCGGCGCCGTGTGATACATAATACACAGTGCAACCATTGAACCCGGACCTTGTTTTGCAAAAACTATCACATGTTATTACTAAACAATCGGTGTTTTGACTTGATAATGGAAACACGCGGAATAGAAATGCGCGCCAATGGGAGCCGGCGGCTGACGATCATGCAATGGCTTTATAAACATTCAATAATCACGGGTAGCGACTTTATACAAGTGGTGCTCTTTTTAAGTAACGTCCATCTTCCGTTTGATAGAAAACAATACACACGGTTGGTCTCTAAACAAAATGAATGCATAAAAAGGTAACTAGTACCAGGAAATGTGCATCCTCATTCGTAGTAGCTCCAGAGTTCAGTATCGCAATTCGAAAAAGACCCAATATGAGTCCCCCTCAGTACATAGTTGGTGGTGGGGTGGATGGAAGGTGTTCTTGATGTTACCTATGTGTGTGTTGGCGGCGAGTGTGGCGTGCAGCGGCGACTCTGCGAGCTGCTGCGCGGGGCTGGCGGCGGGCGCGGGGGAGGGGGCGGGGGCGGCGGCCGAGGGCGAGTCCTCGCACACCGACGTCTCCGAAGGGTACTCGAACGTGCGCGTCAACGAGTCGTCGAACTGAAGCTTGAGCTGAAAACAATCACAACCGAGCAGTTAGTTACGTCGACATCACGTCATCCATAGATAAATCATCATACTAAAGGAAACTTATAGAACATAACTGGCCCCTAGCCATCGTGTTACAATAAAGTAACAAAAATTACCATCTCGTCTTTCTATCACGGCACAGACAGTACTAGCTACATTGGAAAAGTGTCATCAGTATGGTGTGGTCCGAGGCTGGTACGCCCGCGTCGCGACCGCTGGCACTGGGTTCCGATGTAATGCAGTCAAACAGGCTTACCCGGCTTGTGGCGTTCGCAGACTTTTTGTCACGAAGTGACTTCCACCAAAGGAATGTTATCCACGGTCAGATATGGGAAAAGAGATTTGTTTCCCTCACCTCTTTTAATAGTAACAAAGAATGCGTTCACACGGTTAATGTTATATGTAATAGCGGCCGTCACGGGTCGGCACACTACGTCCGGAGGAGCCCTCGGACAATGCCCTGTACCATAGCCGTAATATCTCTGGAGTCTTCGAGCTGTTGTCCGATAATAATAACGAGAAAATTCGTTATAAACAAGTCTCATAACAAAGTATCGGGATGTTGAGTGCATACGTACTGAATGGATTATCGATCATTATACGTGAGTTGTGTCACAACATTGTGATAAGAACAAAATGATGACGCAAGTCAATCATTAGACATGTAGGCCCGGGAGTGGCACCGGTAAGCTACCAAAGTTGGTATTTGTCCATTTATGGGAGGAACAGACAGAATTCTGCGGACAGGATTCTGCTTCATAGATAGACATTTACGTTTGCGAATTATTAGCTTCACGATTTCTCATGTGGCTAAGCTGTTTTTTTTATTTATTTAAAATGATCGACGAGCAGTCGAGCACATTGAAGCGACATAGTTCTAGATTAGATTTACAAGTGTGATATTAGTTGTATCGAGAGTGTGCAGTGTTGGTGGGTTACCTTAGCGATGCGGTCTCGGTTGGGTCTGTCCGGCATCGAGGAGCGGCCGTTGATGAGCACGTTGTCGTTGACGAAGCGCACGCTGCACGGCGAGGGCGGCCCGCAGTCCACCTCAGACTCCGAGTCCGAGTCGGCGCGCGCCAGCGCCTCCGGCCGCAGCACCACCACGCCCGCCTCGCCCGGCTGGAGACACATAAAGACTTCTTGTTCATATCTACATTTCAGTTGTTAGGGGGGTTATGGATGAACGGTCACACGCAACAGCTCTGAAAACAATTTTATACACCTTTAGAGATCGTTTGAATCGTTAAGACATCAAAGATATTCTTGGTAATAAATGTACCTGTGTAGTACCTATATAATGTCGCGAGCGTGAAGTAGTATATATATAGTGTGTGCCGGCGTTATAAGTAGGTGCCCACATTATCGAGAGCATGGCGTAATCGCCGCGGAACGAGCCCACTCTTCCGGAGCCGTTGCTAAACAGCGTTTATTTGTGTGGTCAACGATATGTTTGAAGATCATTGTTGATTGTGCTAATGAGCAATTGAGGACTTTATTCAAGCTACTAACGTCCTATGCCTTACGTACTTGTATCCACAAATTTAAGAGGCTTGCAATAAAAGTACGTAGTAATTATGCACACCATTTAGTGCAGCTCGGTAATAAACAATTTATTGTCTGCTCACATTGAGTTGCTATTTCCGAGAACATTCTTTGTTTTCTTTTTGAAAAAGGTGACTTGAATTCCTAACCAGCTCTTGTCAGTAGGAGCAACATTCCGAACCGATTATATATTCTAACTATGTAATCATAAATGGTGGCCTACCTAACTAAACACTCTTTGATTCTTATGGATAAGTAGGAATGCATGTGTAAGAAGAATTTAAAGCCCCTATTTTGCGAATTCCTGGTACAGATATATAGACCTTAATCTACTATTTCTCTTTTCTGTCTCAGAAATGGGTTCATGTTTTTCGCGTTGGAATGTTACGTAAAAAACATTTCTTTTACGCTTCAAGTTCACGGAACGAATTTCCCGAAACCAGTTATAGGCGATTAGTTGCGGAATCCGGTCCGGCGTCCGGCGGCCGTGACGCTACGCCGTGCCTCCTTCAAGGGAAACGGGTCTTCGAGCCGTGTGAACCGATGCATGGGGAGGGGGAGGGAGGCGTCTCCCGTGGGACTCGGTAATAGAGTTCACCACGGGTAACCAAGTGGATACTTTATTAATTGTTACAATTAATTTGAATAAGGCTAACCCGGTCTAGTGTTGTTCGCAACACCTTATCAGTGCGTAACTGAACATTGCCCTCCTTGTTGGTTTTTAATTCACTCTTTACACGATTGACGCGAAATTTATTAAACCTTCGTTAAGTATTTATAAGTTGAATACGAAATAGATACTACAATTTGGAAAGAAAATAAGTTCGTATCTACCTACAATACTTTACGAGCTTTGCGTTAACGTTAAAATAAATGTATTTATGCAAGTTGGAGTAAGCGACAACCAACAGTCCTATAGTAGTATTTAGATATGTAAATGATATGCGAGGGCAAATAATACATTTGAAAGCAAGCACAGTGCAACGTGCTATTTCTGTAGCTAGCTGCACAACAAAAAGAATTAGGCGCATGAGCTGGCAACAGATTCTGTTGTGCAGAAGACTCGAGTCGGTATGGAGCCGTGTGGTCGGCACCGATCACACGAGCGGAGCGTCATGACGCTTATTGTAAGGATGTTACTCATTTACACGTATTGTTTGAAATATAAGTTATTTTGGCAGTTATGGGAGGATCTTTCTGCCAGGCGGGTGGTATGCCCGGTCGGGTCCGCTGCGCCCCACTGTTATTCTTGGGGAATTTGTATGTATATATATGTATAGTTCAGAATTCAGATCGTCGAGCACTCTTATTGCGCGAGTTAGGATTTTCACAGTACTTTGGATGGCGGTTCTTTTTCTTGTACATGTAGAATTCCGATGAGTTGGTAGTCGCGCCATCAATTGGTGATTGGTAGAAGCTCTGCTTCGTGGCGGGATTATACGGATCGCCACATTATGATAGCGATAATTTTCAATTGCTAAATTATCGATTGCACACAGGTCATTCGAGTTAATTTTCAGTTTTCCGCTGACTTTACATAATATCACACCGGCAAAGTGTCGCGTCCCAGTTATAATGGTGCTGTAGTATGCAAATACTTGATATTATTACAACACGGAGACAATGGCGCCGCCGTACGTGGAACAAGGATATTTTGTTACGTAAATGTATTATTCCGCTGAGCACGCTTATCGCGGTGTTTGCTTCTAGTTAGATGATTAATATGTTCACAGTAGCCTCAATAATACAAATTAAATAGTCAACTTGGCGAGAACTGTATTCAACTAAGCACCAATTGTAGCTTGCTCTGCGATTATTGTCTTGTCATAACGTCTCTTAAAACCAAAAGCGCTGCAAATGCAAAAATTTCATTCAAAATATCACTAAAAAATTATTGTTTACCTTGATGAGAAAGATGGGCCCGCCTCTTTCGGAATCGCGATACATTTCGCACGAAGTTATCGGTATCGGTGCCAATACTTGGCAGACTTTACAGATAACGGCTTAACACGGTGGTCATAGCGAAGGATAGAAGCCCTTCCGAGCGGGCGCGAGGTGGCCGCGAGGTGGCGGCGACGCGGGGCCGGGGACGATACGTCAGCGACACGACTCACGTCCCGATGCACTACGGGGCCTCCGGACGACAGAATTACACGATAGCATATCTTAATCCAGGATTGTAATCAAGATTATGACGCGATCAATTATTACTTATAGTGACATTATTAAAATCCAAAAGGAAATTGATAAGATTGTTGTTCGGATTATCTGTCATGGGTAGATGTTATGGCATCTAATGCCCGTCTAATATAATAAGCAACTTGGTTTAAGTAAATCCTACAATATACGCTTTGGTATCTACTCTCAAGATTTTAACGATTATGGACTTTATTGGTCAAACTAATTGCTAGCTAAGTTGCTACAGTAATTTTTACTCATTTATGTAGTACGCTATTGGCTCTAGGAGGGGTATCTACTCAGCGTCAACTCTGTCAAAGCGATTGCAAACGGTGAAACAATCCCAAAATGTCTTTAGTTTGAAGACTATATTAGTTATTGGTCCGTATAGCCCATTATCTAAGTAGGTCGTGTCGTTTTGCGGTCGCAGGTTTATGCGGAGGTACCTATGTCTGCTCGTGAGCCGGCCACGTGTCCGTCTCGCGCGTGCTCGATAACAGAGCACGTTTACATTGTTATTGCAACTCTCCGAATAACAAACAACAAAATGATAAGCTACGGACAAACTAACGTGATGTACAAATTGCTATACCAACTTCGGAATCATTGACATCCGCTCTGGTGAAGGGTGACCTGTGAAATAAGGGCGGATTCTCGCTTTCCTGTATTTTTCAATAGCGAGTTGGGTCATATGTCGGCGTTAATTTAAAAAATAAACAGCACACCAATTGACCTTTACATAATTTGGTCTCGCAACGATAGTAGTCCAAAACGAGCTTTACAATTTGTGACCTTTGATAAAATCATCATTATTATTCATGCACCTAATTATGGTGTAAGCAAATAAAATAAACCGCTCTACATGCATTTCTGTCTGGAAATAATTGTAATAGTCCGTCTCCACAGCCTTTTGTTACTGAATCTAAATTCTCCATTTACAGTCACTAGCACTCACGGGTCAAGTTAATCCATTGGAGTATTGTCAGTGACTCGTTCGTTTCTATATTAATGTTCCGGCACGTTTCTGAATCACCAATTGGTTCACGACTCATCTGGTCGAAGTCCTCGTTTTATGTTTCTCAATGCAAATGTTAGGAAGCTTGTGTTGTGCCCGCTCCAAATGTATTGTTATATGAAAAAAATATGCGTAGTTTACGCTTTCATCGTTTGAAATCAACGATTTATTACGTTATTCAAGCTTCCAGAGATATATGAGAGTTTAATTTTCCAATATTCACGGTGTTAACAGGTAGATAAGGTAATTAAGGTGTAGGTATACACTTGGTGACTCATGTGCAGTGTAAAGTTTCCCCTATGCTTTGTTTTACAAAGCGTGTGTGCGTCAGGTCTCCCCAGTCCCTACCCCGCCTATCGATCCAGGCCGTCTGGGAGCTCGGTGCACGGTTTTGACAACAGCGCTATTTGTCCAGTCGTTATCGTGGTTATTCGGCAGATATATTAAGTGAGCCATTAATTTATTCCTTATCGATAGCATACCGATATAAGTTATTAATACAAAACAACAACAATTAAGCTGTAAATTGACGTCGGTAGCTCTGCGATACGGGAGCCTATTTGCCACTTGATATAAGCGGTTATATCTAAACACGTATTAAACACTACGAAGTGAAACAAGTCAAAGACAAAATCAACTCTATAACTAACGGTACAAGATACATAGTGGCTTAATTCATTTTAAGGTGATTATCTAAACGCTTAGAGAAGATAGAGAAAGCGATCAGCATATTCGGCACAGGATTGAAGTGGACTTGATGTTTCTGCCTGTGAGCAGGTTTCCTTACAATACGTTTTTGAACAGGTATCGAAGTGTTCAAGATGAACTAAGACCAAGGTCGCAATTAAAATCCAATCTTCAGTTATTATGTATCAATGTGCTCAGTAATGATCCAGTTGCCGGGCCGGTATGCGGTAGTGCGGTGGTGGCTGGCACATCGGGACCGCGCGGACACATGTCATCGTCACCCAAGCTTCTAACCGCTGATACATTATACGCAAGTTACGAAACTGCGCACGCGCACTTGTACGTGCGTAAGGTAAAGGTCTCACACGTGTTGACATGACATACAATTATGGAAACTAATTTAGTCTCAAACACATTTGGCGAAATCGTTCAAGCATCATACGATATGTGACGATAAGTGATGTATAAAATACTGAAACAGTTTTATTTTATTATAAAAGGCGCGTCTTTATCGCCAGCGAACTGATAGTGAAAGTACATATTGTCAACGTTATCACCAAATGATAAATTATGAAAGTGTTGAGTGGATCAGGAAGAGTGTCAAGGTTTACTATGGCGTCGTTGGGCTTGCAGTCTTTCATAGATTAGGATACCTACTCTGCCCGAATTAAGCAACATTGCCGGTACCACACATTTGAGTGTGGATCTCGCCAAATGTGTAGATGGCGAGTAGGGCTCACGAGGCGTGCACCAGACTTTTTTTTTTTTTTGTGGGGAAATCCTTTATGGATCCCCTTCCAGCCTCGGGGGAGGAGGAAGGGGTATGTGGGAGTCCCCGGCAGATTGCCGGTATACCCACTAAAAACCCACAGTGTACCACCCGCCGCTATGGAGGGATGCAACGGGATCGCCAAGGCATGCACCGCAACACCCCCGCGGCTCGCCTGGCTAAGTCGCCGGGCCCGGCCAAGCTGTTCGCTGGGCCCCTGGGACGGCTTGGTACAACCCCAGCCGTCCCAACTTCCGCCAAAACCGTGCAAAGGGTGACAGGTCCCCCGACCCATCACCCTGGTTTCGGCCAGTGCCATGTGGCACTTATCTCCCCTTTGAGGCGGGGGGGTTACAAAGTGCCCCCCCCCATTTGGTGGCTCGATGACCGACCCATACCCGCGCATATTGCGCACCTCTTTGCCGCCTCGCAGCCCGACGCCTTATGGCCCGCGCCTCCACAATTGAAGCAGAGGGCCCCGCGATCAACGCCCGAAGGGCACTTCGCCCTCGTGGGCGTGCACCAGACCTGCCTCCAAACTCACAGACTTCATTACCATGAATTCTTGTTAAAACACGCCCAACTATACGCGTCGGCCGAGAGAAAGTAAACGATTAGCGGCCGGGGCGGTATTGTCCGCAGACGGGTTAGCGGGGCCGTTTAGCGACACATACCCGCCGCCGCGGCTTCCATACCTAATAAGTCGCATAATAAGGTTTAGTAAATAACTTAAGTACAATAAACTATTATTATGGCTACTAAGCTAATGTATACCGAAACTGTATTCTTACTAAAGTATGCAGTATTTACTAAGATTAACCCTAAAATGTATCAAAGTTAAGTATGTTCCATTTACAGTGGCATTTACAGGGAACTTTTAGTTAGATTTTAACTTCAATTAGCAATTCGCTAGAATACAACGGCTTCATGAATCCATGCTGATACGTAATAGGTATTTTGGCTGTTTTGTAAATTTAATCCATTGTATGCAATTCTCTGTTCAAAGTTAATTTGCCTCCACAATACTTATGAGTAATTGCACGCAAGCACCTCATGGTAATAAGTCTACGTGTAGGTATTGTATGCTTATAGTGGTTTGTGCATTATAGTGGATTCGCCGATGTGATTGCACACGCCGTGCCAAGGGGTTTATTTGGCTGCGCGATGGACACGTGCGCGCGCGCAATGCACCATCATTGACGGTGTGTCGCGGCCGCCGAGCCCGTATTCCGTGCGAAACATCTCCGCATAATGCGCGCGCGTGCCTAATCTCTACAGGAAGCTGTACGTGACGGGACACACTACAAACTATTTTTCGCGATCTTTGTGTTCTCATTATAGAATTGCTATTTTTTGCATAGAGACGGTGGTTTCACATAGTCCATCTTATTAACCGACTACTTTTTATTAGTCAAGAAACATTTCAACAGACTTGAAAAATGTCAACAGTCATTGCAAAATTGAGAAGACCTAGGTTACAAAAATCTTGTAAATATTAATGTCGATTTCGTAAATATTCGAAGAAATTAAGTGCTATAGGTAGCTTCATTTCTTTCTTAAATCGATCGATAGATGGTGCGGTTGGAGGACTCACCTCGCCGGTCACGGCTAGGCGGCTGTTGAGCTATATAAAAGTGAGCCGCGGGTTACGCTTGCGACATTTTCGGAACGCAGATATTGTACGAGTGCAGGAAGTAATTAATTTGTTGAGGACATTCTGAGCGTTGCAAATGATCGGGCCTTGCCTGGCGCGCGAAATGACTCTGTGACATTAATTAATATTGCAAGTGAAGGGTGCCCGGGAGAACTGCGGGCTATTCTCGGGCACACACTTCACGAACTGTCTGTGTGAATTGTATTGGTGTGAATTTAAAAATCTGTTCTGTCTGCATAAGACAATTAATTCGTTCTAATTATATTGAAAAAATCATTTGTTCGATCCATATCCCGAGTTCTAGGAAACAAGTTTTATATTGAAAGTCGTGACACTTGGTTACACACCAAAAAAGCGTCATTAATTTGCCTAACCGGTTATATCCAAGCAGTACACATATAAAATTCCATATTAAATTTGCAATAAACGCTTATCGAAACGGATACCGAGAGTAATGTACTTTAGTCGCGGTATGAGTAATCAACAACACTAGAGTGCCTCCGGTGGCGCGGCGGCGGCGCGGGCGCCCACCGGCTCGTCCGTCCGTCGTCGGTTGGCACAATTAATATTGTCATAATAGAACGGTACGTACGATCACTTGATATCTCCATTTGCTCCGAGCAGAGGTCGACTAATTGGCGGTTAAACAACATCTAATTGACAGCGTGACGCACCCGCCTCAGGCGCATACGCTTTGAAATTAGGATTGACACGCGAAGCATGAGTTGAACTTCTGTCAGGTCACAATTTCATGTTCTGTACAAGCGTTAGGGTGAATGTATCACACAGAGGAGACGATACTATAAATAGGATATATGAGTGGGTGATGACGGCAGAAAAAGAGCTGTACCCTCGTTTCAGGAGACACCATTGCTCAGCTGCAGGTGTGGTACGAGGTATAAAAAAGTATCGAATCTAACGAAAGCAAATAACTTTTGTAAAAGTTGCTTTAAAAGGAAACCAATTGTAATACGTTTTCTAAGGAATTGGAATAACTTATAAATTTAAAATTGTTATTGTTTTTGTGGGAGGTAAGTGTAACATTAAAATTTATGTTCAGTCCTAAAGGACAATGTCTTATATAGTCAACCTACATAAACAACTTATATTGCTTTGTCAATTTTGGCGCGTAAATACGATTATGGTAGAGTCTCCACCTACCTACGGCGACTGCGCGGGGGACTCGCAACAATGTCATCTATGTTGCGATGACCGCTTAACGGCATTTTGAGATAGGTAATTATTGTATTACTGATTCACGATACTTGGTCGCAAGTCACCTCTATTGTAATTTAATTGGCGCCGTGTTTAGGACGATCAGCTCTAATGAACGGCTCACGTTATATCGACACGTCAAGTATTTCACGGCCGGCATTTAAAATAACGAGGAATAGAGATGAATACATTTTATTTTGTGAAACAATGAAGAAATACCTCTCGAAAAATTTAAAGGGGTTGCATCTGCGTGCCAGAATTCGTTTTGACTATGGAGATGTTATCTCATTTGTAAACATAACGATAGCAGCAGCAATTCTTTAGTTGATATTCGATATCTGTAATAGTGGTGCATGAGGCGGGCGCGCGGGCGGTGGGGGGTGGCGCGATGCGTGGTGCTGCGGACGGCGGCGGCGGCGGCGTCGCTGACACGCACAACCAGAGCGGAACGCGTGATAACCGCACCGGTGTTTTTGTGCCCATTATATGATTTCCGACGCCACACACCACGACGCGGACACGGTGATTCACGTGGTTCAGTTATATCAGCTCCTGCAAGCTGCATATTGTACCGACAGCCTTGTTGCCATTTGCGGAAGCTTTCTAAAGTATTCCGATATAATTGATTATATGTTTATTACAAACTAAAATCACATAATATGTATTGTAATATATTTAATGCCCAGTAATGTAGTAGCCACCCAACAACATAGCTACCCATATGCAAACAAGAAGGACCTGGTCTTCTTAGGGAGAAATATGGAATATTCAGTTCGGAATACAGTCGCTCCACTGGCGGAACAATCATCGTCCAGCGCGTCACGATATCGATGCGCCAGGAATGTGACTCACGCGGCGTTATTATCACCAATCACACGTGCTTCGCTTCGCTGCGTCATCATCAAACCAGTTCCACCACTTTCTTCCAAAAGCTTAAGTTGATTTAACGACAACGACACGATTTTCTAGCAAATCTGAATAGGTACCGTAACTATTCAGTATTTTGTATCTAAGTAAACGTTTCAGATTTTAAGAACGTACCTGAATATGAAATCGGTTTGATATCTCATTGGAAATAATAACATGTAAAAAGCTTGTAAAAACGACGCCCACTGCGCAGTGAAATCGCGGCCGGATCCTTAGAGCGTGGCATAGAAATGGCGTTATGACAACTATCATGGAATACTGATTGATCATAATGATCACTCATCGCCACTCGTATTCGCAACGAGAGTTGAGCAGAGAGCATTTGGATGCATGAAAATATTCAATTGATCACTTAGAATAGGGAATAATATTGAAAGTGAAAGGTTAGACTTATTTAGGTCTACATCAAGAAGTGGATAGCTTTGACCAAGGATTAGTGAAATTGTTCCGTTGGAATAGCAGGCCTAAGGACGAAATATATCACAAATTAGAACAATCTCACACATTCAGTGGCATCGCAGTATTGGCTGCCATATAATGTATCATTGACATTTGAATGTGAGTCCTTGCGTCATGCCGCGAGCCGTGAAATTATTTGTGCGGCCGCCGTCCGCGCGCGCGCCGCCACCGTCGATAGCCGTATCTGATAATGTGTGTTTATCGCTTAATGTACTGATGACTAATCCACGCGATACACTACCAAGGACAACCGGCAATGATTGCAATTTGTTTGAAAAAAAAAATGTTTTATCTATTCAGTAGGTTTAAGAGAAACTACTCTTACAGGCAAATCAAACACGACAACAATATTATTATTTAAGTTTTTCATACATACCTACAATTGATCTGTAGAATGTATGACATTTTTCCAAGTAATTGTTTATTCGGATTGTTTGGTACAGGTACAGGTGCTGTAGCAGGTTTTTGACTGCTCTGCTGAGTATAAGCGTAGTGCGGCTGAGTACAGTAATCGGTCCAGTAATAGTGAATAAAGAATTTAGAAGATATTCTAAATTAGGTTTTAGACGGGAGATCTCTGAGGGAGTTTGATTTTGTCACGGTTTTACTTTATCCTCGGGACGTATTGTTTGGGTGTAGGTTGATGCTTATTACGTCTTTCGTTGTCCGGATCTCAGAAGGTGACTCGTGTAATGTACCTACACGTATGGCTCGCGAGTCCGAGGGATGATGCAGGCGCCTGCGGACTGCGCTTCGAGCCGCAACATTTACGTGTAAATTATTCAAATACCGAGGTCGTTTCGGCTTGTACTGGATTATCAGAAATGAAATGACATTAGCATAACGAATCACCGTCTCCGATGTATTTTGTTATATATTTAAATTTTATGAAATGTTATGAGAAACCAAATCTCAAGTGCATAAAATAAGAAATGATACCACTTCGCGATCGTAACAAACGAACTAAACGTTCTTTCAAACAAACTTACTAAATAAATAATTTGTAATCTCAAAGTTGTGCTTGATTTCTTTATCATTGCCGAATATCGATCTCTGGACGTGTAACCAACTGGTGTGTTACCACGGGTGTTCCCTATGTATCTCTATACACGAAAATTATGTTCTTTAAGTTTAAGTTTGTGGTTGAGCCTAGCTCCAGACCCAAGTGCCCTGCACCGAGACCTAAGATGCCACGTTTCACGGTACTATTTAAAGATTTAAAGAATTTTGTTGATTATTTGAAAGTGATAAATCCTTATGCCAGTTTCGAGTTGTATGCATAATATAATAATTACAGTTTTTTTGGTTTAAAGTTTTTTTGCCTGTAACCTTTTAAATATCAGATTTATTTCCTCTTATTCTTGTGTAACTTATCCTAATCGCATTGAGGTCTGCAGCGGTCGCGATCGCTGATATAAAATAAACAAAAAACTGTGGAACCGGTTGACGGGTTAGCTGGTTCGTCTGGTCGTCAATACATAATTATTATTATGTAAAGTGCATGCGTGGATAGTGCGAGCGCGGCCGTAGCGGGGCGTGCGCGCGCGCACTGCCAAGCCACACCGCCTGCGCCGCGCTCTCACTGAGCGGTGGGAACGCACTTTTTTGGCAGGCCATCCATTGTGGCATTCCGTAGGCATGCGTTTTTGCAAAGGTTTAGAAAGTAACGATATTAGCATTATAATTAGTGATTATTAAACGCGTTTCCGCGCGGCATCGTCTCGACGACGATATTTCTTGTGTCGCTAGTTAGTTGAATCATTTGTTGCAGGAAGTCGCCGAGTCGTTGGTCATGAAAATATGATAGTCTAATCCATATCCTTGATACTGATTATATGATATCCGCTAACGGTAGGTACCGTCGGTAGGTGCGCGTTTATAAAAAAGAGTGCTGTCTAAATATCGGGGGACGAGATAGTGGCGCACGTTCAGTACTCATTGGGTAATTATTGATTTCTATCTGAATCAAGAATATTTTAGTTCATAGTAGGAATCATTTTTGTATGAATTTAGACAGTCGTCAGGGTTCTTTTATACGTATACGATCAAATTGAAAATGTGCCGAAATTTATACTAAAACTTAGCTGTTAAAAAGATGTAATTGTATCTTGCAAACATTGCATTAAGAACAAACTTTGTTTGAGTTTATGAAACATTAATTTTAACAGACCGACGTTGTTGTGGTTAGATCTGTGTCAGACTGCCGCCGGTGCGATCGATCGTTTCGGTCGAGTTCGCGCGGGTAAACAGTACAACGGAACTCTATATTGAAACAGCTGAACTTGATTACACCTAATGAAATCCTAATCCGGAATTGCCAGTGCCAGTGGAAAAATGGGCGTTGTTCTAGTTATATGTAAGAAGTATATATCGATGTCGACCTGGCACGAGCTTATGTTTTGAAATATGTCGTCCAAATATGTAGCGGAATGATCATTGATGGAGTGTCAACAGTAGAGTAGAGCAGGCAGACTCGGCACGGCACGCCAATTAGCGAGCAGATGCGAAGCGGCCCGTTACCTGTGCCGTGAATCAGACGGAGGAGCACAGAGGGTGCTCCGTGAACATTACCGTTATCCACTGACCTAACATAGACACATATCAAGAGTCTAAGAATTTCTCTAGAAACCATTAAGGGTCAGCATAAATTGGCTGGTATTTACACCTACCGACCGGGGACTGAAGGCTGCACTTTAATTAATCTGTTTTTTGATTGGCCGAAACGAGAACTGAGTTAGCCACTACTCAAATTGTATATCTCACTCAGACTATCGGGATTAGAACCAAACACTACAACTACCACATCTATTTTTATACTCATGGAATTATACTAATGGAATTATCAGTTAACATTAATTAAATCGTTAATTATACACAGTGGCAGGGTATTTTCATAGTACATATATTTAACTAACTAATCTAGTTTTCATAGTAGTGTGTGCGTTGAATGTTGAACACAAATGTTTGTTTTGTCTTAGCGAGCCGGTTGACACGGTCAATATTTGTGAATTACAATGTGCTAAACAAAAATGTTATATTATTTACCGTCAGCGATTCGGAGTCGGAGAAGTATCACCGATACTAAATAGCCCCATCCACATCTCCACATCCCAAACGTAATGTATGTATCCGATAGTTCGTCGTATCGTGTCTGGTAGTTTTTTAAACCAACATAGATGCGGTCGACCCTGGACCACTTTTTTGATAAACGATTAATGACATGCATGAGGCAGGTGGCTTTCTCCGCGCCCCAACGAGCCTGCACACTTATCTATATGATTTGACATGGCGGCTAATACGAAGCGTCATGTCTTATGATGTAACGCCTTGAATACACTGAGGCGAGAGAATTAACCAGTTTTTTTAGGGTTTCGTACCTAAAAAGGAAAAAAGGAACCCTTATAGGATCACTTTGTTGTCTGTATGTCTGTCTGTTTGTCAATACCCTTTTTCTCAAGAACGGATGGAGGTATCAGGTTAAAATTTATAAACGAGACTCAAGTCTGAGGTCCCTTGGGGCTCTAAAAAAATCAAACTTCGATTTTGTATTATGTTGCATTTTCAGTACATTTACGCGGGAATGAAAAACCCAAAGGAGCTTTCACAGTTAAGGTACGGTCGGTGCGCGAGTCCAGCTCGCACTTGGCCGGTTTTTTTTAATGTTCTATTGGTCACACTCTACACGCGTGTACTCTATTTGCATACGGCTTTATTGTAGCGACGTTGCGTTGGGTTAAATGACCAAGTCGTGGCGGTAAGTATTATAACTACTACGTAGATCAATATATTATTTATAATAATAATAATATGATTGTTATCAGAAGCATTGATTTGGAAACATCTGATGGGTTGCACATTGTTCGATGAACGAAGGCCGATAGGTCTTTTTAGTAAGCTTAATTTAATTTTGGTGGAGATTGAGCGTTTTGCGTCACACGGATGACGAAGATGATAAAAAATGTAATTGCACAGCGAATGCGACGACGGCTCGCGATAGGCGAGATTGTATTTTAACATTTGTTTTGCACAACTACAATCTCAAGGTCCATTGCTGTCCAAGATAATACAGCTATGCTTGCGTGGACTTCGGGTTAAGAGGGTTTCAGACTACGCTATAATATTATAGCATATAGTATATAGCTCATAGCACAACAATAACGCGCACCATACATTGTTAGGGATAAGTTCACACTGTACTGTACTATATATTATTGGCTTACTATACGCTATAAATTGGTGCGATGCGCTGAGTTCATGCTATCGCGCGCCGCCATTTTCCTTCTCTCTCACCCCCGGCCGTCCCGTCAACTGAGCTTGCTATATACTATAAATGCTTGCGATAATATCGCGTAATGTGAACGCCATGCTATGCTATACTATATAGCATCCTTCTTTGCTATACTATATAGCAAAATAGTATAGCGTAGTCTGAAACCCCCTTTATTCAAAGGTATTCTGTCTCCTACCGTTGGTTAGTGTGACATTTTGATGGCATTACTATAGGTATTGCAGCCATAATTGTCTATTAATACTAGAAATGTCGAGAGCCAGTATGTACGTGCACCGTGTCCGGTCGCGGCGAGGCTCGGGCCACAAAAGGAGCGAGTGGTCAAGTGGGCCGAGGGGTTGCGGTCTGGGTGTGAGCGAGCCGTGGGGCAGGCGCGGGCGCAGACGGCTCGCGCTATTAACATCCCAAGCTCTGTACAGCGAACCCTGAGTATTTACGGGGTTTATTACTCTGTGGCTCGGCTTTTATACCGCATCGTTCTATAGGTATGTTGCATATAGTTATCTAGTCTATGCCTATAGTAAGTTCCGTTGGCGCATACGAAGAATTGCTTCGTCGGAGGCGCGCGGGCACACAGAGAAAGCCGACGCATTCTTGTGTCGTAATATTATATACCTACTACGAGTATGCGATCACAATGAGACGAGTTGAAAAGTTTCTTCTCGACCCATAAGCATTCACGCGCAATTTGATAGATTCAATGGCTAACTCATCGTAGTGAAATGGGGAGGCCGCCGGACGGTGAGAGTAAGTCGAATTTAATTACTTATTCAAAAGGTTGCGCAAGCCGGCGCTAGTCCGTGGATCTCATTAACATTCCGCACGGTAGCGGGCGTGGCGGCGCAGGCGCAGGGCGAGTCGCGCTTTCCACCCGATCTGCTGAAATCGAGAGTGCCATTTGATTCGGGCATCGATCGCCGCGCGCGCGGTTTCACTACTACACGCTCGTGCGGCGGGCGGGGGAGCCCCACGTGCGCCCACACCGCAACTACAACCTAACCTCACTCTAAACACTTTCACCGTTTACAGAAAAAAAAAATCATTAAATGTTTGATTATCGCATGTTGCACAACCAAATGTTGTTGCAATGATTGATTCCTTGACGGGGCCCCTAGCGGTGAAACTGCTGCGGGGGCCACTCCGCGCGAGGAAGACATGGCTCGTGACCACGGAAGAGCGGCACCAGCGAGTGACCCGTGTGATGGCGCAGCCGGAGCGTGAGATATCGTCGCGTGCCATTAATACAAACGGCAGATTGACCTGAGGCGCGGCCGAATGTGAAATTGCTTTATTCTAATGGCGGGCCATCCACTATCGCTATTTCTCTGGATTTATTGTCGCACAATCCGTAAAAAATAACGCAACGAGATAAAATAAACTGAATATGTTGCTTCTTTCGAAAAACTAATGTTAAATGTTTTTGAAGACAGTCACAGTCAGAGTCAAGACAGAAGTTTAATGTTGCATTTAGCGTCACCATGGGGTGTAGTCTAACGCTGACATGGCTGACATTCTTGTTCAGAACACTTGCATTTATTTCAAGTTCCTATGCCAGCAATAACTTGTAAGCTTTGTCTGAGCACAATATAATATTGGAATCAATTCACGTTTAATTACGTTATAGTATGTAAACAGTAACGACCGCGATAATTAATTAAATTGATTGTTACGAGCGCCGGGGCACGCTCAATAGCGGCCGGCCCCGATAACGGCCGAGAGCGAGACATGACTCTGATATATTGTTTTATAATTGGGAACGACTGATAATGAGTTAATGTGAATATTCATCATTTTAAAGACCGTTATTGTCGAGTTTAGGGTTGATGACGTACTTAAGTGATGATAATAATGAGACTCACTTTTATTCTGTTCCTTCTATTGGCGCGCAGCACGATGCCGTCGTTCTCGATGTAGTCGGGAACCTCCTTGCGGTTGGAGAAGTTGAACACCACCGAGGTGGAGGCCGGGGGCGGAGCGCGCGGGCGGCGCGCCAGGCCGGGGCTGCCCGCGCCGCGCGCCCACGGAGCCCCCGCCGCCACCGCGCTCTCCCTCTCCGGCCGGGGCTCCGCCGGCTTGCGCTCCGCGGATCCGCTCCACGCGCGCTCGATACTCGCCGCTCCGATCTTCGACACCAGACTGGCGCTCCTAACCTCCGATCCGGGTCGCTCCGGCAGCGCGTGCCCGTTCGTCAGCGGCGCGAGGATCGCGTCCGATTTCGATTCCAGTTTTGACTTGGGCTCCGGACTCGCCTCGCGTTCGACGAGGGCCGGCGGCGGCACCGGAGCGGCGGGCTCCGGCGGGGTGCGCGGGATGGGCTCCACGACCGCCGCCGGCGGGAGCTCCTTCCGTTCGACGCGGCTCGGGGTCGCGGGCTCCGGCTCGGCCGGCGGCGTCGGGGACGGCGAGGCGAGCCGGGCCGTCGGGGTCGGCTCGGACGATTTCTCGGTGGAGTGGTCGATCAGAATGAACGACTCGTCGTCTGCGATGCGCGCCGGCATGGGTCGGATGACGCCGATCTGTCGAGAGCGGCCTATGAGGACTGCGTTGGCCGCCGCCACCGGCGGGAGATGCGAGCCGGCGAGCGGAGTTTCGAACGCGTATCGAACCGTCGAGCCGGCGCGAGCGATGCCCTCTAGCGCGGCGCGAGACACCGGGCGGGCTCCCGCGCCCTCCGGTTCGTCGGCGGAGGGCGCGGCCATCGGAGTCGGCAGGCTCGACTCGATCGCGGGCGACGGGTTCGGGCTGGGCGTGCGCGGGCTCTGCGCCGGCGGCGCGTCGGACCCGTCGCGCGGTTCGGGCGTCGAGGTGCGCTGCGGACCTTCGAGCCCGCGCAGCACCGCGGACACGCGAGCCGCGGGCGCGGCTCTCCTCGTCGGAGCGCTCTCAAACTTCCGCAGCGTCGAGCGAACCACGTCCGGCGGGGGCCTTTCGGTTTCGCGCAGCAGGGGCGTCGGACGGCGCGGCGGGCGGGCGGCGCGGGGTTGCGGCGGCGGGCGCGGCGCGAGCGGCGGCGGCGGCGGCGACGCGAGCGGAAGCGCGTCGTCGCGCGAGTCGAGCCTGCTCAGGGCGTCCACGGAGCGCGCGCGCTTGACGGACTCACGGCGCTGGGCGGTCGGCGGCGCTAGGGCGGCGGGCGGCGTGGCCAGCGAGGCGGGTCGCGGGGGGCGCGAGTGCGCCTGCTGGCGAGGGGCGGGCGCGGGCGGCGGCCGCTCGTCGAGCAGGTGCTCGAGTGACGTGGCGCGGCGCAGCACGGAGGGGCGGCGTCTCGGCGCGTCGCGCAGAGCGAGGCTGAGGTAGCGGGACTTGAGTCGCTTGACGATGCCGGGCCCGTAGCGCAACTCTTCGTCCTCCTCGGCGACCGGCGGCGGCGGTGGCGGCGGCGGCGGGGGCTGCGCGGGCGGCGCCGCGGGCCGCGAGCGAGCCGCGCGCCGCTGCAGCAGCTCGCGCTTCCATTGCGGCAGAGAACCGTTCGACATGCCTGCACCACCAACGCGATCATTATAGGTTGATCTGCTTTTAAGTACCTCTAGTACCTAGATTAAAGTGTGATACTTTTAAGCACCGAGGTATGTTACCCTAAGATTAAATAGCAAAACATAAGGTGCGCTCTGTAAGACATGTTTGCTAAACTCGCCTGATTTCCTTTATGATAAATAAATATTATTGTATCATACAAATTGCTATTGGGTAAGAAACTCTAGCATGCACCTAGGTGTTAAGAGTTGGCAAAACGTTAAAAAGGTGACAACTGCTAGCATGCTGTCAAATAGAAAACTTGCTGAATGAGTTGTTATATGAGTGTAAGTGGTGTACTAACAAATGATTTTCTGTTTCTCATATATTCATTGATGGAATACTTTGATGACTGAATATGGCCCATAAAGTTGTATGATACATTCTGTCATACTCATAACACATTTATTAACAACATAATTAGTAGATATAGATTAGAATATTGACTAATACCTGCATTATATTTTTGTTTGAGATAACTAGCACCCTGCATTTAATTTATTGTTAAGATCTAAGAGACTAATATTATATCATCAGACTTGTATTCCTTAGAGCAAGCAGAAGAGCACAGCTACAGTGCTCCCACACTTAGCTGATCTATTTTTGGTGCCAATGTAATAGGGGACAAGCTTATTGCCACATCACGCACATTTCCCCTCTATTGAAGGGAGATTGGGGTCATAGACCAACATAGCCAGCCCTAAGTTTGCCTTTGCATGTCTTTCTTATACATGTGCAGGTTTGGTCATGATGTTTGCTTTCATTGTAAACCAAATGGTCAGTGGTGTGAGCCCAGGATTTGAGCCCGCAACTCTTGCTTCCAAAGCAGGTATTCTACTTTATTCTACCAATAAATTTAGATATTATTTCATGCATAAATAATATTTTAAAGATTGTGACAATTCATTATAAATATAATCAATAATCATCATAGTCATTGCAAACTCAACACAGGCACCCGGGTCAAAATATTCATCATTAATAACTCTGCGCACCAGCATCCTACTTAACAGAAACTGGGGAAGGAAAAATCAATACAAATTATATTTATAAAGCGAACGGGCAAATATCAGACCACAACTTTATATTTTCCTGTTACACTACATCTAGGAGTAGCACATTTTAATAGTAAGTAATTTACAGTTGATGATTCAATTAAGCAAGTGAGACTTACCGAAGTCCTGTGAGGACTCGAGGATGGTTTCTACCATCATCTTGTGCGGCCGCCAGAGACTAAGCAACTAAACCAAAATGCAAACAAAATAATGTTAAGCTTGAATTATATACTCAACAAACAAACAAACACAGACTGCATAGTTTACATTGTGTTTAAGTTTGTTATAAATATTCTCATCCATTGTACATCTTATGATGGACCTACAGGGACTTGGGAGGCATTTGTATGATCATTTCATTAAGGAGTGCTTGACAAAATAATAATATTCAAAATATATTGTATTTGTAACCAAGATGGGTACAACATCAAAGGCAGATTAGGATAATCATAAATATTATACTTAGCAAAATTAAATTGTACCACTGTTAGTTAAAAGAAATAAGTACCTACTAGTGGCCGAAATAATACCAGTGTTATTCAACCTTTTTCATGAAATGGCCCTTTTTAGTATGAAGAAATATTTCGCGACCCCCCCACCCATTGCTTTTTTTCATGTATTTTATTTTGTGACTAATATTCACTCCGAACAATTTATTCATTTTCATAATTGGGGTTCAGATAAAAATATAATTAATTCAAACTGTATTGTTTTTTTTTATTCCAGTTGCTTTCCCAACCATTTGCAATTCCCCTATAGAAGCTTCGCAACACCCTAAAGAGGCTTCGCAACCTTTACGACCCACAGGTTGAAAAACACTGATATTATCTAATATATACCCACCCACTCTGTCACTATTTATTCATAGCAATAACTTGATGATACACAATTTCAGTACTGTGGTTGTAGTGTCAAGTGTTATGGAACGCTGACAAGATACCCAATAACAAACCAACATTGACTAGCAAAAATATTGTAATAAAAACTTCAATGTTATTGAAATAGCAACTGATATAGTGATGAGTTGATAACAGCCATCGGTGGCTGTGGTGGCGTCGATGACCCCGCGCTACCTAGTCGCTCGGCTAACTGTAGTCGCTGCCTCGTTACAGGCTAGCCGCCTAATCACGAGCGTGTGGAAGCGATCCGCCATCCCGAGCGCGGTGGAATGCGGAGCCGAAAACGATGACACCGCGGCCAGCCGGTGCATTCTGTCCCCCTAAACTTCGCATTTCTCGATCGATCTTTACCTGCTAAAAATCCATCGATGTCGTCCGTCCCGGATTCGATCGGTGCGCTCCTTAGCCTTGTCGCGATGCCATCGATGCAAATCAATCCACAGTATTGTATTTAATACTAGAACCGCACGCACTTTTTAACAACTTTTTTTTTTAAAACAGGCCCTCGGACCCCCCACGTCGGGCGGTCGACCACACTTATGGATTGGTTATTGACACATGTTATATCGTAAGCCTAGAAGCACTAAACGTCTATTCACTTTATAACAGTCAAATTCGTAAGAAACTTCAGTAAACAATACAATATGAGCAAATATAAAAGTTACAAGTCACACGACCGACGACAGTTGATTCAGTTGACAAACTGACTGACTGACTGACTAAATAGTGACCATAGAGCTCTTTGCCATAGAGCACAAGCTCTATGCGGCTGACAGCTTACTGTAAATGTGTGAATCGATTGATAATCGATTGATTATCAGTAAAATGAACTGCATTTTGCGAGAATCGGTCAGTCGTAGAACTTGTAGAATGTAAGATGCAAGCACCTTGAAAATGTGTAAGAGATATTACTCCTTGCTCTGCACTTTTATGATGATACAGCTGTTGGTAGGTTTACTTATTTTTAACTGATAACCGGTAGGATATTCCAAATAATAAGGATATGCACTATGATATGCAAAATATGTCTCCTAAAGAGGTATAAGAACCTTGAGTTCAGTGAGGTGCAAGAAAAAAGAACTTCACCTAACTTAACTTTTATTTAACTAATTACTTTTAAACTAACCTTGGACGTCTATAAAATTATATTCTTCACGAATCCACGAATTGTATTAGGCCGTTTGAGTATTTATATTAGGCAAAAAATATTTATTAATGAAATGCTGGGGGACTTTTCTGCCATCTATCGCACTAAACAATGTAAATTGAAACCGCTTGGTTGGTTGATATTATAATAGTTTATAATAGTAAACAGAGATGTCGCTCTACTACGAAACCATATAGTAAGAATGCGAATATTTCCTTCGAAGTAAATCGTTTTTCAGTCCGAGTGTATTACTTTAATAAGGTAACTTGTTGCTCTATCTTTCTTGAGTCTACCTAATTTCATGAACATAATTATGTCAATAAATTATTATTTTCTTTGGCTATCCGACTAAAGGAGAACATAATTAATAATATAACATTAAGGTTATAATCTTTGATCATATTATTTATTTGAGTCCATCTTGTAAGTAGTAGGTCGTCCGTTTAAAGTAGCAACTTGGATACTTTTCAATTACCCACAGATTAGTTTTTAGTTACTACTTTTTAGCTACTTGTTCTGTTACCTTATAATAAACCTAGGTTTCAAAACTCAATTGGCAGAAAAGGGAAGATCTTCCGACCAGACGAGATCTACCTACCGGATATACAACTGAAAAGGTATAAAAGATTCATCGAAATAGGAACATTTTTTTAAACAATATTTTGTCGCTACTTTTTAAAACTTAAAATATCCTGGGTCCTGTGCGATACTGTCATGTTATGTTTTGTAAATAGTAGTAGGTAATCACCCCTCGAAAATGTAGTTGGCACTGTTGGACAAGGTTTTGGATTTGCCCTAAGGTGACAACACGATACTTGTGACAAATAAGCTGCCTTCACCGTCCACCGACCATCTAGTACATATCGGCGACCTACATAAATACTATTACAGACTTCTGATCCACCCCATGTAGCCACCCTTTATAGCGGCAAGGGTTGAGACCTTTGATTAAACGCTGCTGTTTACAACCGAGTTTAATAAAGGTATGCTTAGAGGATTACTATTAGCATTAGGTAGGAACTCTTGTAGTAGAGCTAACATTAGTAGATAGGTATTAGTCACGCGTGTTTTACGCTGCCCATTACATTACATTTGTTACATTATTAGCGTCCGCTCTGTATTCGTCATACAAGTAAGAATACATTATATTTTAATACTTCTATATCTATACTAATATTATAAAGAGGAAAGATTTGTATTTTTGTATGTTACGAATAAACTTAAAAACTACTGGACGGATTTCAAAAATTCTTTTACCGTTAGAAAGCCACATTATTACTGAGTAACATAGGCTATATTTATTACTAGAAAAAAAATAGAGATCCTTAGAAATCTTTACTAAAACCAACCCAAGGTGTAAAAAATTTAGCTGTAAAATATCTTTCATCTGTTCAAATGTTCTACAATATTACAGAACACATCAATTTCTACAAAAAAGGCCGCGAGACCATATGTCCAACTTTTGTAGTTTTGTCACTATAACTACTTTTTTACATTTTAAAAGTTGACAGGAATGCCGTTCAAAATCAGACCGTGTTATCCATACCTTTGTATTATATATTCAACACTGTTTCAATACCTGTCGATTACTTTTTAAATTACTGAAATCGGTTATTCCATTCAAAAGATATTACGAAATTAAAAATGTCAATATAAAGATATACAAAAAATACACGCGGCCGCGGACGACGCACCAGAAGGTCCACGAAGCGCAGCGAGCAACGCGGCGAGCGAGCGGGCATCGAATTGCGGGAGAGGGTTTTGCGTAAGGAAAAAGTGCTTTTCTCATGGGCAATTGTATGTTGCTCTTTCTCGAGTAGGATCTCCTGAAAATCAATATGGTTTTGCTGCCACCTACAAATACAACTGCCAACATAGTGTAAAGTGAATCTTTAAGGTAAAAATATGACAAAATAAAAATGTCCACCCGTGCGAAGCCGGGACGGGCCGCTATGTATGATATGGCAAATTGAACGTATAGCGCATCAAACAGCCGAATGAGAACTAGCGATTTGCCTTCCTACTAATATTTGACTCAGAATTTAGGGACTGGCGTTCATAGCCAACAAATAAATTAGTCTTATTGTTTCGTTATGACAATGGCTACTGGCTAAACTATTCTTAATGACAATGGTATTTATTATGTTGTACATAACTTACAATACAACTAATTTACATTATATTTTTATTTATTTATTTATTTATATAGGACAAACCAGTAACTGTTACATTGTAAACATCTATAGAATAAAGTATGCCAAAAGTAAATTAAATGTACAGTTTTTGAAGGTGTCACAACATGCATTAATATTATGGTAACCAATTATAAGAAATAAGATATTGCACTTAATATTAAAATTATTACAAAGAAATCTATATACACTTATATACGAAAATAAAATAAAAAATTAAGAGTTAAAATGAGCTTAAACTAAGAAAAAATAACATAAGAAAACGATAAGAAAAATAATAATAAAAAACTAAAAACTTATTCGGAAAACTAATAATTTAATAGAGGAACGTATCTACCGTTTTAATGATCTTAACACGAGCTTTCTGAAGTGAGGTAGTGAATCATTAAACACATCCACTTCATCACCAATTGAGTTATATATTTTTGAAAATCTGGATATAAGCGAATATTGTTTTAAATTGGTTCTAGCTGCTGGTTGTTGCAATAGGCCCATTGAGCGCGTCTTACGAATCGGCAATCGACGCGGTACGCGAAACTTGACATTCTCCAAAAGATTTGGGCAGTCGATTTTATTCCTAATTAATTTGTAAAGCAACAACATATCTAGAAGCTTTCTGCGGACCATAACGGTATTCATTTTAAAATAATTCAGTTTGTCAGTGTAAGTCAGTAGTTGTTTATGTAATTTACAAGAGAAGGAGAGATGCCTCAGAAATCTTTTTTGAACGCGTTCTATTCGCAATTGGTGAACATTATAGTGTGGGGACCATACGGAACTACAATATTCGAGTATACTTCTGACATAAGCGTTATAGATAGTTATTTTTGTTGTAGGATTGCACAAGAATTTGCCATTTCGAATTATGAAACCTAACATTTTACACGATTTAGTTATGATGTTGTCTATATGAGGTACGAAAGTGAGTTTAGTGTCAAATAAGACACCCAAGTCTCATAATATTGGTTGTTCAAAAATATCTGTTCTATTTATATGGAATTGCATTATGATTTCGAGTGAAAATGATGTGATTACACTTTTTTACGTTTAAGGCCATATTATTAGCAGAACACCAGTTAACCACGGAATTAAGATCTTCCTGAAATAGAGCACAATCGGACATACTTTTTATAGGTCTACATATTTTTATATCGTCTGCGAAAAGGTAAGTGCAGCTATGTTTAATATTTGAAACTATATCATTTATGAACAAATTGAACAGCCAGGGCCCTAAATGAGAGCCCTGAGGCACTCCAGAGGTAGCTGTGTAGGTTTCGGAATTAAATCCCTTGACAACTACATATTGGGTTCTATTCTGTAAGTAAGACATAAACCACTTTAGTAAAGGGCTGCAGACGCCGGATATAGCCATTTTTTTACTAGAATATAATGGTTAACTCTATCAAATGCTTTAGCGAAGTCCATATAGATCGCATTTACCTGAATGCCGGCATCAACAGCTTCAACTAAATTAGTGTGGTAAGTGGCAAGATTGGTGTTAGTGGAGCGAGATTTAACAAAACCATGTTGTTCGTTGTTTAGAAAATGACTGGAGTGGTGTTTTAAGTATGGATGCATCAAGGCTTCGAATATCTTAGCAAAAGTTGATAATATGGAGATGGGTCTGTAGTTCGATATGTGACTAGTATCGCCACTTTTATGTATCGGAACAACTTTGGCAGTTTTCCATGCTGTGGGGAATACACCGGATGATAAAGAATTGTTAAACAATATGAACAATGGTAAGCCGAGAGAGGAGGAGCACTTTGAAATGAAATGAGGTGGAATGCCATCTGGTCCTGCACCTTTATTACAGTCAAGTTTTTTTAAATAATTAGTTATAAAAGATTTTTCAATGTAAATTTTATCTAATGTATTTATGGGACTATTGTCATCATCTGAAGAAGATGGGGTTTTATTAATTGCAGCTGAAGAGAATGTTGAGGAAAAGTAGTCCGCGAATAAGTTGCATATACTTGACCCCTCTGATGCATTAACCCCATTAATGCATCAGAGGGGTCAAGTATATACAACCTTTGACACTACCTACTCAAAATATTGAAGTCGGGTGCGGAACTGGGCTCGTATTAATATGTAATAAATTTTGTTTAACAAGGTGGGTGGTCTGCTCCAACAGCCAGGCATCCCTAAATAACCTGTTAGGTAGGTAGTAAGGTGTTTTATTGCGAACATTTATAGCGGAGGTCGGCACCCCCCGAGGTGGCGACAAAGGTACGCGGCTTCTCTTGTCGTTAACTTGATGGACTATATTTATGTTGGTGCTTACCGTAATACCAACTTACGTTATGGGTCAAGTTCTCAAGATTTTGTTGCAGATGTAAGAAATACAATCTATTTTAACGTATACCTGAGAAATTTACAAAAAGTTAAATTTATAAACTCCACACCCCAAAGTGAAGTTTATAAATATAACTTTTATTTAAAACCTACGTACGTACATATTCCCGACTGGATACGAGGTTTAACTTAAATATTCTCTAAATGTATCTTTAATAGTTTAATATTCTCTATATATGAACATACATTCTGGTTTTCATTAGTATTCCAGCTAGCTGTACATTAAGAGATAAGTTATCTAGTATTTATTATAAATGTTGTCATGTACTTATAGATTGGTTGACAATAAAGATGACCTAGACTGAATCTTGGATTAAACAAAATATTTCCCTACAAGGTCTCATTCACGAAGCTCATGACGGCCACTTTTAAGAGATTGTGTTTGACTTTTTAAAACTAATACAGCGTATTTATTTAAACAACCTGCCAAGTGCGAGTCGGACTCGCGCACAAAGAGTTCCGTACCATTATCTATAAAAACGAGAAAATAAAACACGTTTGTTGTATGAGAGACCCCTTAAATATTTATTTTAATCTGCTTTTTAATATTCGTTGTTATAACAGCAACAGAAATAGTCTGAGTAATAGGGTTCCCGTTTTACCCTTTGGGTACGGAACCCTAAAAAACTTGCGTTGTTTGGTTGTGTAAATTTATTAGTTATCTACGTACGAAATGAGTGTATGTACCTATGAAGTAGGAGATGTATGTAGATTAAGCACTGAGTGAATTAGCGTGCATGGATCACTTAAGATGGAGTATATTTATAAAGAGCACTGATATATTGCCGCGCTGTGTTGTTGGCAGCTTCATTTTCATAATAACCAGCGGCTTACGCTTTTTCCCACACCCATACTTTTTATTATGATGATAAATGGAACCGACGTACAATGGATAAACATTTGTTGGCTCTGCGAAAAGTCCAAGTGTCTCTATCTATTTATCTGGTCTCAACTATTTGTTAGAAAGTTGCCTCTGATTCTGAGTTTGATCTATTTTTGCCTATAAATAATGGTTTGGTGGGTGTTTCTGGCGACAGGCAGGGGAGGCGCCGCCGCCGCGAACCCTCTATTGACACGAGTTGTGCGATGCCACAATCAATGCGTCATTATGTTTGTATTACTTCTGGACAGCCAGAATGTGCTCTCTCCGGCTAAACTTGACAGTGACAGACACCACAACGTACAAAATACTTTATTTCCATTGAATTGACCGTCTATGAATGTGCAAACTCGCATTGATCCCACGATAATGGTGTAACCAATTTAAATAAGCGTCCAACTTTTAAGTTAAATGACATCGAGTAGGGAGATACATCTAGAATAAGTGTTTGTTTTATTTTCCCCTTAATAGAAAACACTTATTCTCTGAAATAAAGTCAGATTCTTTGGATGTTCAATTAAATTAGAGCCGAAAAAAGACGAGTGATGGCAGTGGGGGATGGTGGCGAGAGGGGGTGGAGTCGGGGGGAGTCGCAGAGGGCTGTCTCCGAGCAGGCCGCGGCGCCGCGGAGCGAGGCAGCCCTCGCAACGTGGCGCCGAAGGGAACAGTCAAGCGCCTGCCGATGTTCCTTATTGATGATCTTTAAATGCTTTTTCCGGAAAACTTCCTCTAATTACTAGCTGGGATTTTTGCTAATATCTACCGCTAATATCGCTTGTTTTTTTTAATGTTTCCGGTGATAAATGTAGCAAACGCGATAGGTATACTTGCTAAGAACTAGGTATACTTTCTTAAAAATAATTTAAATTTTAATCCTAAGCCATTTTGTCGCGGTCGCAAAATATTAAAAACACGCCCGTAAATTGTCAGTTTGATTTGGAATCGCGCCCTCTGAGACTTGGCCGGAAGTCGGTCTGCGAAGACAGATTGTCTTTTATCTAACGCAAATTTGTCAGTCTTTGTTCACTTTGCGTTTACAAGGCTATTAAAATTGCTTGGTGGGTGCGCAGTTGGGTATAAAAAATATTTTAAAGAAATGCGAAATGAGCACAGAATAGAATAGTCAAGTCAAAGACATAGGTATTGAGGGACTGGCATCTACCAACTATAGGTAAGAAGGTACATGTTATTTTTAAATGCTTGCGGTATTAAACTACTTCGTGAAAACTTTGTATTATGTACCAAGTTATAATGTAGACCTCCTTGTGACAGACTGACCCCATCTGTGGAGCAATGGGGCAACACCTTGATGACAAACTCTTTGTGAACCTTGCATAGTTTTTTTTAATAGCCAATAATAGTGGCCCACTCCTGAGCAAAGGCCTCCTCTTTCCTTTGCATAGTTACTGAACATCAAATTATATTCTCATTGTATAATAGCTAAAGAACAGCTGGCAGAAATTTCAGGAAGCGAGGAAGCAATTATTGTGGATGTAAGCGGGACCGCACGTTCCTTAATGAATATTAATAGCATCTCTAGCGACTCACTCCGTCTAGACCCAAACAAATAGATTGATAGATTATATATACACAGCCGTGACACGACACCCAAATATAGGCTTGTCCAAGTCTTCGACAACTAACTTAAGAACCCATAATTTCCAGCGTAAACATAGTGAGTTATGTCTTAGCAAACAATAAAATTATGGGAACTAGCAGACTACGCTAGTTTGATAGTCTGTTCATTTAGAAATGTACCAAGTAATTAATTATTAAAATGGTTATTATTCACATTATGTTAAAAGACGTTCCAGAGGATTCATGGTTTTCGTTTATAAAAGGAAAGCGGATAAAAATGGAAGCAAGCCAGCCTAAACTAAACCAATTATGATTTTGAATAGGATAACAATAAATTGGCTGGCACCTGGCCGAAGCTGCCTGTCGGCTCACTTACCTGCCGTTTAATTGAGTAAAGTGTCCATTACCGTAACTCTTCGGTAAACTTTCCCAAATTAACGACGGCTGAGTGTATTGGAAATGAACTCGAATTTTAAATAGATATTTTAAAAAGCCTTCAGTTTTCCGATCGAACCCTACATATGGAGTATCTAAGTAGACTGTTCGAAATACTGAAATCGTTTCATAGCACTCTGAAGATTAAAGAATAAGTTTTATTTTAGTTTTAAAGGTCCATAACGATAAAAGAGGGTCAAAGGAAGTCTAGGTATATTATAATATTTCAAATATATACGAGCTTACGACGTTGTTAGTCTCTGAGAGTAGTGGGTGGTGGCACCCTGGAAGCCAGCTCCGCACCTGGAACCTGTTGCGTGTAGTTTTCCACGACTCTGGAGCTAAAGAATTGCGCTGCACGAATTTAAGTATGTTCAAAACATTTTACTACACTTGTAAACCTCGACCTCATCTCATTAGCTTACCGCAGTCATTGCATTTTCATAAGTCGTCCTATAATATAAGTTGAGTAAGAAGTTTCATAAACTCACCAACGATATATAATATCTATATCGAATGACAATCAGTTGTGCTTGTGTTTAACGAGTGGTGGCACAGGACTTTGATTCCCATTATTTTATCAGTCAGGCAAAAAGTGTTTGAAAGAAAATAAATAAAAGTTTCGTGAAGTTATGAAGGTCTGAATCACGATGAAAAGATGTTCCAACAAATATGTCGCATTGCGTTTAAGTCCCATTTAATGAAAACACATAATCCTTAATCTTGTGTTAAATTCAATGTTATCACTGATAAGGCCCGTCGTTCGGCCATGAGGCACGCCGCCAGCAGCGAGCGGCGGGCGACTCGCCAGACAGTCGCAGACATAATTAACTTGTAATTAACACACGCTTTGAGCAGGCGCTTTGACTATCACCAACTCATTTGAATAGTCACTACCAGTGAGTGGGGTGTCCTGGGTGCACCTTTGTTGCAGGTATGTATGTTTATTTAGGATAAGCGGCATGCCTTTTGAAATTCTAACACATATTTTTTTATGGGTTTATTTTGTTCTAATTGAACATAATACTTGGCTATTTATAATATATCTACTTAATTGTGCTTTACGATTTTCTGTGCATTTTAGAAATTTCGCTCATTTAACTTGAATAATAAAAACTTGAGAGGTGTCAAGGGACACCCGGATAGAACGAAGTTCCTTTTGAAATAAAAATGGTTTTTTTTTTTACTTAAACATACACACACATCGAAACCGAAACCGAAATCACACATACAATCGAAATCACATACACATTTACAAAAAGGTCGTTACAACTTTTACTCTCACACACACATTTACAAAAGTGTCGGTCGACACTTTAAGTCTTAATTTTTTCCCTCTAGCCGCATTTCGCAACGCGTCATAAGGAACTACGTTCCAATTGAAGTTTTAACGATAATAAAATGACAGATGTAAGCATGCTCAAGCCTGAAAGTCTTTCACAACGGTATAGTAAAAGTACTTTGAATAAGTAGTACGAGGTGTCGGGTCAGGCTGGCTGGTCCACGTCTGGTGCTCAGTGAAGCGGGCAAATGGCCACTTCTTAACACAAACTCGCGGTTCTGCTGTTAAGCTATTTATTCTCGTAATATCCTCCCGCCGCCGGCTTGGACGGTTGCGATATAAATTGAGACTTTAATCCAGGAGCCGTATCGGAATATGATATTAGCTTGTAAAACTTTACGACGCAATATAGTTAATTTTGTATAACCGTTACTACATTTGGAGAGGTGCTCTACGAAAGTAGAGGGGGGCTCTGGGGAGCTATACGCTCATTTGGTATTTTATATCTAGAATCTAGGTACCTATACGATTTTTCAAAATCTAGGTCTGTGATTTAACTCTGTGGAACATACGTACTCCAGTTGAATATTTTATATGTAGGACAAAAGTACTTACAAAATATACCTACCTATTCACTATCTGATTGAGTTTTACTATTTTAGGCAATCCAAAGAGTTTACATTGTAACTCTTATAAATCAATTCAGATTGAAAATTGAAACAAAGTCGGCCTGTTAACAATTCGCAGCGCGTGCGAATTCGTGTCGAATGGGATAGAGTGGGATTATAAGGGTGGGCTGAGTCGCGAGCGCCCGACCATTGACAGTGGTTGATAACATACAAGAGGTGTAATTGGATGGAGGCCTCAGTTCTTTTTAAAATTACCGATTAATGCATTGGAATAAAACCGACCTGTCACGTGTTGAGGAATAGAACCGATGACAGCGTCACCAAGCGGCACCCCCTAACGACACAAACGTGCTGTTCCGATCACGCATTAGTTTGCAATCAGACAATCAAAGAAGCACCATTGTTTTATACTATCCTTAAAATTTATAGAAATTAAGCTATAATCCAACTATAACCGGTTCTCAGAAAGAAGAGTTCTACGATGAAAATGAATAATTTTTAACCGACTTCCAAAAGGAGGAGGTTCTCAATTCGATTGGTTTTTTGTTTTATCTATAATCTGGGGGAGGTGATCCATGATCTATACTTTTATTTAGGGTTTCGTACGTAGGTGCACTAAAAAGCTACAAATAATCTTTTAATTCAGTATATTTGGAGTAGGGGCCAACATACTTCAGACTAGGCAAATACGCATAATGAATTGGCACCGACTCCAAAATTACTGTATTATAAGATTATTTGTAGCTTTTTAGTGTAGGTACCTGGTTTTTTGAGGTCAGTTTTGTTTTTTGTGAAAAATATTCTTTTTTCACGATTCTTAGAGTTTATAATCGTTGAAAATATGCAAGTATTATTTGCACCTTTTAACAGCCCTAAAAACGTAAATATTTACAGCAAAAAAAAAAATTTCAACATTCGTATATTGAGAGGAAATGTGATTGTGTTGTGCTATAATGTTATAGGTAATTCTGCAGAAAAGTTGTAGCAATATGTACAGACCCGATTTCCAACCAATAGTGTCGTTGTTGTTTAGCTCAATATGTCTTAGTTCAGCTTTGTATTCCAGGCGTTGTGTGGTTCGGAGCAAACGGCAACAGGGTAAGTACTGTACTTACCTACTTTTTATATACTATACAACCCATAACATCGATTGCGCTCTTTTCATATCGAAATACTTATAATATATTTCGTGGTACACAGCATTATTATTCCATGCGCGTTGTGTTTTGTCTGTTATTTCATCTAAATTGAGTCAATCCCGTCGTGGCGACGTCAGTGTGTTGGAACGACGCTACCCTTTGTTTGGAAGGAAAATTGTGTGTTACTTTAAAGTTATTTACGACCCTCCCTTGACCCTTGTGATACCTACGCGGCCACGATACATCGTGGCCGCGTAGGCCTACGTAGATAGTCAACAACGTGAATTTTACAACCATTTTAAAATAACGTATGACGTAAAAGGAAGAGTTATGTAATGAAAGCAATTTTAAAAGGTAATAACTTACGGGGCTGGGTTCAGGGTATGAATGAAGCGCGTCAGATGGCGAGGGCCGGGGCCGGGCTCGCGGGCTCGGCAGCGGCCTGTAGGTAGGTACCTGCTGGCTTTGAAGTGAATTAATCTTGTATTGTACCATAATTTTTAGGGTTCCGTACCCAAAGGGTAAAACGAGAACCCTATTACTAAGAATTCGCTGTCCATCCGTCCGTCCGTCTGTCACCAGGCTGTATCTCATGAACCGTGATAACTCACTGCCGGTATTGATCAGACAATCCACCTCTACAGACATTTTCAAAGACCTTGCAAAATTTCTTGGACTATTAATAGACAAAAAGCTAAATTGGAAGAAACATGTGGAAGCTGTTTGTAAAAAAATCTGTAGTCTGACCTACGCTTTACATAAACTTTCGACTACAATCAATACTAATGCATTACTTTCGGCATACTATGGGCTGATCGAGTCCTCTCTCAGATATGGAATTATCTTCTGGGGTAATTCGACTGAAAAAGAATCTGTTTTTAAAATGCAAAAACGCTGTATTAGGGCTATGTTTAATCTACAGACGACAGACTGTTGCAAATCATACTTCACTAGATATGGAATTTTGACATTTCCGTCCTTATACATATTAGAAATTGCTTTATTCGTCAAAACTAATCCTGAACAGTTTCCAAAAGAGTCTGATATTCTCAAAAGAAATCGACGAGATAATGATAGACTCTGTTTGCATCCCTCAAATACGGCACTTCTCCATAAAAGTGTAGTATGTATGGCGCCTAAAATCTTTAATAAAATTCCGAAGTGTTATAGGGACCTAAATATAAATGTATTTAGACTACGGTTTAGGAGGTTACTGATACAAAAATGTTACTACAGTATCAATAACTTCTTACAAGATAAACTCCAGCTAGGTTAATATTATTATTTAAACTAAAATAATTATAATAATTTTACTCCATTTATCTTAGAAAATCTTTGTACACCATATGATATGGTAAAACATGATGGATCTGACACTAATTTTAATAACATCAATGTGCAAGCTATTGTATATTTGAACCTACCCGTGTTTTGTGCAAATAAAAATATTGTATTGTATTGTATTGTATCGGGTAAAGAAGTTTTACCTCACTGTCTAACTTGTATTCATTTACTTTAACTGTAAGTAATTGAGCTGTTTTGTTTATGTATGTATGTAGGATATTATATTATATTGTATGTATGTATTTATATATATGTGTACTTTTTTAAGCTATTTACAATTAATATCCATTATTAAGTACTCCCCCGCCTTAATCAATTCCCTAGATCCACTCCATCCTAAGGTTGCCTGGAAGAGATCGCTTTTAGTGACAAGGCCGCCCATTGTGACACTCTGTGTAAACTGTGTGTAATATTAATACTCTTTTGCGGTGGAACAATAAAGAGTTATCTATCTATCTATCTATCTATCTTTTCAAATACCTACAATTAAAGTTTGCAATATATATTATTTACAGAGTTAACCAAGGAACACAATATGAGAAGGTAAATATGTGTTTTTACGTTGGTTGTTGTAAAAACAATGTAAGTATGTACCTTTTAACTTACACGAAGTTTGTAAGGAAAAGTTCGAGAATGTTTCGAAACCTTTAACTTTGGCTCAAAAGATAATCTCGGGTATATCCAAGAAAAGTGAAAGCATGTTAGTAGATACATGAATAACAATATTTTTCTCATAAGCGTTCGCGTAGATGTGTGTCACCAAATTAATTAATTTTGCTTGTTATTTTTAAGTCAATATATGAGTACATACATACATAGGTGAGTACGTGTACCTGGGGATGGGTAGGTATCTGGAATGAGGGTATCTGATATTTCAATACTAGACAGGCCCGGCCGAGTTAGACTAGCCAAGCAATAAAAATACAGAACAAAATGTTAAATAATGTTGTACGCAGCCGCCCGCCGCCGCTCGGCTACTCGTGCATAATGTACACAGATTTTGCTCCTAACACTTTACGGCGCGTTGTTATTTTCAGGCTAATTTTATGTTCAAATTCTCAGATATTAAAAAGTATTCTTCTTTGGTGTCTGTGGAGGACGTTGGTGTGGCAACGTTGACGATAATGGGCGTTTCCATGGCGGCCAGTGACTGCTCGTTCACATTATTCTCGATCCCAATGGTATGATACGAGTAATGCTGATAGTCTGGTATATATTTTTCTAATACTTATACAAAAAGTATGTTTAACAATATATGTCCCAGTAAGGAACTTCCTGAAATAATTTGTCTCTAAGCAGAGTGATCATTTTGTACTCTACATTAATTTGTGTATCCATTTTCTCATTACTCGTAAGTATCACCTCTGGACTTAATATAGGCCCAGCGAGACCTTTCAGAATAAAGAGACTACAGCTCCTTGATGTAGGAGGAGGCAAAATAGCGGTAATGGTGTTAATTAATTGCGTTTGTGTTGAGTTTAATTAATTTACGAGTGTGTTACCAGTGGGGGCGGGAAGGGGGGGGGGGGGGGCGACTGTTGTGGTATCTTCTGCACTGTTTATGCCAAGCTACATCTCGCAGAAGCCACGAGCCGCCTGAAATAGTCACGTAACTAATGCCTATTGATTGAGTATTTTTCTGAGTTTAGGAGAAAGTAGAGCTATATGTAAAACTGCTTGAGCGCCTAGCTTCGAAAGCTAGTGCTTTTAGTACCTACTGGGCCTCGGATCAATTATAGCTTTGTATAAACTGATTAACAATACAATATTGTTAAATAAAAAGAGTCACGGTACGCGTTGTTGCGTGTCGTGATCTCCGCTAATGTGCGCGCCATGTTATACTAGCTGTGCCCGCGGTTTCACCCGCGTTTATGGTTACTGTGTCGTAGCGTCATGTTATAGAGTCTATATAGCCTATAGAGATTAGCGCGTTCAACCGAACAAACTTTTTATTATTAGTATAGATTTATTTAGGAAACACTTATATTTGTAAGCCCATGACAAACTTGCGGTAATGAAAAACAGAAACAATAAATAAACTACTGTTGCGTCAACGGGGGTCTTCGGGTTCTCCTTCAATGATTATTCTTTATTGGTTGCAGTGGTAGAACGTTTATTTTTAAATTAAATTACATATAGAACATGTACATGTAGAACGTATAAAAAAGGGTGTACGAATGCGAGTAATAATGTAAATAATAATGTGAGCAATAATGTCATGCGGGAAGCCTCTCCCGCGTTTATATAGGGTTTCTTCGCCATAACGGTATTTTTATCGCTGCCACGATCCGGTAGGTCGCGAGATGGCGCTGCAGTTGCGCCAACATGCCCGCGGCCTTGGAAGCTCCGTCTTCCAACCTTCAGCCGGATCTGGCTTCGTCGTTCTGATGTCCCTGCTGCAATGGTAGAGGGCAAATTTTGGAGAACGCCCTTCGGATGACGCCAGTCTCCGTACGTATATCGGCGACTCGAGAAACTCCGTCTGTACCTGGGAACAGTTTTATAATGCGTCCCAGACGCCATTTAAGAGGCGGCGCGTTGTCCTCCTTGATTAAGACCAGACTGTCCAGCGCGATGTCGTCTTTATGCGTCTTCCACTTGGTCCGCTGCTGAAGTTCAGACACATACTCCTTGGACCAGCGCTGCCAGAAGTGCTGGCGTAATTGCTCCACACGGTGATAGCGGTCCAATAGTGTTGTCCTCTCGGCAGACATGTCTTCACCGGCAGGAGCAGTCAACGGCCGGCCAACGAGGAAATGACCAGGGGTTAGTGGAATGAAATCGCTAGGATCTGTGGACATAGGGGACATGGGACGGGAATTGAGGACTGCTTCGATTTGTGTCAAAACTGTGCTCAATTCCTCATACGTTAATTTTGCGTTACCTACGACTCGACGTAGGTGATGTTTACATGACCTTATCCCGCTCTCCCATAGGCCTCCAAAATGCGGAGAATAGGGGGGAATAAAATGAAATTTAATACCGTTATTTACGGCATAATCGAATATTATCTGAGAATTATTGTTTAAAAATGTGGAAAATTCCTTCTCAGCGCCTACAAAGTTTCTCCCATTATCAGAGAAGAGAGCATCAGGTTTGCCTCTTCTACTTATGAAACGTTTAAGTGCTAGAATGTAATCGTTAGTGGAAAGACTAGTAACAAGTTCCAAGTGAACAGCTCGCGTAACAAAACAAACAAATGAACATACATACGCTTTTGTAAGTCGAGCTCCTCTGCCTTTACGATTCAAAATATTAATTGGCCCGGCATAATCCACTCCAGTACGTATGAATGGAAATCCAGGATCCAAACGTTCAGATGGTAAGTTTCCCATTAACGGCGTCAACGATTTTACTTTAAATCTTGAACAATTCACACAGTTCCGAACCACTTTCCTAACCAGGCATCTTGCACTCAATAGCCACCAAGATTCACGTATACTAGAAAGGACAAGTTGTGGACCGGCATGGAGTAAACGAATGTGTTCATGTCGTACCAATAAGACTGTAAAAGGGTGCTTGCTACACAACAATATCGGATGTTTCTTTTTATAGTCGAAACTGGTAGAATTTGACAGTCTACCACCTACTCGAATTACTTTGTGATCGTCCATAAATGCGTTTAGTCCCAAAACACGATTATATTGCTTATTATTTGCCTTGAGTGGTGAATTATTTAACAAATCGTTGTACACGTAAGGAAACGATTGAATTTGCACTAATCTGACGAGCACTAACTGCGACGCGTTCAACTCGGCCACTGATAAGGAACCGGTTTCGCCCGTTGAAATATGACGGCGAGCACGAGCGATGAATCGCAATACATACGCGCCTATGCGTATAAGTTTGCTAAATGATGAATATCTATCGAATTGAAATATGTCGCTAATTAAAATGCAAGTAAAATTTAGAGATTGCGATTTTAATTCGGGAAGATTATCCGTATTTATAGAACCATTACACGAAATATTATTTGAACAATTATAATTATTATTTTGTAAATAAGACGGTCCGTTCCACCATAAGTCGCAATTTATTAACGAATTGAGATTAACCCCTCGGGTTAGCAAGTCGGCGGGATTCTCTTTCCCACTGACATGCAACCAGTTCGAGTCCCGGGTAAGGTTGTTTATTTCAGTGACACGGTTTTGTACGAAGGTTTTTAACTGATGCGGAGACATACGCAACCAGCCAATAACAATGGTCGAATCAGTCCAGAAGTATACCTTTGTAAATTGTAATCGTATCGTATCCGTTATGTTTTTATAAAGTCTAGCGCCGATTAAGGCGCCGCAAAGCTCTTACCGAGGAATACTTATGGATTTCAAAGGGGCGACTTTGCTCTTCGCACACAGGAGCGTCCTTCTGACTTCTGAATCATCACTGTAGGTTCGTATATAAGCGCATGCTCCATATGCACTTTGTGAGGCGTCCGTAAATATATGAAGCTCCGTGTGCTGTACGTTTTCACTCATTGCGTAACGGGGAATTCTTAATTCGTGTAAGCACTGCAACGTACATATTAAGTTGTTCCACATAACTGCTATGTCGTGAGGCACAGGAGTGTCCCAATCAAGCTTACATTTCACAATTTCTGCAATAAGATTTTTGACATGATTACAGCGGGTGAGAGAAGTCCTAATGGGTCGTATATTTGCGAAATTACGGATAACATTATTCGTTTAGTTAATTTTGAAGCTATTATATTATTTTCAATTTTAGTCGTATAGTACAACTCATCACTATCGTTGTGCCAACCTATGCCGAGAGTTTTATTTTGTGTATGCTCGCCCACGAACATATCCGGTGACGTACTGCTTGTTACGTCACAATTAAATGTCCACTTACGAAGGGGGAAGCAACCAGATTGCAATATTTGCGATATATTTTCGCATGTGGTCAGTAGTGTCTGATGATCGTCATCGCCAGTAATTAGGTCATCGACAAACATGTCTTCCAAAATGATGCGAGATATGACGTCATCTTCACACTCCAGAGCCAACTGCCGTATACAGCGCATACTTAGGTACGGCGCCGACGCAGTGCCGTATGTTACCGTGTTGAGCTCATAGACAGCCATGGGATCAACAGGTTTCTCTCGCCATAGGATGAGTTGTAAAGATCTTTGATCTGGTTGGATTAAGACTTGCCTAAACATTTTTTCTATATCGGCGCATGCTACGTATTTGTACCGCCTAAAACGCAAGAGTATAGAAAAAATATCATTTTGTAGCGCTGGACCAGGTAGCTGGATATCGTTTAACGACCGTTGGTTACTGGTGGCAGCGCTGGCGTTGAAAACTACGCGTAATTTAGTAGTTGTACTACTCTCACGCCATACGCCGTGATGCGGTAAAATATACTTAGGGGTTTCGTAATTATTGATACGAGTCATGTGACCTAAGCGTTCGTATTCACGCATAAACTCACAATACATACGTTTATAATCAGGTGATCTTTCAAGTTTACGTTCTAACGATAGAAACATATTCTTGGCACACGTATAAGAATCACCTAACCTGTCAGCTGATTCTCTCAACGGAATCCGTACCGAGAATCGGCCGTCAGTTTCGCGTTTGGTCGTATTAATGAATAGATCCTCACACGCTCGCTCGTCGTTAGTGAGAACACTATCCAACTGAGGCAGATCTTCGATCTCCCAAAAACGTTTAAGTTGATCGTCTAGAGTTTGAGTAAAATTACACGACACTTGATTAATGCGCAAGCCATTCGTGTAAATAGGTCCGGAGATTAACCAACCTAACTGTGAACTCTGTAGATACGGTCCGTTTGGTAATCGAATTCTATTATCTCCTAGGAGATCCCAAAACAGATCCGCTCCAATCAATATATCAACGGCTGATGCAACGTGAAACGAGGGATCAGCGAGTTGAATATCGTTTGGTACACGTATTAGCTCGAGATTATAACTTGTCGAGGGCAAGCTGGATGCTATGCGCTTCAAGACAAGACATTTCATCTTCGTGCTATAATCGTTTAATTTAGATCGCATAGTTATTTCGCATAAATGATTTGACTGGGTTACGGACTGTGAAACTCCAGAAATCTGAATAGTGGACTGTATAGATGTCGCATTTAAACGTTTTCTTAAATCATCCGAGATAATGCAGTGTTGACTACCGCTGTCCAACAGCGCTCGGGCTGTATGGAATCGATTATTACAGTCCGCTACCTCGACCAACGCGGTGCATAACAATACCGGTTGCAATGCACTACGTGACTCCCGTTCGTCGCCGGCGCATCCATTCGTATCTATACCTGTATGATAGGTACCGTCTAATGACGAATGCAGCGCCGTGGACGAAGCGGCCGCACTGCGATCAGCTGTGCGCTCGCTGCGCGCACTTATATCTATGTTGCTATCGGAATCGGATAGATGAAGTAAACTATTATGTTTTCGCTGACACCGCTTGCACGGACCAAATACGCAGTCGGTAAGCAGGTGTCCTGGACGTAAACAATTACGACATAATTGTTTATCATCCACCAACTTTAACCTATCTTTGACGGATGAGTTTAAAAAGTGAATACACGTATAAAGAGCGTGATCGCCGCTACATGAAGGACAATACTTACGAATGCGTTGATTACCAACGGTTTTCTTTTTAGTATTAACGGTATTCGTCGCGACGTAGCTTTGTACTTGAGCATTATTTTTGTTTTGACAACCCTTATATTCGTTTATATTCGGTTTTGTTTGTGGTTTGCTATTGTTCGCAGTTATCATTTCCAACATATCCGCTTTGTTGCGTAGACATGTAAACAAATCTGATAACTTAAATTTATTGCTAGAATCGGAATTTAAAGAACCTTTATATTTCTCCCAGTCTCGCTGAGCGGAAGGATCAAGTTTCGATGCTATTAAATAAATAATTAACGTGTCCCAATGCTCGGTGTGTTCGTCTAACGTTTTTAAAGCACGTAAATTTCGCATGACGGTATCTATTAATTTCCTAATCTGCACAGGGGATTCCTGTTTTATCGATGGTAGTGAAAATAGTGATTTCAAGTGGTTGTGTACAAGTAGCCTAGAATTATGAAAGCGATTCTCGAGTAGCTCCCACGCGTGATGATAGTTGGAAGCCGTGAATTCCAAAGCACTGATGACTGATAATGCACTACCACTTAGTGACGAGCGTAAATAGTGAAACTTTTGGATTGCATCTAAATCTAAACGTTGGTGGATCATAGTGATGTACGAGTTCTTATACTCGAGCCAATGATCATATGCTCCATCAAATAACGGCAGTTTTATTTCGGGTAGTTTTACTTTCGCGCGCGTTGTATCAATGCCGTTAGACTTCAACTTGCAACTATCTCCAATGTCCTCACCTTCGATCAAACATTCAGCTATTGCTAATGCACTAAAATATAACGTTTCAAGTGATTCAACGTATTCAGCGTTAGAAGAAATGTCTGATTCGGGGGAAATTAATTCTATTTCACCCTCTAAATTGTTGAACGTATTATAAACCTCTTGGGCGGCTTGCATTCGAAATTTTATTTCTTTAGTTTGAAATTTGGAAGGACGGTTATCTTTAAACGATTCTAAATATTTTTTGAATTGCGTTAATCTACTTTTAAGATTACCGCGTTGCTTTCTGAGGTCAGAAAGGTCGGTTTTAGAACGCTTTTTGGTGGGAGAAACTGAGGAAGCGGTTGAAGGCACAACTAATTTATCTTCTCCGCCCATTTTAAAGACCTAAGTTTAAGGATAAGATAATGTACTCACGTTTTTTCTCCGAGTGGGTAGGTACGTCGCGCGCGGTAATCGCGCGGTAAAACACGCTTCTGTAAAGCACAAATTACACAGTTTTAACACAAATCGTATAAGGAAGGAGTAGACGGGATCAAAGACCTGACCGTTGAACTGCTGATGATGAAGACGATGTTCAGACGTCTTGATGAGGTTTCCGCTATTGTCAGGCAAGGCGTGGCTTGTAGACCCAGGGAAGCGTCGACTCGTAGCTCAGGGTTTTGATGTCGTCAGAAGTTCTTTTCCGGTTTGAAGGTCCATATGTTGCGTCAACGGGGGTCTTCGGGTTCTCCTTCAATGATTATTCTTTATTGGTTGCAGTGGTAGAACGTTTATTTTTAAATTAAATTACATATAGAACATGTACATGTAGAACGTATAAAAAAGGGTGTACGAATGCGAGTAATAATGTAAATAATAATGTGAGCAATAATGTCATGCGGGAAGCCTCTCCCGCGTTTATATAGGGTTTCTTCGCCATAACGGTATTTTTATCGCTGCCACAATCCGGTAGGTGGCGCAGGCTCTTCCGCCTTAGGTCGCGAGATGGCGCTGCAGTTGCGCCAACAACTACTTAAAATTATTTTAATAAAGTTTAGCTTCAGGTACACTGATTACTAGGGGATAATTTACTTAAAGTAGTTAAAGTAGTAAAACATAACTAAAGCCACGAAGACCAGGCTCGTGAGGACGCTTATACTCCCCATATTTCTTTACGCGGCTCATACGTGGACCTTCCGAGATGTAGAAAGGCAGAAAATAGATGCCCTAGAAATGTGGTGCTGGAGAAGAATGCTTGGGGTTTCGTGGACCGAGTTTCGCACGAACGTCTCGATACTTCAAGAACTCGGTATCAGGCAGCGTCTGTTTTCGATTGTACAATCTCGCATCTTGACATTCTTCGGACATGTTTCCCGGCGTGACAACCAGTCCATAGAACGCCTTGTCGTCCAAGGAAAAATAGAAGGCACTAGACCGCGCGGAAGGTCACCCACGCGTTGGACTGACCAGATCAAGTCCGCCATTGGAGGCTCAGTCAACGAATGCAGCAGGATGACCTCTTGCAGACAGCGGTGGCGAAATGTCGTGAAGCGCATTACATCTGCCCCTCTCAATACTGATACTTAACGATCACGACCGCTCTGTCAAGAGCGCACCGGATAAGAAGAAGAGTTAAATGGCCAATGTTAACACGCGGTTAGCCAATTAGAGCAGGCTACAACGTGTGCTTGTATATAATAATTATACGAACTATGATCATTGCAGAGGCAATACATTTAGAGGCGAAGCCTGTAGGTATGGTATTTAGTTATCTGCCTGTCCCAAAGGCCTTAAACTGTTTAACTTTGATTTATATCAGTCTAGGCATTCGACCACTCGAGTAGATCAGGTCGGTAAACCAGGGGCGCGGAGGCGTTATAGCGGCCCAACACGACACGCAACTAACACTATCTTTTTAAGAAGTTTCGCCAACAGGGAAACGGCCGAGAGGTCTCCGCTAAGTGTAGCCTATCCAAAGTACTGGAGAAAGTGATATACAATAGACTATACAAATATCTGAATTCCATTAATTTCATCTATCACAAACAGTATGGCTTTCGCCCAAGATCTAACACACTATCGGCTTGTGTCGACCTAGTCACCCAACTAAAAATAAATATAGATAACAAACGTATTGCATTGGGAGTGTTTATTGATTTGAAAAAAGCCTTCGACACAATCAGTCATAATATACTCCTTAAAAAGCTATCCGCCATTGGTATCAGAGGAGCAGCACTTAACATATTACGCTCATATCTCACCGATAGGCAACAGATTGTCAAAATTGGTAACGCCCAAAGCTCTTCCGAACCACTTACTTTTGGAGTTCCACAAGGATATGGATCCTTGTGGAACTCCAAAAGTAAGTGGAAAAAGAAAAAGTGGTGGTGGTGGTGGTCCAAAAGAAAGTAAGTGGTGGAACAGCAAGGGACCGAGAATGGTCTCGGTCCCTTGCTGTTCATTATATATATCAACAATATAAGTGAGATAGGCTTATCTGGGGACGTTTCGTTATATGCCGATGACACCTGTCTCTTTTATTTCGGTTCACAAATCCAAATCATACAGGAGCAAGCTCAAAATGACTTAAATATCTTGTACACTTGGTTTCAATACAATCAACTAACAATCAACATTGACAAAACAAATTTTATGATATTCTGTGCTAAAAACAAACCAATTTCAGATTCTATACTTTTAACTGTTAATGACGAACCCATCACCAAAGTTGATTCAGAAAAGTACCTCGGGCTAATTCTGGATAGCCAATTGACCTGGAAACCTCACATAAACAAAATACAAGACAAACTGTCCTCATTAATGGGTATGCTCCGTGGGGTTGTTCGTTGCTTCCCTGAATCAACTCGATACGTAATTTATAATACATTAATTAAACCAAATCTAAATTATTTAATTGAATTATGGGGTTCAGCCTACAAAACAAATTTAGCGCAATTACAGATAACACAAAATAAAATCATCAAACTGTTATTCCATCTGAATTACTTAACCCCGACCACAACAGTATATAAAAAAACTAAATTAATGTCAATATATCAAATGTATAAATACAACACGTGCATACTAATAAGAAAAATCCTGCACAGAGATATTCATTCCCAAATAACATTTACTAAAAAATCGCATGTCCAAACTAAATTATTAAGAAATGCTGACAATATCTGTTTACGAATGCCAAGGACTAACTATGGCAATAAAAATATTCAGTATGAGGGAGCTAAGTTATACAATAGTTTGCCAAAGCACATAAAAGACATAAAATCCCTCCCATTATTTAAGAAAAATCTCAAGTTTTATATTATGAATAAACACAACGAACTTATATAACTACTATAATACCTAATCAATATTAAAAAAAAAAAAATAGAATAAAAACAATTGCAACTAGTCACACGATACGAACTGAGTTTTGAACTTCAACACAATACTTAATAACACCTCAACATCAACTACGTGCTCCGCTGTGTGACTTGATGCGAATTTGTCTTACAACTACCCACATGACTTTCGTTCTATTTATTGAGTTACTAAATATTAACTAGGGCTTTCTTTCTTGTTGTTATTTAATTTTTATACTTAAGTGCTTATTTTTTACCAACACACTGTCTGTTTCGACTCTTGTTAATTTCTTAGACTAAGTTTACTTGTATTTCTCTGCCAAATGAATGTAATATTCTTAAAGAGAAATAAATATAATTAACCAGAAGTGACCGTGGAAGGCGGTGGGATGGGATCACTGTCACTGGCGTTACGCGCCGACCGAGTTAAAAGAGGTCACGTGATGAGATTTAGTAAGGGCTAGTTTTATTTATATTTACATTATTATGTATAGTCGATGTCATCAGAGAAGTGTGCAAGCACCATTTTTTGTATGGCTTATTATTAGGTTTCTCATAAGTAAGCAGGTGCGCATAGAACACGTTTAAATAAAATTTCCGGTAGATGAACATTACATTTACAAGTTCCCTTGAAACACCGTTCACTTATTCAAGTTAAGTTATTGTAGCATTATTTGCTGAAGGGCCGAAGGTTATCTGCGGAGGTTCGTCCTCGCTCGCCGGTAGTATATAAAAGGCACTCCGTGGTCGCCGGCGGCTGCGCCGCTCCGCTAACTACAAATCTGATTACGTGTCTACACAGCGCTATATTTATTGGATAAATATAATACGTAGCGGCCGCTCTGTTCGTGGATACAATTTATATAAACCTGTGCGATGAATATTACATGAGCAAAATTGTTAAATTACCCTTGTTAAGATAATCACAGAATTTATCATACAGTAGATAAGTATACTTATTTACATATTTATTACAATTTATATACAACGAGCTTATAAACAAAATGATTGTGTCTAATTTGTTTTGACGTCACAGCAAGAGACGAAGTGGCACACGACGGGCATCGTGGCATCAAACATTGTAAAGTTAATTAGCTGTTGTTATGTTATTTTCAGTTTATTATTATGCATCGGGATTAAAACAACTCGGTCGCGTGTTTGTAGAAGGTTGTTGATGTAGTTGTTATAACGGGCGGATCCAAAGTTTGGTTCATTGCGACCTTCATTAAAATTTAGTTTTCTTTATTATCAACCCACTTCAAAAAGTAGGAGGTACACAGTTCAATCTGTATCTTTTTTTTTATTTATCATATTGACATGCATGCATCTATGGAGGAGGGCTTTGTCGAAAGACAAGCTTTTAAAGACTAATCGGATGCAGATATATAATATCGAACATTGTTAAAAGTAAAGTCAGTAAAGTAAAAGCAATAAAGGCTTTGTTTTTATTGACATGCAGTTGGTCATTCTTTTGGTTGTTGGCTTGTGTCAAATACCGATTTTTTACTGAAAGTACTAACTTTTTTCGATAAATAAATTAAATTTAAATTCCAACTATCAATTTGTTGGATTTAATGTTATAATCACGGAATAATAGACGACATTCTAAATTGGACAATAAGCGCCGGTGGACAATAAGCACTGTGACGACGCGACGGGAACAGCCGAAATGTGGTACTTTGTATTCGGCCGTGCTGAGGTCGGTGGTAAACCTACGCCTCATTGTTTCATATATTTTAAAAATGTAATATCAAATATCATATCTCTCTCTCTATGAGATGTCCTTGAAATATTGGTTTTCATCCCGCTTAGATTCTCGTTTTATAGCTGCGAACTTGCACCAGTTGAACCCAGCCCTATGCACGGTTTATACGAGTAGATATTAACTTATGCAGTGAGATAGCAGAGCCAGCAGATACTTTGATTATAACTATAGTTACCTAACTTTACATAAATAAAATAATACCCTTATACTTATATGTAATTTGCCTGTTCTCCAGTTTGCATCCTTCTTGTATTATAATATGTGAACAAGGGACTCCTTTACTAAAAAGACTTTTTTACGTATCTCTTGACTGAGGAAAGTGTTGGGTAGAGTGGGTGCACTCGAGAGCGAGCCATACTCGATGTGACTGTGTCGTCATCATAACGGTAGTTTACGCGTCACATTCAATAGCAACGGCTGGATTACTTTAGACGTCTAGACAGGTGGCTCGTTGGTCTAGGGGTATGATTCTCGCTTTGGGTGCGAGAGGTCCCGGGTTCAAATCCCGGACGAGCCCAAACTTTTTAGTTATTATTTATTCAAATGTAAGTAGATAGAATATAAACTTTATAAAATTCATGTCACCCGTGAAGATCGAGATCCTATTTAGCAACAAATATAAGCTATGCTCTTGTTGATGCAGGTATCCTAGATAAGTAAATATTTGCGAGCGTTGTAAATTGGTACATTACTTACTTTCATCTGCCATTCCGTGTCAGTCGTTGATTCTCACGCAAATTTGTTGCGAACTGGAATTGTCAAAACTTGGGATCGGATAAATTAATTAGCGTCAAAGTTTCGCACTAGGTCGCTACTTTATTCTAACATCCACTTCAAATACTTGAAACTATAGGTTGAGTGACGAGTCGCCGCTCGAACCAAAACGTGCAAGCAACCTGTTTTTAACTTTAATTAGATACTTTTATAAAGTAACTTTAACAAAATCTAAAGTACGTAAGTACATATAGAACGCTAGCTTACCGGGCAAACTTCGTACCGCCTTAGAATGAGTGACATACGAAAGCAGTGCCACCTACCGGGTCCAATTGAGAATCCAAACCATCCAGGGTGCCACCCAAACGCATACAAAAACAATCATTCAAATCGGTCCAGCCGTTTAGGAGGACTTACAACGACAAGTGGCATTGTTTTTTTTTTTAGCCTCAAATAGACACTGACAGACCTCGCTGGCGAGGTCGAGGAACCCCCTCTTCTACTAGTAGGTGCATCGTTGCACCTAGGAGCGCAGTCACTCCCCTCACGGCAACTGCCCAAGCCGAGGTCGTGCCCCATGTGGCGCCCTTGAGCTAGTTGCCTTCCTCTTCCGCCTTTAAGGCTTTGGTTGGAGTCGCACTCTGCACTCGCCACTCCTCCGGTGAAGCTGTAAAGGCCAACTCACGGCCAACAGCGTAGTCCATTAAAAAAAAGGCATTGATTTTTAATATATATTGATTATACAGTATACAAAGGTCAATCCCAATCGCATTGAAATCGGTGCTGGGCTCGTCTCAAGTGAACCCTACAATTAAGAGTTTGGAAGTGATCGTGAGCCGTAGCTTACGTTCAATCTGTGGGAACATTAGGAACACTTATTACCCGCCTCGGCGGACACGTCTCCGCTACATCAGCGGCACGACACAGCCGCCTCTATATCGCGGTAGTACAGTATAGTACAGTAGGTACATAACTCGAGTATAGGAACAATCGAGTTATGTACCTACTGTACTTATCGTTTCGTATTCATGGATTCTATAATCGTTTTATGTTTGTAACTCTACGTGTTTTAACGGACGCGTACATACATGTATGTGATTGATTTTTTAACATTTCAATAAATATTTAAGAATTGTATAGAATGCTCAAATCTATTTCCATGAGATAGGCGTTTAAAGGGATTATCAAATATCCAAATGATAATAAAATATATGAGTCAGATATATATTTGTGCATTGGCGCCCGTGCTGCGAGTATATAATAAATAATATTGTGACGTTTGCATCAGTATTGGGTATACAACTGAATGGTAAACATTTGATCGAAATTCGACCATGGTTTTTCCAATATGTTTCGTTGTCAATTTTACAAGTTTGTAATATCTCGAATCCTATGTAAAATTTCCATGTTCTGTTTTGTGTAGTGTAGTTTACACCGCTGAAAATGGTTATGGATGTATGAAGTTCAGAAACTATTATAGTTAGGTATAAACTGTCTTCACTAAGCATCCACATATGAGCAACAGTATATGTACCTAGCTAAAGTATTATTTCGAACTTTAATTACACCTATAATAAAAATATGATTATTGTAGGGAAAACTTATTACCAAATTAGTAACATGAAAATAACACTCTAGGTAATGATATCATATCATTACATTGTAGTGGAGCATCCCGAGCTTTGTTTCCTAAAGACAATGGAGCCCTGAACGCCGGGTGCCCACACCACACTGCCTTCAATATGTGTACAATAATTGTCGCACATTTCACGAGCCTTTCCATCGTGTAACCGGAGTGCTTGTACCAATTAATGTACCAATTATAACGTCAATTAATCCGGTTGTATTGTTTGCTTGTTATTGCGGGTGTTTATTGTTGATTGCTCGATATATGATGATGAATACATTATCAGATAGCAGGATGCTATGGCAGAGTGGTGGCGCAAGTGATCAGCATAGAACAAAACAATAATGCAACTGTCTGTTACACACACATTACTGGAGTCAGTGCCGGATTAACTTGATGCCCTAAGCCGTCTGTCTGTTTGACTGTCTCTCAAGAAATGTTTTCTCAGAAACGCGTGAAGTTATAAAGTTGAAATTTACAGGGGTCGCAACTAGAGATGAAACGGATATCCGGTAACTATCCGGTCGGATACCGGATAGTAATTCAGTATCCGGCCGGATACGAGATAGTAATTCACTATCCGGCCGGATACCGGATAGTAATTCAGTATCCGGCCGGATACCAGATAGTAATTCAGTATCCGGCCGGATACCGGATAGTTCAAATTCACGGTCTTCCTGTTATTTCTGTCACTATGTTATTTAGCAACAAATAATCCTTATGATGAAGTCTTTCGATCGGTATGATAAAGCTACAGGGTGATTATTTTTCTCATGTAACGGGTTTGATTCCCGGTTCAACCATGTAATTATTTAAATATCTATGAATGCTGTTTAAATTGTTTTTTTAATTAAAATAATGTATATTTCAGTAAAATTTTCCATCTACAATATTTAAGGTACTTTCCCTCCATGTGGCATATCCGTGAGACACCCTGTATCTATGTGCAATCGCTCGGATCACTTTAATATTGCGATGCAGGATTTAGTTTGTATGTGGCGAGATAGATGTCGCTACATCACTCCCCTCCGAGAAAAATTATTTACCCCTTATTTGAAAAAAGCAACCATGGAGTTTCTTGCCCATTCTTCTCCATAGGAAATGCATTCCGAATGGGTGGTAGAGATACTACTATTATTATTTATTGACGATTCATAAGTGCCTGTATTGGTTTATATGAATAAAAAATATTCTGATTCTGATTCTGGGACCGGAGGTCGCTAGCAGCCTGAGTCGTCCATACATCTTGTGATGCTTGCCGGGCCAGTGGAATGTTCCAGTGAGTCGGAACCAGATGCCGCATAGCTCACGGTGAGTCGGAACTGTCTGCGATGATGCACCAGTGAGTCGAGGTGATGCTGCAAATGCTCCAGTGAGTCGGAGTGGTGCAGTGCTGCGTAGTGGCTGGCTGCTGCGTCGACCAGGAGAGAAGTGAGTCTCTGCTTGCTGGCCGGCCGAAGTGCAGTGTGCTGAGCCAAGGTCGCTGAGATGGCTGTGGGTGATGACCAGGAATGCGCGTCCGCTGCATGCTGGTGGTCAGGATACTCGTAGTAGCCGTGGATGCTGGCTAGCTGTATGACTCGCTGCTCGAATGATGACGTCACGATGACGTAGCTTTGCGAAGGCTGCGCTGACGTTCATGCTCGGGGTCACCAGTTTGGAGGTAAAGGGAGGTCCTCCGACCAGACTGGTGTTGTGTCTGGTGGGCTACTGCCCGACGGTTGTTGTCGGGTTCTTGTATATATATATGCAATCGCTCGGATCACTTTAATATCGCGATGCAGGATTTAGTTCGTATGTGGCGAGATAGATCTCGCTACACAAGACAAATCATACCGCAATAGGTGGACACTGTTTATAATCGCACGACAAAACCGATTGTTTTATTAATTAGTTAAGTACCAACTCAAAAATAACTAGTGGCAAATTGTGGTGAATGAATACCAAATTTTCCGCATTTCCGCAAGAGGCGACTCCGCTTAGCTTCTGACTGACTAGCCTTTCGCTGTGAACGTTACTGCCAGGTGCTGAAAGATATATTCTATCAAACCTTGACAACTGCGGGTACTGATGCAAATTAACTGACCACCAAATGTATGGGTCGTAATTGCGATCGATTCGAGTTGTCTTTAAGAAAAAGTCAATATCGTTAGCTATAGGATTTTGTTTTTCTTGATCGCGACAATCACTGCTATTATCCTTTGCCACTTCATTGAAACAATTCCAAAAAGTATCATGAGCTTCACGTGTCAAGTTGGATCCAGTTTCTTTTTCTTTTATTCGTTTAGCAGGTGTTGAAAACGGCTTTGTAACCCCCCCGCCTCAAAGGGGAGATAAGTGCCACATGGCACTGGCCGAAACCATGGTGATGGGTCGGGGGACCTGTCACCTTCCTCCTCCCCCGAGGCTGGAAGGGGATCCATAGAGGATTTCCCCACGAAAAAAAAAAAAAAAAAAGTTGTTGAAAACGGCGATGATCTGTTACTGTCAGGAGGTGATTCGTCGTAAGAGTTTTTTATATACTCTATCATGATTTTCTATCGGGTTTTTTCAGTTTCAAGAACTCCTAAATAGTCTGACTTTAACCTTGGGTCTAAAAAGGTAGCAACTTGCCGGATATCCGGTATCCGGCCAATCCACTATCCGTTTCATCTCTAGTCAAAACAGATTGTATGGTCAAAAATACAGATTTTACTGACTCCAAATCCCTAACAGATATTATATAGAAAAAAAGTTTCCTATATATAATGTCACGTAATTAAGCCCCGCACACACAGGGGCGTCAAGACAAGTATAATGGAGCGTTTAGAGATCGTTCGGCGGGACCGGAACGCGTTGCTGAATGAACAGATTATTTTTGACATTTCCCCGTTGCTTAATTTATTTTCTTTTCAACAAAATAGTCGCTCAATTGATTCTGCAAGCGACGGCGGGAGTGGGGACGGCGGTCGGTTTTATTTATAAGGCGCGGCCAACGTTGCTCGTAGCTCAGTCGCAGCCCAACCGTCCTGAGGATTGACAGGCGAAACACGTGTCGAATTATTTTTTTAGATTCGATTGTTCTGCGGAGGATTGCTCATAGGTAGGGCCCATGACTTATGACATACTGACTCTCGACTGACAGGGAGTTCGGTCTTGTTGGTTTCCTCTATTATCGATCAAATTTATTTGATTTATAATTTGGGATTCTAAACAATTCCGAGGGTGAGTGGTGGGTCCCTTTCTCTAATATTGTATTAAAACGTATAATTGTTTTTGACAATACCAAAACAAATTCTGTGTCCATATATATCACCATAAGGCGTCGCAACGCTCACCATAATGCGTCGCGACGCTCACCATAAGGCGTCGCGACGTTCACTACAAAGCATCGGGACTTTCACCATAAGGCGTCGCGATGCTCATTAGAAGGCGTCGCGATGCTCACCATAAGACGTCGCGACGCTTCCTATACTCTGTCGCTATGTACATTTTAAGGCGTCGCGACGCTCATTATACGGCATCGCGGCGCTCAATATAAAGCGTCGCGGCGCTCATGATAAGGCTTCGCGACGCTCACTACAAAGCGTCGTGACGTTCACCATAACGCGTCGCGACGCTCCCTATACGTCGTTGCGATGTTTATTTTAAGGCGTCGCGATGCTCATTATAAGACGTTGCGACGCTCACTACACGGCGTCGCGACGCTCATTATACGGCGTCGCGGCGCTGACTATAAAGCGTTGCGACGCTCAGCATATTCGTTTTTCCGAGTCTAAAATACTGACATTACCGACTATTTTCTGAAAAAACTGACTGTTACTGATCACCATTCAAAAAACTGATTGATCTTACTGACCCGTTTCGACCCCTGATTTATAACAGAGACTATGTCTGCGGTCCCTTGGTGCCCTAAAAAAATCAAACTTCTAGGTTAACGCAATCAAAAGATACGACGGTTATGTTGCATTTTTAGTACATTTACACGGGAATCAAACACCTATAGGGTTTTTCCCGTTGACCTAGAATCATGAAATTTGGCTAGAAGCAAGGTCTTATAGCACATATAAAGGAAAAAAATCCGAAAACTAAATTTATTGTTAGAAAATGTTTTTTTGCGATTACAAACTTATTTTGTAGTTACTTTGTATGGGGACTGAAGTATACCAACGGCAAAGTTAAGTTTTTCTCTTTATCCAGTTTATCTTTTCGTTAGAGTAATGCTCGGTGCTTTCACAGTTTAGGTACGGAAGCCTCGGTGCGCGAGTCCAGCTCGCACTTGACCGTTTTTTTTCTCGATCGTCTCTCGTGCCCCCCTAGACGGGATGCCCTAAGCAATTGCTTATTTAGCATACGGGCTAATCCAGGGCTGACTGGAGCACATTCTGTAAGAGAGAGTACTTTTGTACCTTCAATTCAATTTATAGACATTATCGGTAATGTATCAAGATTCTTATTTTCTCTAGTAAAAATTATCACAATATTCTCTGGGTATACGAGTATATAATTCGGATAAGTCGGATTGCCGCCGCGCGGGACCATTCCGCCCGCCGTATGAGTTACAGAGCTACCGGGCGCGGGCGCGGCTGAGGGGTGTGTTATGGCAGTTGTTACAGCGCCTGAATGCTCCCCGCCGCGGGGACCCAAGTATCACTAGTGGCCGACATTTATTGTTAATCGATATTTATTTTTGGTTGTATGTCTACACGGTCGACCACTTATTTCAAAATGAATGTTTTCGGAAACCCGAAAATGTTCATTTATTGTTAAAAATGTCAATTTAATAAAATGTAATTTGGTGAAAGTTGGTAGCAAACGTTAAATTAGTTAATAGAGTTGACTTTGTAAATTAATTAATTAGCAATCTGTTGCGCCCGCGGGTCGCGCCGACACGGTTGTGTGCGATGGAATCGGTTTCTTCATTTGTGTTTCTCTAACAACGGTTGAATAGTACATGTAGGTACTTAGTACTGGAATTTGAGTGTAATTGCTTTATTGGATTTACTTTAACGTTTTGATAGTTCGCAAAACCCTACTCAGAAGTTGAAGGACCCATTGCCAATATTGACACTCACATAAAGGCGTAGATCAGAAAAAAAAAAGTAAATATATTAATATAGAGATATGAAAGTTGTACTTACGAGTATGTGCCCGGTATAATGGCAATAGGCTCATCCCCTATTACATTGAGACCAAAATACATCGGCGAAGTTTGGGCGCACTGCAGCGCACCTCTGCCTAACCCTTCGGGGAATGCAGGCGTGCTGATGTATATTTATATTATACTTCCAAGTACAATTGTATTCAAGCGCTGTCATGTGTAGGTATATTTACAAGTACGAGTAGGTATGCGATCCTCTTGTTTGTACAGGTTTATGTAAATCTCCTTCGATCTTTGATCAGTCTGTCGATATTAGCAAATATTTGCGCACCAAATAACACCTTGATAGGGTTCTAGCTAGCTCAGATATTATTGCCACCTACAAATCGAGGTCGTAACGTTAATGTACTTAGTCGTAGGCATGTTTATGTAACTACTGTTCATTTCTACAACATCCACGTATTCAAAATTGTCTCTTACCTACTGTGATTTCGTGTGAATATGTTATTTTTATGAATATCACTACGAAAATACGTCGCATCGCTTTCCATCCGCTTAGTGCAGTCGTGTGTCATCATGAACCTCCGCATTTAATAATCCTACTTTCCTTTGGAGACGCATCTCAAATAATTTTAGTTCTACTTAACTATCTGTTTGTTATAACTGAGCAGACCTGAGTTTTATATAGCATTTATTCTAAGTGCGTCACAAAATGACGTTGACGATATCGTGCGGTAAACACGGTTATTTATGTTTCAAAGGCTAACACGGACAATGAGTGAGGTCAAAGGTGAGGTGTCTATCATCGCCCATGTAGTGTATCGCCATTACATGTTACACTTGATGCCATATAAACCCTTTTATTTACAGTAAAAGCCTTTTGATGCACCTACGGAATATTATACAATTACAAGTTCGTGTCTCGGCGCTTAATGCATACCTACATACGGACGGAGGAATTTTAAAGACATATATTTGTTCAAATGATCCAGTGGGCACTGTGGACATCATTTTTCAAAGATTTATATTGAAAGTTATTTTTTATTTTGTGATTATAAGTATGCGTGCCTAATGCCTATTTATAAACATTACTTACACAAATATTACTTACAAAACAATATTTAGAAGAAAATCGTATTATTCTTCCATCGCATCGATATACTGCAAACTATATAAATACGGCAGATACACGCGGCATAACTACGTTTTGAGCATCACATTCTTATCTATTTTGCGGGAAATCGTTTGAAAAAAATATTTTTGTAACATTTCCTCGGGGGCTCGGCGCGCGGAGGCGGCGAGGGTCGCCCTGGAAGCTATGCGAAGCTTACGCCTCATAAATGTATTACTCCAGCCTCTTGGTTGCGTAGTAGCGGTGACTTAATCCCTGTCAAAATGGAAATACCGCTTTCTCTTATCTATCAAAATTCTAAGTACTAAGTACCTACAGACTGTAAATAAAGTTATGATGTTGTCCGTACGATCTACCGCAGTGTGGCACGCGATAGCCTTTCAACAGCTTTGAACTGTGCTGTAAAGTCAATATTTATGTTCGATGATAATGACGCCCGGTAATGCGCTACAAACACTATCTAACTGCTTTTAAATTATTCGATAGAATGTGTAAAAGGAACTTCAACCTGCCCTCCACATCCGGTAGTGAATCCTACAGAGTTTAATTATTTTCTACAACGAGGTTTAGTTATTGGATCGTAGGACCTCGTGTGTGGTGGATACGCGTTCGATTCCTGTCAAATAACCACTGAAAATTGCTTCACATTATGTGCCCTAGTCAGTGTTGTACCGGATAGTCCCCACATGATGCCTATCTGTAATGAAGAGTGTTGATACGTTGATACACAGCTGCTCACCACGCGGTTGGTGTCTTGTCTGTCTTCACCTCTGCCAGAATCGTGTAAACCTGAACATAATCTAATCAAAAGGCATATTATTATTACTTCCAGTCTTAACGATAACATTATGAGGTATTAAATTGGTGTTTACATATTTGTTTTGTTGTTGTTTTGTGGGCAGCTCGGGCTCAAAAAGTTGTCTCATAAGTCATAACTGACCACGCGCCCCGCCGGGAGCGGAATCTCTAAATTATGAGAGATTCGACTCATTTTTACACATTATCAAGTAGCGAGTGAATAAAAAAAACAATTTTGGCCATAATTTGCTGCCACGGGCCGGAATTTCAGTACAGTAATGGTAGACACCGTTACTGCACATATTAAAAGTTGTAATGATTACCTACCTCCGGGCGACCTCTGTAAGGTTGATATTAACATTGTAGTACACGGACGCGGGAGTAGGGCGGAGGATATACCGGACGCGGTAGCGACATCACAGAGGATATCCTGAATTTGTGTTTCCTTGTAGCTACATTTTATCGTCAAAAATGTTTTTGATATGCAGAAGACACGAATTATCATGGTGGTAAAAAGAATGTACCTAACTATTGCGAAGCATGATATAAAACAAAAAAAAGAGTGTACACAGAAATAGCGATAAGCACTGTTGCCTCCACTTTGCTTCACGTGCAAGCTGTTCGCTCTGTTTCGGTTCCATTAGCAGAAAGTTTTCATTTCGGTAGAGAGCACAGTTTTCATTTGAGGAGAGTAGAGTACAACGAGGGACGCTATGAAACCCGTAGACACACATTACATACACACACGCGTACACTTTGAATAACAGTATTGTATTAAGTCAAGTTGATTCACGTGCATTACCAATTTATTATTTAGAAATTTCGATTTAAGAGTGAAATATTGCAAAAAAATGATTCGCTTTCAGTCATTTCAGTGCTTTAATATTTTTATCAACGTAATTTATTGAGCGATTAGAGATATTATTGACAATAATTGACATTCAATATGAACGCAGATGAGCACAGGGACATCGATCAGTGTCTCTGAACTAATTGGCGAATATATTACACCTACTCAAACTACGTTCTTCTATAGCGAGCAAAATAATATCTCAGAAGCTGTCGATGACCGCTCCTCCCACACCACCCACTGCTCATATAGGTAGGTATGTTTGGATTATGATGTATTTGTGCACCTGTACCTAAATCTAAAAAACATCTAAAGTTCGATATCAAGATATTATGCGGTCCGCGAACCTTGTTACGGACGCCTCTCAAGTATATCTCAGATATAAGAATCAGATATAATTAGAACGTTCCTCTTTGATCTTTTATAATTGTTGTTTTTTTTATAAAATTAAAATAAGCCATAGAAGTTCAGGGATAATGAAATGTTTTTCTGCTCGCCGCTACCTGAAGTACGAATGAGTAGGCTAGCTGTAAGTAGCACCTACTTAGCTAGGAAATTAAGAGATACACGTTTTCCTGTAAATATTGTATTGTTGGTCAATCATTACCTACTTAATTCACCTCCTTCAATATGTATACGTATTCGCCGGGGGTAAACATAGTCTTTAACAAAAACAAGTCTTATATAAATCCTTTGTGATGGCGGCGGTCGGGGCCACCGCCATTGAGTATTCCCTTTTGTTTTCTTTACCATTCAAATAATCGTAACATACAACATAGTGCTAGCAATGACCTTTACCAAATAAACACAAAATTAACTGACCCACAACGGCCTTTCAGCCTCCTCGCTTCGTGTGTTGACGGCATCGATGTCGTAAATATTCTCTAACCAGCATCCGATAATCGCACTGAGCGCAGATTATGTAGCGGCATCGGCGAGTGGGAGCTCCAAGCTTCGGTCTACGGATGGTTAGCTTTTCTTGCATTATCCCATAGTTATGATTTAGAAATATGGATGAGAGTTATTTTTCGTAACGACACATACCTTAACTTACCCATAAATACTTAAATATTCCATTTCTACAAATCTATGTAATCGATGGAAACAATCTAAAATACATTAACAAAGGTCACCGGTGTTCAATTCCAATAGACCAAGTTTCCTCCCACACGTTTGTGTGCACGAGTGGCCACCTCGGTTCTAAACTCTCCGAACTACAATTCACAATAAAGGCACCATTACAGTGATACTTGAAGCCCGTGTGGAGATGTCGCCGCGATACGCCAGCGCCGGCGACACTCATTCACCGCGCCGGTTGACCCACCAACAATTACTATGCGATTCAAATGAGAATAGGATCGACTTTGCGCCATATTGTGACGAACGAATACGAATTATGACTTTAAATAATTAAATATTTAAGGCAATTTATTACTAATTTAACCTTTTTATTTAAATGTGATCTATTATTATTGTTAGGCATAAGATTTTTTTGCAATAAACATGTCATTTAGGCCATACCTGCACCGCGTACCAATGTCTGGTACACATTACTCAGTTCAATCAGCTATTTAGTTTAGACAAAGAGATTAATATGTATAAAATAATTTCTAGAGACCCATAGTAGCAGCTAATCACAATCATTCCATAGTTATCATCTGTAGAGCGGTAGAGCCACGCGGCCCAGTTCGGGGCGGGCCGCCCGCCGCCCGCCGCCCGGCCGGTAATGTGCTGTATAATATCGCAGTTCCTGCCCGGAGTACTTCTGATTCCTGAATTAGTGCCCCCGCCTCGTAAACACCACTCAGTCGCCTGTCACAAAGTCTCTCATTGTTACAATTGATTATAATTGTTTGTGGAAACCATTACCTTTCAGAAATAGTTTCTAGGACATTGAACTATAGTAAATTAGTAACTAAACTAATTATAACTGTCTCAATTGTACCTTAACGCATAATAAAGGTACGATGCTTAAAGTACACATGTCGTAAGTATTGTATTCCTAAGGTTTTATTAGTATTATGTTACCTACTGAGAATATCAGACTAAGCTATAGTAGTATAATTAAAGGACTGAAGCATCTGCTGAAACATGTACTCAATACTAGCTAAGCACCAAACTTTATAAACGGTTTGTTAAACTGTTCCTTAGTATTAAGATCAGCAAATGGTTTCCATTTTGTCACCAAATAAAATACCTGCACCATTTTCAAAACCCTTCACTAAGTATTTACAAATATAAATATTACAATGTAGATAATTATAGCAGTGAATCTTAAAATCCTACACTCGTGCCATTATTACCAAATAAAAATTTATACGAGTATCACCATTTCTTAAGGTATTTAATTATGTATAAAATATAATGGAATTGGCAGTGTCATGATCCTAACGAGCACAGCTTGTTCTAGATATAAATACTGTATTTCTATCCTATTATACAAGGATCATGATAAATGTGGCTCGCGCACAATGGACGTACACTTTGCCAATTCTACGAAATGTTTGAGCGTTCACTATTTTATTTGATATCTAAGCTATTTGTTTGAAAGTTAGGACAACGCGTCTACTCTATTTTCTGTAAGAACTTTTAGAAATATCTAGTTATTATATAACAAGTAAAGTAAAACGAATGTAGAAATATATCCTCCTATTGTTCGCCTCACAAAGCTTTAGAAATGAATGTTTGCAAATGACACGCATTAAAAATGGTCCAATGGACGTCCTCATAAAACTATAAGATTTCAGATTGTAAGCGTTGATGGTGCGAAACAACTTATTAACAATTCTTATTGAATTAGTTTTATAAAATATTTGTCTGAATAAAACCCCGTGAGCACGTACAATTTTAAAAGAAAACACGTTACGGGCAACTTATGAGGTTTGGGGAAAACAAAAAGTTCATCATGAATCATGCCGAGTCAGAAGACGCATGAGGGCCTTATACCGCCGGCGTTGTCGTCATAGGTGCATAAATATTACGATATTACCCGCCGTATTTTGTAATTCTCCTGACAAGTTTGCGGGATTTCGAAAAAAAGTTATCTTGTGAGAGTGTTTGGTGTAAGGCTCGTGTGATGTGCTGCTATTCAGCAACACCACTTTAATGTGGCATAACAGTAGACTCTGTGAGATTGTCTCTCCCCTGAGTAATGCGATTACCCTTTACGTAATCACAGAGAGGCGCCATGATAAGCCCCAGGATCTAATTTATGGAAATAGCTCCCCAAGAAATTGTTTCTTAACCGATTTCATCCTTTCAACCGATTTCCTTAGACTAAGAGAGTCTTGTACAATTTACTGGCTTGGAAAACTTTTCCCGGAATCGGTCCAACACACTCTTGTATATTCTCAGAAACCAAATTCAAGATTTTATTTGTCTGGATTCCGATCCGGATGGACAATCGGGCATTTGGATCGTAAGCGCGAGTTGGTCCTGAAATCGCCAATAAAACGCGCGCGGCCGACACACCCATTCACAAACACATACACACAAACTTGGCATTTGGTCGGTCTAACTTACAGCTCTAACTCCCAGCCAAATTGACTTCATAAATATGAATTCCAGGATTCGATGTTTGGTATTCAATGAACCATCATAATGTCCCGTATGGTAGGTACTTAGTTTGTAGAAGCAGGGTAGACTCACGTACGAACTGTAGCTTTAGTGAAATAAGCTCCATTCAATGGAATATTTCTTACTGGTGAGGCCATTAATTTATTCGTGAATTCTAAAATAAAAAGATTACTACAAGATTTATTTCATTACAGCGGCCCAGATTTTTTTTGGGAATATCTTTTAGAATATAATTCCTCTATGTATTAAAAATATTTTGATAACTTTTACATTTTTAGCAAAATCTTAAAATATATTTTGTGTATTCTAATTTATTTATTTATTTATTTAATATTCAGTAAGTTCCGGGCTGGGCTGGGCCGGGCCGGAGGCACAATACAGAGGACGTTACTCGTCATTCCGTTCACGCTCCAGTTTCTCTCAATTTTTGTGAGACACGAATATTTATTTGAATTAGGTACTATTTTGGGGTAAAAGTGTTTTGTCTTTCTGCCCAATGTATGGAGTAGTACGCTCGGCATTTGAGCTATGTAATGGCATTCAATCAGTGATAAGCGCGTACACAAAGAAAATATTTTTCATCTAGTACCAATATTTTGTACTATTAAAATATTTTGAAAGCATACATTAATTGTGATCGCGGAGCATCGTGGAGACAGGTCACTGTAATCATCATAACCTGTCAATTGGGAACCTATGAATACTTGCTACGGCGTTCGTAGTAATGTTTTGCAGCGCGGTCAAATAGTCGGCAATGTATTTTAGTACTTATTTATTAGTTGGTACTTGAAGTGTTAAAACCACTTAAAAAATTTTAGGAAATCACGCCAGTAAATGTGAAAATAATTGAGCATCGCAAATCACGACCGCGCACTCAGCACGACATATTTCATTTTTGCATATTGTGATTGCTACAAACGAACTCTCATTTACCACGATTTGAGGGTCTATATATATGACTTCCAGACCCACAAATCGTGGCAATTGAATTGAATTTTAAAAATGATTTCTAATTAAATAATGCATGTGCCACAATGTAAGATAAAACTATTGGATTTGTTGAAAAATATTAAATGGCTCTATGAACAGACAGAAACCGGACCCGGTGCCGACATGCACCTTCATACGATTACGTACAGGTACAGTCTAGACATATTTAATTGTATGCAGGCTTATTTTCACGGTCAACAGTGAGCTCGTACACAGTAAGAGTGCTGTGAAGTTAATCGTATTTGCAGTACATCATCGCGCCGCATAATATATCGGTCCTGAGTCAACACGATAGAGGAGTCAACTCGAGGCGGGACGGTGTGAACAATGTAAATAAATACAAAATTTCACTGATTTATAACGTTGATAGAAATACGAAGGATGCAAACATGTCACGATATTTTTAAGAGAAAGCTTTGTACCAATTTAAAGTTATCGGTTTAATAATAGTTCCGTTAGCCGCTCCTACTAAGCTAAATGCCTGTGCTAGGACTGGGCCAGTTTAATGGTCAGGGTAAGGAAGGAACCCAGAACTTTTCAATTAGCAGGGTCGGCCTATAAGCGGCGTATAAGTGTAATTTTAAATATTATACATCTATAAGTACTATGTGGGCTTCAACGCTTTTAACATCTGTGGTAGATATTTGGCTTTATAGTATTCTTTAAAAATAGCAAAGCAATTAAAACACGAAGTCGGTCTTTTAAATCAATGAACAAAGTGCAGCAAGTTTTTCTGCTTAAAAGCATTGTTGATACAGTCCATCAGACGATCTCCAGCCGGCGCTCGCAGTCAGCAACCCAGCGGCCTTTCATTTAGATGTAAATACGAGCACGCCCCCGCGCCCACTGCTCGCTAACTAGAACAAACAAGCTTTGCATATTTATCTATCCAGATTTATTTTTAATCCCAAGCGCTTTACTACCTTTCACTAGATAGGTTGTTACACTATGGAGTTTTATGACGACGTTATTTTAACGAACGTGTCGATTGCCTCGCGCTCTTTAGAACGACAATTTTTTTTATTTAAATTGTAAGGCACAGAGTTACGTACACTATATAATTTATTATAGTTACAAGTGAGCGCTTGGCATCTGCTACATTTGTAAGCACTTTACTAAAGGTTTTATTTTAAAATTTGTTTTAAAATTTCTTACAGTGCATCTGCAACTTAAATGATTAACACAGATGTGCCACCGAAACATTTGTTTATAAATACTTGTTGGTAGCAAATTGTACATCTGTGAGACAGTAACGGTGAACCGAATGTAGCGTCATATTGACTCTACATCGCGGGATGCTACCGACTAGAACCAGCCCTTGATACAAGCAGTGTTGTGATTAAACTTTACCTAAAGTAATCAATTGACATATTCAGTTTATGTACTCGAGCCACCAACACAAAGTATACCTACCTACCTACTTAAAATAAGTTCAATCTCTATTTATTCATTTCAGGGAAATGGTGACAGTTGACCCTCAAATAGTATCGCCAGCGAGATGTTGCATCTCTCCTGACTCCCTCGTACATATATGCATGATTGTTAAACGCTACACCTAAGATCGCAGTATTATCATAGGAAGTATCATTGAACTGTATAAGACATGTGCTGTATAAGCGCGCGGGAAGCTCTCCGCGGCTTACATTTGCATGTTAATAGCACACACGAGACCGGCGACAAGCAACGGGCGCACTTGAGGCATTACACACTTGACTGTTATATCCGGTAGTTACAGCTCGTACTCAACCAGTGCGAGTGTAGTGTTGTAGCCTGTAGTTACAGCTCGTACTCAACCAGTGCGAGTGTAGTGTTGTAGCCTGTAGTTACAGCTCGTACTCAACCAGTGCGAGTGTAGTGTTGTAGCCTGTAGTTACAGCTCGTACTCAACCAGTGCGAGTGTAGTGTTGTAGCCTGTAGTTACAGCTCGTACTCAACCAGTGCGAGTGTAGTGTTGTAGCCTGTAGTTACAGCTCGTACTCAACCAGTGCGAGTGTAGTGCTGTAGCCTGTAGTTACAGCTCGTACTCAACCAGTGCGAGTGTAGTGTTGTAGCCTGTAGTTACAGCTCGTACTCAACCAGTGCGAGTGTAGTGTTGTAGCCTGTAGTTACAGCTCGTACACAACCAGTGCGAGTGTAGTATTGTAGCCTGTAGTTACAGCTCGTACTCAACCAGTGCGAGTGTAGTGTTGTAGCCTGTAGTTACAGCTCGTACTCAACCAGTGCGAGTGTAGTGCCGTGACATGTAATCAAGTTTCATCCGCGTGGTGATACCTTTTATTAACGTAGGGACCCCTCATTCTTCAACACATGTTAGTTGCTAGCTTATTTATAAAAATGTAATTTAACACACAGCTTATTGGCTATAGTGTCGAAATGTACAAGTATTAGTCGGTAGGTAGTGCCGTCTCTCTATCGTGTGTCAGATCGGGTCGTGTGTAGCGGATATTATTGATAGACGTCAAACGAGAGTGTAGTGGTATAATACGGTGGTGTACGGCGCGGGGGTGTTGTTAAATCAGATTTTATGTTAAACGATTGTTATTGTCATGTTTATTACTGTTACGGCGTGGCCCGCCTTATGTTTTAGTTGTTAAGTCAATGGGCTCTTTTTGTAATCTTTGATTTTTTATTATCTATGGAAAACTGTCATTGAGTAGTAGTTGATTTCGTCCCGTAAAAAATTGTAACAAAAAATTGAAATTAAAAGAAGAATGCAACAAAAGTACTAAATATTTTATTTGACAAAATTGGACATCGTAGAGCCTAAAGGTCAGGCTCAAACATATGGCGCCCGAACAGGGACGAAGCGCTACCTGCAACAACAAGTAACGGCACGTGTTCATCGACGCAAAAGCTCGAAACCTTGCTGCAAACGTAAGAACAACCAACCTGGGCATTGATGCAGCTAAAGTATCGACCCGGAGCAAGAAAGGGCGGACAATCACTATCCCCAGCGACCGACTCATCAAGGCAGCGAGATAAGTGCCCTGTCCTATCACCCTTTTTTCCAAAAACCAACCAAAATTCCATTTCTGTGCAAGAAATAGTCCTCCACTGTGCATAATCTCACTACTAAGTGCAACTAAAATAAGCTAAAGGCATAATTAAACTACAAATTCTGACTAAAACAGGTTAAATACAATTGACTATAAAAATTCCCAATAACAGTACATTTCATATTAATTAACTAACTTTGATTCATCTAGATACTTGTAATCTTAGTCTCTGCACATACATAATAATTATTTCAAGCCAACATTAATTCATTTCATAAATTCACAGGAAATTGTACATAATTGTCATCATTCTCCCACCGTGCTCGCTGTGGTTGATAGTGGTTGCAGACCGGCTTCCTGAATGACAACATAGTGAGGAGCGTGAGATTTATTACTTACCTATTATTCTACCTTGTATTAAGGACCAAATCAAGCCGTTCCATTCATACCATTGCATTTTCTTAAGAGAGTAAATCAATATATTATTAATCATACAAAATGTCACAAGATAGCGATACAAGGAAACTAAAAGAGCTAATAATACGGCGTAGCTCGGTTAAAGGTCAAGTTACTAAGTTTAAAAATTATTTAGACAAACTGTCTGCCTATAAAATGATTACAAATGTAGATGTATCTGAATTGACCGTTAAGCTTACTAAATTTGAGCAACTGTCAACAAAATTTGATGAGCTGCAAAGTGAAATTGAAGTCCTCAATTCTGACAACTTGACATCAGAGCTTGAAGAACGTGACATAATAGAGACAGACATAGTGTCTGCCATTGCATCTGCTAACAGCATGCTTGGTGTTCACAACAAGCCAAAAATTGATCTAAAAATTCCAGTAGAACATCAAGGATGTTCTGGTATTAAGTTGCCACGGATTGAAATTGCAAAATTTGATGGTGCTTATTTTAAGTGGTTGGAGTTTAGGGACACATTTTTTAACTTAATTGACAACAATAAGCAAATGACTCCAATACATAAATTTCATTATTTAATTTCTTATCTTGAAGGTGATGCAGCTCGAATAATATCAAATCTTGAAGTGTCATCTGAAAATTACCAAGAAGCTTGGAAATTATTATGTGCCCGCTATGATAACAAACGATTGCTTATCAATCATCACTTAAATTCATTATTTAATATACAACCATTTTCCAAAGAGTCTGAAAGATCATTGCGGTTCCTCGTCGACCATGTCACAAAAAATTTGAGAGCTTTATCCAGCTTGGGACAACCCACAAGTCACTGGGATACTGTTATTATTTTTAATTTGTCAGCTAAATTAGATAGTCAGACATTGATTAAATGGGAAGAGTACCGGAATGATTGTGCTAGTGTTTTTCCTAGACTGGACAATTTCAAAAAGTTTTTAGTGGACCGTGCAGATGTTTTGGAGGCCATATATAGAAGTAAATTTCAAGGTAATAATAACAATAATAAACAATATAAAAATGAAAATCAAACCCTAAAAACTTTTGTCAATACAGACCACAATGGATCATATGTATGCATTATTTGCAATGGAAACCATAGAATTTATGATTGTCCAATATTTAAGGCTAAAACTATACCAGAAAGATTTGCTGAAGTTTCCAAGTACAAATTGTGTCTGAACTGTTTGAGGCAAGGTCACCCTACTACTGAATGTCGTATAGGGCCCTGTCGTGAATGTAAACAAAAACATAATAGTCTCCTGCATAAATCTACCCCGTCTTCCCCATTAGTTAATAGCAACCTTGCTGAAGTCGATGTCGAACATACTACCAGTGTTTATCTAGCAAACCGTCAATATTCACAAGGTCTTTTACCCACTGCTGTTATTGAAGTACATAACCCTGAGACTGGTCGCTTTGAAAGAGTACGTGCTTTATTGGATAGTGGCAGCCAGTCTAGTTTTATTACTAAGTCTCTTAAGGTGAGGCTATCTTTGAATTCTACTGCTGTGACCGGTCTTAAGATAATTGGAATAGGTAATCAGTCTTCCATCGAGGAAGTGGAAAGGTGTGTTGTTCAATTACGGTCTGTGAATGAAAACTATAATGTAACTATTAATCTACTTAGCCTTAAGGACATAACGGGTCAATTACCCAAATACAGTGTTGACATCAGTAATTTAAAAATTCCCCAGCACCTAAAGTTGGCTGATCCTGCATTTTATAAACCAGCACAAGTTGATGTCTTAATCGGAGCTGATTTGTTCTGGGATATTCTTGGGAATAAACAAATATCCCTTGGTACTAATAGCCTTAAGTTACGAGAATCGCGATTTGGCTGGCTGATAGCCGGTCCTATAAGTACAAATATCTCACTAGGTATTGTTCACTGTAATCATACTACAATTGCAACCAAAGACAAAGAATCTCATATTGAAAAATTACTTACAAAATTTTGGGAAGTAGAAGAGCTTCCCCCAAGACAAATTCTTAACGATAAAGAGAAGATGTGTGAAAGGCATTACTTAGAAAATACTACACGCTTAAGTGATGGTAGATTTAGTGTTAAACTTCCACTTAATACTTCCCCTCATAACTTGGGTGAATCATATAATACTGCCATGAAGCGATTTCATAATTTGGAACTGCGGTTCAGAAAGAACCCCAATCTTAAGAGTCAATACGTTCAATTCATGCAAGAATATGAGGAACTTGGTCACATGTCTCAATCTCCAGAATACAAACCCAATCCTTCATACTTCTTGTGTCATCACGCTGTGTTCAAGGACAATAGCGAATCTACTAAGGTCCGCGTTGTTTTCGATGGATCAGTGCCCACATCCTCAGGTCTATCTATTAACGACATTTTAATGGTAGGTCCAACGATACAAGACTCTCTTTTCTCTATACTAATAAGAGCTAGGCAACATAAATATTTATTAACTGGAGACATTGAAAAAATGTATCGACAGGTGAACGTCGCTAAAGAGTGTAGAAACTTGCAATTAATATTATGGAGGGAGGATGAGTCCTTACCTATCAGAACCATGCAACTAAACACTGCAACTTATGGTACCACAAGTGCTAGCTATTTAAGTATTAGAAGTCTTTGGCAGGTGGGCGAGGAATGTGAAGATGAAAACATTAAAACTATCATAAAGCATGATTTTTACGCTGATGATCTCATAACCGGTGCAGATGATGCCACTCAATTACGCAACATTCTAAATTCCGTATCTTCGGCACTTAAATCAGCATGTTTTAATTTGCGTAAATATAAAACTAACCTAAATAATATTTTTGAAAATAGTGATATAAATACACAGGAAAACTTGACGTTCAGTGAAGCGTCAAGCACTCTAGGCCTTGGTTGGAATCCTAGGTCCGATACTTTAAATTTTCCAGTTCAAATTAGTACAAAAAATGATGTCATAACTAAAAGGATTATTTTATCAAATTCATTTAAAATATTCGATCCCCTCGGTCTGTTAAGTCCTTGCATCATTCAAGCCAAAATGCTATTACAAAAGTTATGGTCACATAGGCTTGAGTGGGATCAGCCAGTTCCAAGGGAACTGGAGGACAACTGGCTGGACATTTCAAGGTGTTTATCGTGCCTCTCAAGTCTACAAGTGCCCAGACTCGTTTTTTGTAATTTGCCCAGGGCTGTAGAGGTTCATATTTTTAGTGACGCATCTCAGCGAGCCTATGGAGCTTGTGTGTATGTAAGAAGCATTAATAATAGTTCTGAAGTCACTGTGAAGTTACTGTGTGCTAAATCTAAAGTTGCACGTCTGAATCCAATGACCATTCCACGCTTGGAGTTATGCGCAGCATTACTCGCAGCTAGACTAGCTAACAGTGTACTTGAATCCATTCGATACTCTCCACTTCGGGTAGTATATTGGTGCGACTCCACAGTCGTACTTGGGTGGCTTAAGGGCGATCCAACCAAACTCAAAACATTTGTCGCTAATAGGGTCGTTGAAATCAGCGAACTGACTGATACTCAGTCATGGCGATACGTTCCAACAGACAGCAACCCAGCTGATTTCATTTCACGCGGAGTAGATGCTGGACAAATCATTGACTGCGATATGTGGTGGATGGGTCCAAGCTTTTTATCTAAGTCTGAAGAAGAGTGGCCTGTTCTCAATGTACCTAATATAAAAGAGTTACCTGAAATGAAAAACTTAACTAAGTATAATCAAACTAAAAACAAAAACTTACCCAAAACTGCACGTTCTTCTTCTGGTCAAAGCTCCTCATCTGGGCTGCATAAACCTGAAACAGAAAATACACAACTAGTTAGTAATTCACATAATATAAAAAAGGTGGATCATGAAACAAATACTTACGTTAATACCAATGCTTTGGAATCTGTAATAAATATTGAAAATTATTCAAACCTGAGAAAGGCGCAAGGAATAGTAGCATATGCTAAAAGATTTGTATTTAATGGTCGTAACCCTAACAATAAACGCACTGGAATGTTGACTGTTGATGAGTTGGACGACTCATTTCACTATCTGTGTAACATGGCCCAGCGTCAGTGTTTCCCTCTTGAGTATACTGCATTATCTAAAGGCTTACCCTTAGCTTCTAAATCACCTATTCTATCTTTTTCGCCTTTCCTGGATAAAAATAATGTTATTAGAGTCGGGGGCCGTATAAGTGCTTCTAACTATGAATATGAAAAGAAACATCCAATTTTGTTAAGCTCTGATCTTCACTTGACTAAATTATTATTCGAACGCGAGCATGTACGCCTAATGCACGCAGGTCCGCAGCTTCTGCTATCCATGATAAGAGAATATGTTTGGCCTGTAAATGGCAGAAGGTTAGCACGGCGCATTGTGAACAATTGTGTTCGTTGTAGACGTGTTAGAGGTAAAACCATTCATCCTAAAATGGGGGACCTCCCCGCTCAACGTGTAACCTCTGACTTTCCATTCAAATCAGTAGGGACAGATTTTGCTGGACCTTTTTTAATTTTAAGCCGTAAGGGTAGGGGTGCCAAGCTGTTTAAATGCTATCTCTGTATATTTGTTTGCCTTCGCTATAAGTGCGTCCATTTAGAGGCGGTTAGTGATCTCTCTAAAGATGCATTTATGATGACGTTACGTAGGTTTATAGCACGTCGCGGTAGACCTACTGAAATTTTTTGTGACAATGGACGTAATTTTGTAGCTAGCTCCAAGGAAATAATATCTTTTTTGAAATCTGAAGAAAAGGCTTTGGTTGAATTTGCTTCGCTTGAAAAAATTACATTTCATTTCTCACCTGCATATGCTCCTCACTTTGGTGGCATTTGGGAAGCCGGTGTCAAATCTGCTAAACATCACATTCACCGAGTCATGGGAAATAGCCATCTTACTTTTGAAGAAATTTCTACTTTATTCGCACAAGTGGAGGCTGTCTTAAACAGTCGTCCCTTATGTCCATTGTCCTCATCCCCTGACGACTTCCTACCATTGTCCCCAGGGCACTTTCTGATTGGAAGACCTCTAATGGCCGCTCCTGCACCAGATCTGGAACCACGTAAAGAAGTATCTCTGCGAAGATATGCAAGACTAGAAAAAATGCATCAACATTTCTGGAGCAGGTGGCAGCGCGAATACATCCATGAACTGCAACAAAGAGTAAAATGGAAACAACATGAAGGTTCATTGAAGATTGGAGATCTCGTTTTAATAGAAGAAGATCATGTTCCCCCCCTGTGTTGGCGCTTGGGGCGCGTGAAACGTCTGTTTCCTGGTGTCGACGGCATTGCGAGGGTCGCCGATGTTGACACGCCGAAAGGCTGCGTTCGTCGAGCCTTGGTGAGGCTTTGTCCGTTGCCTACTGCTGAAGAAGTACATTGTTGAAAGACAAGCCTTTCAACAGGAGGGAGGATGTTACGGCGTGGCCCGCCTTATGTTTTAGTTGTTAAGTCAATGGGCTCTTTTTGTAATCTTTGATTTTTTATTATCTATGGAAAACTGTCATTGAGTAGTAGTTGATTTCGTCCCGTAAAAAATTGTAACAAAAAATTGAAATTAAAAGAAGAATGCAACAAAAGTACTAAATATTTTATTTGACAAAATTGGACATCGTAGAGCCTAAAGGTCAGGCTCAAACAATTACATTTTGGGTTGGAATCAAATATCATAAAATGGTTACGAACATACTAGTTTGCATTATTGGAATGTTATTATTACTATGTAACAGGTTGCGGCACGGGCCTGCGACCTTAGTGTGAGGATTAGATGATTAGACAAGTATTTTTAGATCTGTGAGTTTATAGCAAACATTATGTTTTTCTATTTATTTTATTTACTTGGAGCTTTCATACTGAGAGAGAATGTAATGTATTTTTTTACTGAGTGTACAGTCTGTACCTACGTGTAAATGTTTTTGGTAAATGGAGAGTTTCATACAAAATGTAAATAACATTGAGTGAGACCGTCCCCGTGCCGGTGCGCGGCGCGCTGCGGTGTCACAATACCTCGCTAACGACTCCGAGTCGCTGCAGGCGTCTGGTAATGAGTGTCAACACACTCTTAATTTCACTCAACTCAAATTTGAGAGAACACACTGCGATACAATTAAGTCATTTTGCTTGGAAATTATACATTCAAATAAAAACTCCTTGGAAGTTTACACAACACATACATGTATACATTATAAGTCGCAGTTGTATCAACGATGCTACTCGTTCGATAATAAACAAGCTTGGTTGAATGTTTTAAACTTACTCTGGCATTACTTACTTTGTAGTAAGGCTGCGTTTAATCAATATGTTTGTTTACAAACCACGCACAAAGGAGACGAACGATTATTGAAGCAAGAATGTAAATCAATCAGGTTAATTACAGCAATGAATTAATTAGGTAGCGCGGCGATGGTCGTGTCGGCGGCTGTCGGCACTATTGCCGGGGCCGAGTGTCGGCTTTTTAATTTATCTTCCAAGTCTCTAGTTACAGTGTAACATGTCTCACCTAATAACAATATTTGGAGCAAGCATTCTACTACAGGATGTATCAGAAGTCCGAAATTATACTTTGGGTACATATACGGTAGCTTATATGTGGATGCTTAGTGAATACAGTTTATACCTAACTATCATAGTTTCTGAGTTATAAACCTATAAATATTTGTCACTGGTTTCGTGTACACCCACAACCATATTAAGCAGTGTAAAGTACACTTATGTGGGGCGACTACCAATATTCACAAAACACAACATGCAAATTTTACATAGGACTCGAGTTATTATGAGTTATTGAAATTGCCTAGGAAAAAAAAGTTGGGAAAACATGATCGAATTTCGATTAAATTTTTATACCATTTAGTTGTAGGTATACCCGATACTGATGCCAACTTTAAAGTATTATTTCGGACTTAAGAAACATACTTTTTTTTGTTTTATTTATATCTCGACTATCTCTAAGCCTTTATTAAGAGTAAAACGAGTGTTCGTTAAATATAATTATACTGAGTTGAAAGTTTCTTTTTATGAAACGTTTGTGGAAATATTTCATTAATTTTAAAAAGTCACTGTGCGTACTGAGTGGTGTGCCGATGGCGGCGCGGTTCGGCGCGGACTCGAGTGTTTCAACAATAAATACAGTTGAGCTCTTAATGAAATAATTCATATTCGCAATAACCCTTGCTACAGCTGCCTCGCGCATTACTTTGGTTTAAGTAGATATGTGTATTATATATATATATATATTTTTAAATCTGTATTGATTGATATTCTAGACCATAATTATGTACTCATGTTGTAATTTTTATTTACTCTGTGCTTATGTGCTGTGCATATGAATATCATCATTCGCTCAATATAGAGGTAGAATCGATATTCCTGATTAGTTTACGTAAGTTTGATTTCAAGAACATGTAGGTAGACATGATTGGTTCGGAATTGTGCGAGTTGATGTAAATGGCGCGGGCCGGTGTCGGCTCGGGGTCAATATTAGTGTTACCCGGCTCGATGTTACCGTGATAAGTCAGCAAGGATGTTATTACACCCTTGGGCCCTTCCAATATCTTCAAGGGCGTATTGAAATTACGTTATTTATTTATAGAGCTCTTGTTACGGAAAATAGCTTATATTTAGGGTCGATAAGTAAAATACAAATAATGTAAGCGATACGATTATGATTATAAATAATGTTGCATGTTGAAAAGTTTATTGAACAGTTTACGCAGCGTACGCAACGGAAGCTCTCAAAAGGAATATTTGTTTCCCGTTTTTGCCACATTTTTCATTGCTGCTCCGCCATTATTGGTCGCAGCGTGATGTTACATAGCCTTCCGCGATAAATTGACTATGCAACACAAAAATATTTATGTGCGAATCTTATTTTTATCCAAGATTACCACTTACTATGAAACGGTGAAGGAAAACATCGTAAAGGAACCTGCACGTCTATAGAAAGGCGTGTGATGTTCACCAACCCGCACTGGGCCAGCGTGATGGACTATAGTCCAAAAATCTCCCTCGTATTGAGGGAGAATGTGCCCGGCATAATGGCAATATGCTCGCCGACTATTACATTGGGAACAAAATACATCGGCAAAGTGTGGGCGCACTGCAGTGTACCTCTGCCTACCCCTTCCGGGTATACAGGCGTGACGATGATGATGTATTATATATCATTAAAAACTAAAAAAAGTAGAAATCATAAATAATGATTAAAAAAGACTTGATCCGCGTGGGATGGTGGCAAGAACGCTGGCTGCATTTCCTCGTTGAATAGCAAGTCCTATTCGTTGAGTGAGGAAAGAGCCAGCCCTCTTGTCACCTGTGGAGGTAATTAATTTTGGGCTTATTTTTCTAAATAAACTTTTAGCACTTTGGCTCCATGGACTTAGCGTCTCTACGGCAAACGGCACAAATACGTAATTTATGTTTAGGGAAGCGTATTTACGCCGCTTGCCAAGATCAGCTTTCTCAGCCGCGGCTCCCGCAGCGGACACCGACTCCCTGAGATGTGATGGAGCAAGGGTGTCCACACAAGTGGCATCCCAAATGAGCGGACGGCCCCGCTCCCAGGGAATCAGCGTCATGCCGTCGGGTCTCTTGCCATCATCTCGAAAAATTCCGGAAGGCTCCAGAATTGATGGGACGTTGATCAGAATCAGAATCAGAATTTTTTTATTCATGTAAACCAATACAGGCACTTATGAATCGTCAGTAAAAAATAAATAGTATTAATAGTATCTCTACCATGGTGGCATGAGCCCTTTTGATGCAATCGTATAAAGAGCTGTGGCGAGAAAATCTGCCTGCACTTTTTAGGCAGGAAAGCCCATGGAGACCGGAGCTCCACCCCATTAAATAATTATTAACTTTATTATTTACTTATAAGGTATGCTATTGCAGTAGTATAGTTCATCTCAAATTCTTTTAAACGAATAAAGTACATCATCAGGTTGTTTATATCCTATGCAACCAGTTGTAACATTTTTGGGGTTCGATTTTGAATTATTAATGGGAGCGGGTAAAGTGGTATTGGACAATTATTCTCTAACAAAAAGTTAAGTTGATATGAGTAGTGCAGTATGTATATAGCATTTAATTTGATATAGTTTAAACGCTGCAGCAGTTTAAAGGGTTTAAGTCGAGCGAGGGCTTTCGTCCTCAACTCCGGCCACAGTTTAAAGCCACTGAGCGGTGCTCGTGTTTCAGTTTTGTTGTTTCGCTATGATATTTGACTTACGTATAAAATCTACAACAGACGATTCCCACCAATCTTTTTCCTGCCATACGGGACTAAATTCCTTGGGTGGTAGAGCTACTATTTTTATTATTTATTGGCAATTCATAAGTGCCTGTATTGGTTTATATGAATAAAAAATATTCTGATTCTGTTTCCTTGGATAAGATTAAAAGAAAGTTCGCGGTATGTGAGGTGAAAGGTTTCAATTATTTGTTTCCCTTATTAACAGTTCGCCTCTTCTAGAACGCGGCTCGGGTGTATTATTGTTTAAGAACCTTTTAGGATATTGATCACATAATTGAATTACGTGTCACTCTTCCTTCACGTGTTCCCCAAATTGACAAGACGAGGCGGCGCGGGAATATAGATGTTGTCATTACACGTGGCTCATATCGACACCCTTTCATCTGTAACCTGATCATACACTGCGTACCTACCTTCCTACGTGTATATTACACTGTCTAATTCACAGATGTGTAATATTTTGACTTAACGTAGGTACTATTCCTATCTAGTTTTCTCCTTACGAAATATATTGCTTTCAAGCTACGCCGTAGCATCGTTACATCACGCTACGACTGTACATGCCAACGAACTACGAATGCGTAGTATAAGTCATGCTCGTAGATTCCTAGCACAAGATGTAACAAATAGGCTTCTGGACAGCTTCTGGCTTCTGGATAACGTAGCAGAAGTATTTTTGTCTGCTTAGTTATTCTCGTCGGATATCATTGTTAATTACCTCGACCTTTTTAAACACAAGTTAAAAGTTTCAATTTGTTGTTTATTTATGTAGTGTCCACGTCTCCCAGTCCGTCGTTCCAAGACAGTTAATCCGGTACTCGCTAATGACATTGTCGGTGAGCGAGGTCGCCAATTAACTTTTTAATGAAAACTGCTCGTAGAGACGCGACGTGGCCAGCGCGCCCCGCCTTGCTACACTATTATCTATTTCATTATTATACCAAACATGCTTAAGATAAGCCACATGGTGAGTTTTATTTTATTATTGTCACTGACCGTACCAGTGTTTTTCGAAACATGTGTGGGATGACATCAAATATTGAGCTCGCCGTACTCTATTACTTTTATATAATTTCTTTTGAACTTTGCTCCCATGACATTTTGGTGGTGGTCTTTTTAATTGTAGGTCCAAACAGAAAACAAAAACGAGCGCTCAAGTTATTTGCATCAATATAAGTATTTATGGGAGCTTAATATATTTAAATTATTTAATTTAATTACATACCTAATACAGTTTATTCAATGAGTGCATATACAAAGTAACTAATTATACATGTAAACAAAATCAATTCAATTTGGTAGTGGACACACAAATTTGTTCAAGCAGCGTACGATCCAGGCTTAACTTGTTGATTAATTGGATCATGAGCGCGCCGCACTGCCCGCGACAAAGATTACTTTCAATGTCACGATCGGCGGACAAAGTGCCGCATCTATGTCAATATAACCGGCTATGGGAGGACTACTATAATAGAAGCTTAAGGTAATAATCTTACTAAATTAGGGTAATACTCCAGAACTCGGGCTAACAGGTGCAAAATGGTTTATCCCTAATTTTACAGAAACGTTCAGCCGTTTATGAAGAAATTACATAGTAGTCTTCAGTATACAAGTTCCTAATAGTACTTGTCAATATAATAATACTTTATATTAATTAGAACGTTCAAATTTTCTATTGAGTATATAGGACTGACTGATTAGGTAATGAAGGGTGTACTATAAAAGTTATGTCACTAAATATCATCATACTGGCTTCTTGGTAGCAATAAAATCTGCCAGCACTCTTTGGGCCGCGGTATATTCCTAAAGTTTTGATGAAAATGTTACACTCTAGCTCATAAGTACGCCAACGCTGCGAGTGATTCTTCCAGTCTTGACTAGAGTTTAGAGTCATAAAATAAACTTTATAAGTGACATAACGTGCTCGAAAATAATACCTACGGTTTCATATACGAGCATTTCTCAAAATACCTTAAATAAACTTTTTATTTCATGTAGGTACCTATTACCTTTTTATCCGACTCGCTCAGAAGGAGGGTTGTTTAGAAAATCGTTTTTTCTCCAAAAGCAGCTCCTATGAATGATAGCGGTTAGTAACACAATATCGGCGTTGCCAATTTGCTGCACACTTTGTTGACCCGTTGAACGTGGGTATCACCTCCCAGCGACTTTCAATATAAAGAGCTTCTGTACAATAAGTGGACGCTAACGCTAAATAGGTTGAACATAGCGTAAAACATTATTTTGTGTTTGAAACTCGATCGCAGTGAAAGTCAATACAATACCAATACGCGACGCAAAACGTAGCGGGAGTCCGTTCACCCTCGCCTTGTCGAAGTAGCTCTTGTATACTCACCATGTTTTATCTCCATCCGATGGCGCAAGTATTTATAAAGTTTGATTGCGTTTGTATTGACAAACAAGTGCCGGAAAAAAGAAAGGCAGGCTTTACATTTATTTATATTCAGCTGTGGCCTCGTTCGGAAAATAAGTTAGATGCCAGTCACTAACTCGCTCTTTGTAAGTTTTAATGTAGTATATGATAAACAGAATAGTATAAATCCTATCCTTAAAAATAAAATATTTTTTTAAAAGTATTGAAACGTCGAAGGAATGAACCCGCAGCCCTCTCACGATTTGTATCGAGCTGAACAGAAGTATTAAAAACGTAGTTAGTAGGTAGATACTTGTAAGTACTACCTATTATACCTGTCTGGCACCGACTTCAAATAGATGAGTGGGTAGTCTTTATAATAATGATATTAATTTCATATAATTTGTGGTTTAGAAGGCGGCTTTAGTTTTTATTAAAATAATTAGTTCCCAGATTTTTGGCCAACTTACATAAGTTACGGAAAATGAAGTAACTCGTTCACCCGGAGCTAGGTATATTATGAACTAATACTAATACATCTCAAATCATAACCTTCATTTCAACGAGGCTTTTAGTTAATCTCGTTGAAGTACCCATTACCTAATGCTATAACACTTATCTCCACTGCCCTCGAATTGATCATAAAAATCCTTGTTTTGTATTCCGCTCGCCTGCGGACCACTTTGTTATACAAAATGCAAAGTGTGTACCTATAAGTATACACATAATGGATCATTGATATTCTGTAACAAAAACCTTAGATCCTAAACTTAATAATAATAATAGCCTTTATTTCCCAAACAATAATAAGTTACAATACAATAATAGTTTAAATTAATTCATAAGAGTCATGGCAATAGTTTAGTTAGATTAAATTAATTGATTACATGCATTTTAATTGATCTCTACTTTATTTTGGGTACCCATTTGCGGGTGAAGGCCTCCTCTATCTTATTCCATTCATCTCTATCCTGGGCAGTTCTAGTCCATGTATGATTTGCTGTGGCCACGATGTCGTCACTCCATCGTAGTCTAGGTCTGCCGCGTGGTCTTGGTACATCTCGGGGGTACCAGTGTAGGATCTTCTCACTCCATCGTCTATCTGTAGCTCGGGCAGTATGTCCCGCCCAACGCCATTTAAGTCTATGTGCTAGCTCAGCAGCATCTATTATTTTTGTGATTTTTCTGATTTCTGTGTTTCGTTTTCTGTCACTTAGTTTATAGCCAAGCATACTCCTTTCGACAGATCTTTGAAAAACTTGAAGCTTCTATATAGTTGATTTTGTTAGTGTCCAGGTTTGGCAACCGTATAGTAGGGTAGGTAAAATGATACTGTCCATGGCTTTCTTCTTTAGACGTGTAGGTATATTTGATTTAAACACTTCTTTTAGCGACCAGTACTTCCTCCACGCGATCTTTATTCTGCGTTCTACTTAATTTTTTGTTGGACTGACGAAGCATATACTTTGTCCCTAGATCCTAAACTTAGTACCACTAATTTCCTACTTAAGTTGTAACATCGTAGAGTAGTATAAGTTATGGACTGTAGTCGGGTTCAAAGGCCGTTGTCAAAACTCCGGGTTATTCGGAAGTGACTGATATCGGGTGGCCCCGGCGCGTCCGCGCCGCCCGCGCTGCCCGCTCGCTGCACTCACTGCGCGCGCTCGGAAAAGGATACCTGACATCAAAAATTGGGAGAGAACTGCGTATTTGTTCAGAGCACATTTTCAGATAATATACTCGTACATAGTCTGCGATCGAGGTGTGTCGATGAAGGAAGCTTTCTTTAAAAAACAACTTAGGTAATTGGATTTAAAAAAGTGTTCATTGTGTAGTGTAGAAATATTAATAAATGTGTCGTTGAAAAATTTATGAAACTGTACAATAAACGCCAATTTTAGTTGACGTGTCGCGCGCTGCTCGCGGGACAATGGGCGTAGTTTGCAATTTGCGTCCCTCGCTACTCGCCGCTTTTATTGGATTATGAGAACAGCGTTCACTCGCGGCTTTGCTTGCGCTCAATTTCAGGAACTATAGTGTTGTCTCTGTGTAATTTTTTTTTGTACTTCTACTTCAATATCAGCTATTCACTAATAAAATTATGTTCCTAATTACAGTAAAAAGTGCGTCGTGTTTACAATGCATGACTAAAAGCCAGCATATAATGCACGTGTCAGTGCGATATTATGATTGATGGTGAGCGCGGCGCGGGAGACATGCGCATGCGCCGCACCCCTACACTGTAGTCCGTACTGTGGGCAGGGGTAGGCAGTCGGGCAACCGACAACACCAGTATAGAGGAAAGTTTATCGAGCGACCTTGTTCCATACCGGAGTGTCCCTCACTCATAGTTTTTAAAGTTCTTTAATATTAAAATGGCGCTATTTTTGTTATTTCGACCCGAGGGTCCATTAAACCTGAATAACTAGAAAGCGCCGTCCGTGTCGGCCTCCATCTTGCGTGATTTATCGAGTGACTGTCCGCCGCCGGCTGTGCGGCGCGCGGGCGTTTAATATGGTGAAACAGTTCATCCGCAGACAGATGTACTTATTTTCCACAAATATCACAATTATACTCGTATAACCTTTTAAAATAACCACACATTTATGTTTTCATAAAATAATTGCGGGATTCTAAAAATCCTTCCGGGGTAGGTTAGGTGAGTATATTAAAAGCCTATTATTCAAATCACGGATACCCGAGCTTTCCAATTGCGGAGATTTATCGGCGTTGAATGTAAAATGAATAGTCCTGATTGCTCGCCACCGGCTGTACACTGAATTTATTCCCAATCGAGAACATTTATAAAGTTTATAAAAAATTTAAGTAAGATGACACCGATACCTCGAAATGTTTTGCTTTTAAAGTGTACTTAGTGGACCGTTAATTCCGTCTTGAATGTTTGATGCCGGCGCCGACTACCATTACAATGTTGACTTTCACAAGTCACGTCGCGCTGCGGATAACGATTTAGTAGAGATGGAAAGTCAGTTCTTTAGGATAATAATTATAAACGCAGTCTGATTGTACAAGTTTGTGGCCGGTCCGTCACTATCACCATCTGATAAAGCCCGGGTTTACTGTGGCTGTGCGGGAATCCCTGACCACATTAGCCGGGATCCATGACTTGAGGGATTACAATAGTCTGGGTCGGATTAAATACTGGACATTTGTATTTGCTCAGTTTACACAACAAATGCTTGTCATTATTAACATTGGTGTATGGAATAACAAGACTTTTATTAAGTTTTATTTTTACCCGACTTCCAAAAAGGAGGAGGTTTTAACATATTCTCGTTAATGATTAGCAGTATCGCTTGTAATCTACTCGTGTTTATGAGTGGAAACAGCCCGACTGAGGCAGTCGGTTAGTCATGACACGTCAGAGAGGGCATAAAAAAGTTGATTGTAGATAAATATCCCCCGAGTTGGTGTTAACTGGCTAGTCTTTATAATTAAATGTCGACGTCACAAATACGTCGAGTCTCCATTTGGTATACAAATATTGAGCGTTGACGCTTGCGAACGTATAAACTCGTCAGAAAACTGTAATCAGTAAGTAGTTACACATAGCTGAGCTAGCCGAGCACCAAGCCAACACCGCGACCTCGGCCGGCTAGTCCCCTCGACTCATGTAGTGAATTCCCAACATAATTACACGTTATTACTAATTTATTGGCTGCCATCAATGCCCGCCCGCACATGCTGCGATTTTTTCTTGTAAGTCGGAAAATGTATTCCGGTTTGATATATCTTATATATAATAAAATGCCAGGTAGCATTAAATGCACATTGCCACGTTGCCCATTTCTTGCGATGTTAGTCATGATACAATAAAACGTGTACTTAGCTACATAAAATCAACAGCAGCAACAGCTAGTAATTTCAGGTATTTGATTGACTAACTATAAGTAACTTACTTCGAATGACTAGTCCTCTGTACTGTAGTCTAATTTCGGGTGCACGGACCAGACTATTTTTAAAAAGGAGGAGGTTCTCAATTCGACCCGTATGTTTTTTTATTTTGTTTGTTACCTATAAACTTATAGGTTATCTAAAATGTTTCTAACTAAATGTTCACATATATTCAATATGGACGTAAAACATAATGATCACACGTAAAACAGTTCGTTTAAGTATACTTTTTGTACAACCTTTAAAAAAGTATGTTACTTGCTACGTGCTGAAACCGTTCTCTACAGTGAATTTCACTTTTGTGCCAACGATCTCTTCATTGGGGATTTGGGGTGCTAACTGTGCCTGATATGAAATAATTTGCACAAATTGGTGCGGCCGGCGGCTTGCGGCTGGCGGCCGGCGGCTGACATCCACCCGCACCAGACGTCATTACGCGAGCTGGCGCCGCGAGGGGGCGCCACCGCCATTCATTCATCTCCACGGATGTGGCCTTTCGGCTTCTGTAACTCCACGTGGAATACGTATGTAGTGTGGCATGATGATAGTACTGATAATACAGTTGCATCCCGCTGTAACTCGTAATGTAAAATAATTTCGATTCAACTTTTACGTTAGATACAATTCATAAGTCTAAAAAAACTGGTTTGGTTATTATACTTTTTTCAATGGTATCTAGACTTTCTAATTCAATTACCCTTTCAGTGAGGCATAATATCGTCTACAAAGAATATTGTATTCCGAGATGTGGTTATTTATATTTATTTAAGTTTAAAATAACCTACTGTGCTAATGTGCGGTCAGAAAATGTTATTATTTACGTCTCGAGTGATAAGATACTCAAAGGACCTAGCTATAGTCGCGTAATGAGCTGTAAACAAGTGGAAATTAATGTGAGCACATGGTGAGAGGGTCACGTCACGGCGCGTGGCCGTACTACCGCCTAACAATTTACTACGTCAGACTACGCAGCCGTAGTATCGTAGCATGGCTACGGAAACATAACATGTCTGCCATGCCTAAAGGACTCTACCCACTGCAACGGATCATACCATGACCGTGCTATGAACGTATCAGACACGACAAGCATCACGATACGCTCTACTATGCCCACTAGAGCGTATCAATTACGTATCAAAGGCGTATGTATCGGCTTTAATGACCGGAGCGTCATGCACAGAGCGTATCGCCACCGGCAAAATATTCTCGCCGACAATACTTGCCGCTCCGCGCATGGCACGCTACGGTGCTGGTCGGTAACGGAACGGGCTAGTGGGCATGGTCTCATACTTTTTAATACAGAGAATATTTTTTTGCCTGGCACGTTCATAGCACGGTCATAGTATGATACTGTGTAGTGGGCAGAGACCTTTATGCGTAGCAGATAGTATACAAGTATTTTTTAATGATTTCGCTGCTTTTGATAGAGTTTCATTAATCTTGATTATTTCAATAATATTCAGTATATTTCAATATACTGAATTGAAGACTACGAGTAGAATGCGATATACTGACGATGCATTTCATTCTCATAAAAAATCAGGTTGACGCTCGGAATAGCTTGGTTTCGCCAAAATCCGTTCTGAAGGCATTTGTGATGCTAATGGAACAGACGACGCGAGGCCGCCCGCTTTGTAGCAAATTATCAATCTAGAGAGCGCGGGGCACGAGGCGGGCTCTCCTCTCACCTATCTGACAGTGTTTGATCGCATCATATAGAGCATACCTAGCGCATTATAGCTGGGCAAGATGGGAGCGTTATATTCACCTGTTCATAAAGTTCTAAATCCTTTAATGGCTAGCGGCTAGTTGAAGTTGCGGATGTTGAAGCGGTGAAGCTATTAAAATTTTACCATAAATAAACTCCACACCAACTAATAAAAGGAACATTCAGTGAGATGCGTGAGAGGTAGTGTTTTTTTTTGTTACCTACGAGTATATATTGCTCTAAGTAGTCACTTACCTTATATGTAAAGCCCTATATTTATAACGTGGTATTATACATTCGCAATATAATGTGCTAACATTTGAAATATGAAAAGTTAACAGTAAATATAAAAGTTAATACTTATAATTTCTGTTTATAATAGAAGAGAATGGCTGGTTAGCTTTAAAATAAGCCGCCAGACGAGGCCGAGCCGGCGGCCGTAGTCGCACAGTCGCTCTTAACCCTGTTTTTATTTTATAACAACTAATTCACTACGTGAGGCGCGTGCGAAGAGGTTTGTGGAGAAAAAGTTTATATTTTGTGATAAACTCGATTATTGTGTATCTTTGTGCTACATTTGTGAATGAACTATACCCAAAATAAACATTTTATAGATTTACAGCATTCTATATAGACAGGGTACAGTTTTCTGCTAGTATTGCAAGTATTTAAAAATAATATGAATCGAATGTCTGTATCTACGAAGGTACTGACTTAAATGATAATGGCGGGGTGATGGCTACACACACCGCTACCCCACTTGTAAAGATAGCGTGCCGCGGTACGTTTTATTAAAGCTTTACCTTGTTTTTTAATTACTTGTCTACTTAAGAGATGATACAATATCGATATAGATAACTATGTTGGAAAGTAATTCCTAACTAGATGTTAATAGCCAGCGAGTTTCATTATGCAGAAAAATGATTATTCTGTAGTGTGGAGCGAACAGAGCTTCGCACTGATATTGGAGTTTGATTACCATAACACATAACTAGAAGGTTCTTGCAATATGGAGTCGGGATCTAGTGGTCCAGCCCGGTCGGAATAGGGGAATAGGGGGGGGCTAGGGGGGCGTCATTTGTGTTCTATTATGGAAGTTGTGGAAAGTGCGTGGAATGATAAAACTTGTAGAAGTCTGTGTGCTCACGCTTTTAATAAACCTCTAAAGTGTACTTCGGCGTTTCACGAGCGAGTGCAAAATATATTAGATGACCTATTTTGAGAATTTGAATTTAGATTAGGTTAATTAATTATCTACCAAGTTCAGTCCCGTTTACGCACAGAATACGATAGGCGTACGTTATTGCTTACGTCTTACGTCTACGTCATAGTGTACGGTTGTGAGGCGACATTGAACTATAATCAGCACTCACAGCACCGACACACAACATGTTTGTTGAACAATCATTTATTTTCATTAGACAGTAACATGTATTGACGTCAGCCATCACAATAGGCTTTACTGTTACCGGCTCAATCGAATAAGCAATAATATTATTAAATAAAACCCCAACATGTCGGCGGCTCTCACGAGATGTCTGCTCGTGGCTCTAGCGGACAGACAGACAGACTGGTGGCCCGGTGACCCGGCCCCGGACACTGAACATCTTGTGTGTTGCTCTCTGGGATATAGCCTGCCCGCGCAGACACCTTGCAGATCTAGAACACTCGAGACACTTATTCATGGAACGGGAAATAGAGTTGCAAGTATATTTTTGTAGTACCTATATATAAATTAACTGTATATTGTACTTTCTACTACTAGCGACAAGGGAAAAAGGGGTAAAGTCAAGATAAAACGTAGTCAACAAAGTTAGTACTCCAAGTGTACGTCCCAACTATTCTAATTTGTTTACAGATTTCATTAACACATTCCTAGCGCTCGGGGCGAGGGCCTGCGCCGCGCATTCTATAGTACTGACTGTTGGTGTGTATTCCTAAGCTGTACCTCCTTCATTCCTATTCATTCCTACCTACAGGTGGAAACATCATGATGAAAAATACATTTTCGTGAAAAATTGCGCTCAAACTGGTAAAAAAAATACATATTGAACTGTTTTACTTATACTCACTGTTGCCAACGTAAACCGTAAGAAGGTACTTCTCGTACACAATTAACGATTGCAAAGCAAACATCTGGGAGTTTTTGTTTGTTATAAATAGCACATTGGTTCAATATATTGGACACGATATCCGCTGACATTAGGGGTGCAGACAGGAAGCCGAACGTAGATGGAGCACACCACTCACACCACTCACGCCGCTCAGGGGATTCACTCGCGCGGCCTAATATATTGGGAGCACTTTTTCAATCCCTTCTTAAGTGGGACAATATCGGGACGACGCGGCCCGCTCGCCGCGCAGCTCAATGTATCTTTGTCCATCGTGGTCCTTTCCACACATGTCCTCATCTCTACGTAATTGAAAACGTAAGCGGTTAACAAAGCCAACAGAATTAATCTTCATTCAGAAAAAAGTTGTGATGTAAGAATTAAAATATATTAACTTGTAAATAATAGTCACACGCAGATATTGTATACTTTATACTCAAACATTTTGAAGTGGTCAAATATCTAGATGTATACATGACAGTTAAAGTAAGCCATAAAGTAAGTAGGAGTGGTGGTAATACGAATTCTAACCTGGGACTACATTACAGAGTTAATAAAATAAAATAACAACTTAATTGCATCACCTTAACCTTATCTATACGACCCAAGATTAGAGGGTTTAAGTACTATGTCACTGTTATCGAGTTAGCTGTTACTGCGACTGTGTTCCACTTTTACTTTAAAGTTTAATTTATAAGTTAGTCGCGGACATCGGAGCAGCCGGTACCGCGCTTACTACACTTATTTCTACACCATCCATTGTACATATTGTATCTGGATACATGTTGCCGAGTCGCGAGCTGGTGGAACATGTTCTTTAAGTAAACTAATGGTAAACTAGTAATGAGATGCAAGCAGCTCACGTATGCTTACAGCATTCATTGTCAATATTTATGTTTATTAAAAAATGATGCTATTGGATATCAGGATAGGTTAGCATAGCTGTAATTGATTCAATAAGCGTGTTCGTGTCTGCTCGCAATCGGCCCGTTATCTGCACCATTCACTACAACCAGAGCCGATTTATTTGTGTCCGCGCCGAGCGCCGGAAGCGTCCCTGCACAGATTTATCGCAATTTTCGTACCCCTTCGTTTCCGGCTAATGTGCAGCTATAAATTTCAATGTCAATTAGGTATCTACAACTAAAAAAATTCTACCAAATAAATTTCGTTACTCAACCATTTTTATCGTGGCCAACGTAATACTGAAGACATATAGGTAAGAGTCTATGGTAGGTCCAAAGAGTTATTATTAAACTTTAAAAATAATCTTTTTCTTGCAGTAAGTAAGTATCATTCGTCTGATCGCTAATATGACGACATACCGCAAGTTAATGTAATCAGACATGCGGATGAGTCATATGTGGGTGCTCGTGAGATGATTAATGATCAGGCTGACGCAGGGTCCACCGGCCTTCTTTTTCTCTATAACAAAAAATATAAATGCGACAACAACCTTATTAGAACTTACGCACTACCACTTTAGCAGTGTTTTAGAGAACAGTTTTCGCACGTCGTCTATTTTGAATGATTAGAAATAATGTCTTAAGTTTGTTTTGCTTGGAACATCGGGATCTTTCTGTTCTGAAAATACATGTCTACGGAACAATATTTTCAAAGTGATTGCCTCATAACCAATTACACAGAAATAGTACACTTACCTATTACATACGCGCTCGTTACGGCAATTAATATGTATTAAACTAATAATTGTTATTATAACTACAACAACCACAATCAATCGACCACATTTTGCTTGTAGGCGCTGTTGGTCGCCGAATTAATAGACAACAAGGTTTTGCTTGAGTTTGGGCGGCGGTAGTTAACTACCGGCGGGTTAATCTACCGGCAGTAAGGCTTCGCTCGCACTGATTGCGAGAGCCGAGGGCCGGCGAGCGGCACCCTTCAATATTTGTATCGAACTGACAGACCTTGAAGTATGCTACATAGCATGTTGATACGAACAATGTTCACTGTGTATGGAAGAATGTCAAATAGCAACAAATCTCTGCCACAGTATCCTGTACACTCTCTCCACACTTACAAATTAATCAAATCTACATTTCTAGATTTGTATGAGTAGGTAGTCAACTGTACAATACTTAAAAAATATCGACAGATACTTACAATATTTTGAATTAAGTGGATCTTTAGTTCAATTAAATTACATTTTAAAAGTGTACGAAAGTGGCCCCGGGCGGCCGGCGGAAGCTGAAGTGGAGGGCGGGCGGCCGGGCGGCCAGCCACGCGCGCCCGATGCTAACGATCACCGTTCAAACTTCCTCATTCACCATTCAACGACTCGCCGGCCGATACTCTTATATCTGAATATCAACTTTAGAAGAGAATACAAAGAAAGCCATCTCAACAAGCAACACGTGAAGTATTGTAATCCTGATAGTTTGGTAAACAATATAGGTATTAAAAGAATCTTCACGCGTTTCATAACCTTTACTTTGGAGAAACATCACCAGATGCCGCGTGCCATCATCACTTAGTATCGTGTTTTCATCACCGCTGCCAGACCAATGACCCCGCGCACTTGGATGCATATAATTATGATTTTTAATTTGTACACATGTATCGTTCAAATATAGTAAGTACAATAATCTCTTTAGTACTGACATTGGTTTGAAAACAGGAAATACATTTTCTTTACTATTCTAACGGTCTGTAATCGTGTATCGCGGCCACGGCGCAGAGGGCGCCACTCAGCCCACAAATTCCGTTCACGGTCCAGATATTCCCTCCATTACTCCCGCGACACCAATGTTTATTTGACTGACTATTTATTTCAGATAAAAGTGTATTTTATTTCGCCACTATATGTATAAAATATAAAAGTTTACTAATCATTAACGACACTTTCTTTGAGTGACTTGTCAATTGTAGGTGCTTAAATAACATCATAAATAAAAAAATCCTGAATACAATAATACTAATCATGAGGTACGGAGACGCATTTCCCCATGTAATAAAGTTGCAATATTAAGAGGAATACCCCGTAGAGAACCATAGTAGTAATGACAGGATCAAATATAGCTCTATCAAATATAGCTCTATGAAATAGCTCTATGAATTAAGATCGCAGTAAGATCCAGGGATGTTGGGATTACTCAGGCATCAATGGGAGCGGGGGGGGGGGATGACCTCGGCTGGCATCGCTGCCGCAGACAATTAACTAATGATCCGCCATCGTTGGTGCGCACCGAAACACACAGAGAGTTCGTAGCTCGGACCCAGTATCCTGTAGCTACCTAAAGCCTACGAGCTACGCCACTACGAACACCGTAGCACCGCTACGTAGCTTAGCGTTGCTACGCGGTATTGCTAGTTGAATTATTATGAAGCGACTGCATCAATAAATCAAGTGTCTATTCGTAAAACGACCTCAGTCGTCTCGGGGATTACACACGTAAACGCGAAAATAAATGGACGTCACAAATCCCATCCGCGCACTAAAAGCGTTATATTTCATCCTCCTGCTTCTGACACTTGAAAATAGACGATTTTTTTTCTCTGCTATAATAAGTCCAGAAATAATAAATTTATAGGTCAATAAAGTGTGTGATAATTAAAGCGGTTTAAATATAGTAGTGTATATAATAGAACATGTTATACAATGATCGAAAGGGGCCTCCCTGGCGACATATGAGTCCAAAGCACTTATTTTGTAAGTTAGAGACGTTACAAATTATATGTATTGGTCTTGTCTTTGGAAACTTATTTACAACCTTGGGCTAAACTCATCGACTAATCGTGTTATAGTTAATATATTTTAAACGTGATAAATATAAATCGACGCCACCTGCCTGCGGGTGTGGGTGTGGGGGGGGGGGGATGGGGATGGCGCCGGCGCTGGGCGACCAACAGACCTCGGTAATAGTCCTTAACTCACCTGTTAATTGAGTAGAACCGCAATTATCGTAACTCTTTGATCAACTCTCCGGATTACTTTGTGGGTATTGCATGCCTCCTTTATTTATTGAACCTGTACATATTTTAGCTTAAAGCCGGTGAAATACAATTTCCTTTAAAACGGGAGGAGGAGTCGGCGAGCGGCGCGCTGCTATTACTCGCAGCACACGCACTACCCTGGGCCCTGCTCTGATGCACTTGTAGCCTATGATGGCCAGCTTTTCGAAGTTAAACTGACTACATGTGTATAGGGCTGCAAAGTGGGTACATCTTTGCTAAAATGTGTAAATCGTCCTTACGCCTTTTTGTGCAGACTCCAGATAGGTACATGGTTTGCCACTATTCATTACAGAATTCCTCAAGAGACGACTCGGTGTGGCGATGCAAGTTCTCTATGCAGCCGGCTCGTACGACTCGTTGTTCAAACTTATCAAATATAAAACGTCTACAAAAGCCGCGCTACGTTATTGAATTCCTATAAAACAACTTGTTCCGTTATTGCAAATACTTTGACGAAAGTCTGTTTAATTTAAATCAATGTCGATACACTCATATACGTACTGGGAGGAGACAAATACCTGCCGGTCCCTCGCAGGGAGATATTTCAATGGCGCACATGTTTTGTATTGCCGACTGGCCAAAAATATGGCTCCGACTCAGGTATAAATAAAAATGAACAAGATCTACTTCGAAATACTGTCTAAAATATTTTTGCTTTCACTGTGATTTAGTTATAATGCTGACTGAGTACGAAACATTTTCCCAATTATGGAGCCCCGAGTTGCGACCGGCTCCGGCTTTACGCACCTCCGACCGCTTTTCCCTCATGGGCCCACACAAAAAATATTTATAAGTGAATAGTGACAGGTGGAATTGGATCCGGGATCCCCAGACAATGTATCCAGGCGGGCTGACACCGCGAGCGGCCCGTGGGATGATGTATTACTAGACAATGAGCGCGAGCGGGCCACGCGCGGGAGTAGGGCCGCGCGCCGCCCGCCACCGCTTCTGTTCATTCAATTTATAAGCACACGTCACTAGACATACAATATTGTGTTATTTACGCGTATTCTAAATAGAAAACTTCTAATGTCGAACGTTGTACGTTTGGACATACGCAATTAAATTCCTATAAATAGACGACTCTTTCGTAACCCTGCTCGCCTAGAGCCATTATTATTTTTATCAAGTCACAGTGGCATCGTAACGATAAAATATTATTTTAAGGACGTTAATAAAAGTATTAAACTAAAATATTCAGATTACAATATCAATTCAAACCTCATTCGAGTGATAATACTGGTACTGATTGAAATTGTAAGCACATATAACTTGAATACAATAAGAGTCCTATATTAATAATTACGAATAGTTCGCGATTTGGTGGCGAAAGGACGGTGTAGATGTGGTGTATGTACCGCGACTGGCGGCTTCTCTTCACACCGACAAGTACCGTTTAATCCGGGATCAAGAGCTGTGCGCCGCTCCAAGTGAATGGTAGTAGAGAGCTGTTTCGGAGGAATTTGGCGGGCGTTACGTGCCTACCACATGTACCTACACTATAATACCTGCGACTATTAAGTATGTGTAGACGCTAAAAAGAGAATTAAGAACCTGTATTATGTAAGTGACACAAACTATCAGCTGGTCGATTTATAAAGTGCTGATAGTGTCACCTTGTCTGGAAGGGCGGGAGTATCGGGGGCGCACATTTGAAACTTCTTTCCTTGACTGTATTACTGTATTATTTGCTTATCAAGCTGTGGATCATAATTTAAAGCCTATTTTTAAGAACTTTAAATAACTACAGATATTCACTTATTTTACTTACACATCCATTGGCATAGATACCTTATTTTTAGATTATAATACAGTAGGTTAAGTACACTTAATAAATGGTGAAGCTTCCACCTCAACGGCTCGTTCTCGACTGCCGATCCGACTGACCGTCTGGCGCTCCTTCGGCACTTTCCCCCTCCTATGACACCACGTGTCACGATAGTGTTGCCAATTTTAAATAGAATAATATCGATACCAACGAGTATTTAACGAAATACCGATACATTTGAAATCGTTTTGAAATTTATTAAAAATCATGACATTCGGCCATCCGACTCAGTGCAACCTCCTGGTGCACGATAACACCACTCAGTCAGTCGAATTGATTTTAAGAGGCAGTAATGCTAGAAATTACATTTTGTGGCTGTGTTATTTCCTTGGGAAAAATAAAATAACAAAACCTGATTAAATTAAATAACTAAATTGAATTAACATTAATCAACCTATAATAAAACTTAAATTATTTTTATTAAAATCATGACATTGCATTCGGAGTTAGTCTTCGCGTTTTTATTTTTAACATCAGTATCATCACTCTCGCTACCGGAGGATCCTCCAGAACTTTTATTATATTTGTCAAAGTTGGAGTCGAACGTATTAACATTAATAGACTAGAATTAATGACTAAGACTAAATACTATCGGCTGCAACTACAGTTTCAAGTAGCTTTTGTTTTTTTTTTGAAACCAGGAATATTTTTAATAATATATCTGTCATCACCAAGTACTTTTTCTATTTTGTAAGGATCTATAAAGTTTGATGAGAGCTTGGTATTATTTCCCTTGTTATAGAAATTACTCCTGATCACTTTGTAACGGTTCAGCCCGTCACCTTCACAAATATAAAATGAAAATCTTTAAATTGTTTATTTTACACTTAGAGATGCCCAAAAGAATTAGGTATGGCACTATTAAGTAAGAAAATTCAAAATGTTTAATTTTGTTCATTAGCTGTATAACTGTATTAGCTGTATAATAGTAGCGCGATCTATATAACTAGTGAAAATATTAATCAATTACTGGCAGAGCCATCTATTATATCATACTTAAACAAAGTATTATAAATGACAATATAAATATAGATTATCAAATTATTCCAAAAGTTATTGAATTAGGATATTAAATATTTAGTTAAAAGGATAAATTGAACTACAATCGCAATAATTAATAACAATAAAATAATTACTAAATAATTAGGTATACGTTCATTTTGGTAAGATATAAATTATCTGTGATCCTAATCATCTAAAAGGGTCAATGGTCTTCCTTTTATGATAAAACAGAGCGAAGGATAAATAAATACATTAAAGTTATATAATCATAAAGCAATTATATTAACGATGAATTATATATAAATATTCTGGCACTTAATTATTATAATTCATTAAAAAGGTTGCACCGTTCTTATAATGAATAGTGTAACATTCTTCTTGTTGGTAGTGGCGGTAGAAATGTTGTAAGAATTAGACGGATATCCCAACATGTCGGGAGATTGGGAATGTATAGGTAAATTGTACGTACGATGATTTAATCTGGCATTTAGTTTAACGTAAATAAATTAATACTACAAACTTACTAGGTTATGTTTCGGTAAAATAATTGTTTAGTATACTCAGAGACTGTTGGATTGTCGTAAATTAAATATATTCAGTTCAAAACTATGTTATAAATCACCTTATTTTATTATATTGACTAAAATATTATGGATACGGACCATTAGGACTATCAACTCATAAATTGTATAAACATTAGTTAAGACTTGTGAGATTCCACGTGCGGGTAACTCTGGGGAAAATTGTCATTCGGGACTATTTGGGAGTTGGTGAAAAGTAGGAGAGAAAAGGGCGGGACGTGGAACGTCGGGTGATGTTTCGGAGATTTAAAAAAATGGTTTTCCTGGAGATAAAAGATGCTGCAGGGTGCTAAGTAGTGTTTTTCAGGCCTGTATGAGGAGCCTTCGGCATATGAGGGGACATTAAGCCTAAATGACAAGGTACCCTTGAAAGTTTGGTTCAGACGGGTATGTTTCCTCATTGCTTACTTATTGGATTTAGACTATTCATTTATTGAATATGTTCTTTTTGTAGGTATAATCTTGTGTATTTGCCTGATGTACTTAAATACGTACAAACAGTCTATCACCATACATAATAGATGGTAATTTACTGATTTGATGCTAGAAGTGCTATTAGTTGATTTCGTAAAATGGCGGCGGAAAGTTGTGCGAGTTTCAAAAAGTCAACTGATTGGCAGGATGCTAATTTATACATGGAGTTACTTGCTCATCTTCTCCATAGTATTTACGAATGAGTGTAGTCTCCATAAGAATCTTAATAATTAATGATAAAACTTATGTAAATGATATAATACTTTTATCTTTCATTCGGTACAATACTGAGAATCTAGATGTATAAATTCTGACAGAGAAGTCTAATATAATAATATACCTACTATTGAAATGCTATTGTATATAAATCTTGATGATTTGGCCATACTTGGGCTATCAACCCTGTTGATAATGAACTCACTATAGACGAGGGATTTGTTGACTTAGTCACAGACTGAATTATCAGATAGCATTCCTACCTACATAATGGATATATTCATAGATTTGCTTATACTTATACTCTTTTCACATAGGTGAAAGAGATTTCTCAATTCCTCGCTCGATGGAAGAGATATTTTATTACTGATCAATTATATTCTAATATTTCTGTACTTCGAATAAAAATGACTTTGAATTCAGAAGCCTCGGATCTCATACTAGACATGCGTTCGATATATCAAAACGTAACTCATATCGGATGTGTTAGTTATCATAACATATCGATATGCCATCCCACATAACCGATATGACAAAAACGTTATTGTATCGATTTATTCAAAAACCTATCCATCCATTCGGTTATAGTTATATCAAAACTTAAAACTGCAACGCATCGATGCGAACTTCACAAACGGTCATAACGGTAAATTATTCGCTACCACTCTTTCTAACAACTTATTCTTTCACTGATGTAAAAGGGATGAAGCGAATAAGAGATAACTTTAGTTATGAGCGTGTTCGCGTAGCTACCAGCGTGGACCTTATCTGACTAGCAATAAAGTTTAGTTTCTATTGTCTAGTTACGATAACGTTTTTCGAGTCCATCGTTTGGCGGCTAGCGGCTACGGCTACTGGATATTAGTGAGACACCTACTCTACAAAATAGAACTACATGAGGAAGTAATAAGGTTGAATTTGAGTTATTACAATACAGATACATATTATAAAAGGGCGGTAATAGTATTTTTTTGTTGTTTCGAGCGTTCGTTCGACTTTATTTTGATTAGTGTTTTTATGATAGTTGCAACGTTGCAATTACGTAAAAGGAATTCCTTTCGTATTTCTATTTTTAATGTGTGTGTGTTTTAATTTAGCTATTAGAGTATCATATTTAGTTTGTGAATAAAAATATATTAAAGATAAATTTGAATTTTTCATAGAAAATGTCGCGCAAAGCTAGTAAGATATATAGACTCATTTTGATAAAAAGGACAATGCCGTCGGTCTGGCTGTGTGTAAATATTGCAATCAAAAGTTTTCGTACAAATTTAAATTCCACCGGGAATTTCAAATTCTCATTTAAAAAGAGCGCTTAAGTCTAATAAATGCGTCTAATAAAAAGTAATGTATATGTATTGATAGATTAATAAATAAATAACTTTAAATAAGAACATAGCTGTACAGTGTACGTTTGCGTTCGTTGTTAGTTTTCGCATCTAAATATCCTGTTTACGTTTGCAAACCGTTCTGCTGATATCGATATATGAAAATGGTTTTCTATATCGATATGGAAACGGTATATCGGTTAGATAACCGTTTGCGGAAAAAACTGAAAACGCCCATGTCTATCTCATACTGTTCAAATAACCTACTTGTTATAACAGTGAGTAATACTTGGATTTAAAGACTAATTATATTAATGAAATAATTCTTGCATGCCGTTTAACGATTTTGGATTTCAATAATTTATTTAAGCAACAGTCAATATATATATATAAATATATTCAAATAAATAAGTATATTGGCTGAACGGGAGATGAGCACCGATATAGGATGGCTCAATCAGTTAGGTGGCGTCGAAGGGGCCTGACTCTTTGCAGTTTTGCTAATATTTAATCTTCATATACTTTTGAACACCTAACATTTACTAATTAACAATAAATTTTTCATAGACAATTTTGTATGTGCATTAACTGTGGTTTCGCATACCAAAATATAGAACTAGTCTGTTTGTCAGAAACTAATTCTGGTAATTCTGACATCATATAATTTTACATAGCAACTACTCTTCACTATATTAGTCCAACAAGTCAGATATAGAAATAGTAATTCACGGTTTTATAGTGTGGTAAATTAGGTATTTGCATTTAGTTATAAATTAGGTAAGTAGATAGATATAAATACCAATTCTTACACTCAAGGAATTCAGGGTTATCACGACCACAACGGAGTCCTAAAGGTAACTTGACGATCAACAATAATTTATTCATTTGGCCAATATTCCAGATTACAACCAAGGCGTAAAGTATTCTATATTTGTAAGATAATAGGTGGTTAGGCTTAGTCTTTTATAGATTTCATAAACAGGAACTTATCTTATTTGTAGAGTTTAGTTAGGGGTCGTTTAAATAGGTAGGGATCGTTGCAATTTGGTGCCGTGACCAGAATATGTAACTGGATTATTACGGTATGTATTAGGTCAGTCTTGGTAAAAACAGTGTAAACGGTTATTAGGAAACAACGTAGGTAGGTGAGAAAATATTGGGCTTTTAACAACATTCTCTTGTATCGTCATAGGTACACATATTTTGCGGTCATATTCTCATAATAAATATCATATATTATTTGCATGCATATGTACATGCTATATCAGCTAATAGTTCGAAATGCAGCTGAAACGTACTTAGTTCCGGCATACATAGTCTTTAATGAGCGTACCTAGCTCTTCTACAACCTAGCCAGCCTCATTACTACTATTGGCGGAACATACATAGCTCCACTGGGCATACATAGCCTCTTTTCAGAAGCATACCTAGCTCCTTGTAATTCGCTGGCTTCGGTATTGTAGACAGAACGTACATAGTTCCATTAGGCATACATAGCCTTTAATTAGCGTACATAGCTCTTCTAAAACCTAGCCAGCCTCAATATTACTATTGGCGGAACATACATAGCTCCGCTGGGCATACATAGCCTCTTTTCGGAAGCATACCTAGCTCCTTGTAATTGGTTGGCTTCGGTATTGAAGACAGAACGTACATAGTTCCGTTGGGCATACGTAACCTCTTTTGAGAAGCGTACCTAGCTTCTTAGCAACTAGCCGGCGACGGCACTTATAGATAATAACGTGCATTCATTTTAAAATTAAAACTAATCATCATCAAAAATATGGTTGGTATTGTTACTACCGTAATTGAGCTTTGTCCGTATGCCACGTCCGATATTTACTAAAATATTTTCTTATTTCATTATTTATATAAATAGGGTAGTACGCTTATTATTATTGCAAAACAACACTATCAAAGAGTTGCCTTGACCAAGTGGTTCATGCAATAATCCAGCATAGTTCAATACTAGTCAGTACCGTTGCGTGAAAATTGATTACCAGAGAGTCACCCTGGTCGAAACATTTTCACCAACGTTCCAGGTTAATACTGTCATAGAGTGCTTGACCAAATGTTAACCCAGATTGAACAGTCCAGCATTTTGTAAAGTAAATTACGATAAATATGATCTGAGGCATGGCAAAGGGCAGAGCTTGTTAAAATCTTATTATTTTATTTAGAATGTGGGTACTTTTATATATATAAAAAAAATCGTAAGTAAAAATAAATAAAAATTACATGCCTTTTTTGTCGTCAACGTAGGTACTTGATCTACTTCCGATATATTAAAATAGTTTCACAATTGGACTTACATTTCTGAATTCAGAAAAATAATTCGTGGTACTATACCGTGTCGCAGAATAAAACTATCAAAGTGTAGCTTTGACCATACGATACATTAGTATCAGTTTCTAAAATGAGCATTGTCAAGAAGTGGTTTCAATTCAATTCCATGCTATGTTATATTTTTCATAGCCCATTTATTAAGGTGTATTGGCAAATTTTAATTTTAATAAAAAATGATTTTCTTTTGTTATATATTATGTGGGTAGCTATAAAAATAATTCATAATTTTATACGCACCTTTTTGAATCGAGGGTTCATTTCACTTCTGATATTTTAAGAACTTTAAATAACTACAGATATTCACTTATTTTACTTACACATCCATTGGCATAGATACCTTATTTTTAGATTATAATACAGTAGGTTAAGTACACTTAATAAATGGTGAAGCTTCCACCTCAACGGCTCGTTCTCGACTGCCGATCCGACTGACCGTCTGGCGCTCCTTCGGCACTTTCCCCCTCCTATGACACCACGTGTCACGATAGTGTTGCCAATTTTAAATAGAATAATATCGATACCAACGAGTATTTAACGAAATACCGATACATTTGAAATCGTTTTGAAATTTATTAAAAATCATGACACTATGTTAAAAATCTACGCATATTACTAAAAGGTTTGATTATTTAGTTCCAATAAAGTGTACTCGGAGTGAGAAGCAGACGACATTGAGACGGCATTGTCTGCTCGCCAGACGAGTCAAACATAGATTATTTACGCTTTATACAACGATAGTCCGTTAATTCTTAATTACTTTAAAACTTTAAAAGTTGGCGATAGGTACTAATTTAATCTCTTATTACTGCAGTTTATGGTATTGTGCGTGACGATGGTAAGAGACCCGACGGAATATCTCTGGTTCCTTGGAGCATGGGACGAGCCATGGTATGGGATGCAACCTGCGTCGATACTTTGGTTCCTTCTCATCTCTCGGGAGCCACTCAGAAAGCGGGCTCGGCGGCGGAGGCGGCTGAGACTCTGAAACTTACGGGGTTATCGGCTCCGAATATATTTTCATTCCTTTTGGAGTCGAAACCCTAGGTCCATGGGGTCTAAGCACCCAAAATTTAATGAACATATTAGGCAAAAAACTGGTCGACACAACCGGCGACCCAAGAGCAGGCCATTTTCTCGCTCAACGAGTGGCTCTAGCCATTCAGCGAGGGAATGCAGCCAGCGTCTTGGGTACGCTTCCGCATGGGCCAAATTTTTTACATATTTTATAAATATATATTTTCTTATTAGATTTAACATATTTTAGTTTATGTTTAAATATTTATCAGAAAACTGGTGTTTTGAGCAAAGATTTCAGTGTGTGTACAATACAATAGTATCACTGACTCACGTCATCCATTACATATTAAGTAGGTTGCATGTATAGTTAGGTGTTCATTAATGTTCCTTCAGTAGGTAGTTATTAATAAGTTTCATGTTTTACTCGATTCATAAATCTTTCAATGGCACACCCATCGTAAAAGTTGTCGCAGGATGGGTACCAACCACAGACCGGCAACACATCGATATCGTTGGTAGCTCAATTTGCATGTAAATATTGAATCCCCAGGTTGAATCGTGATCTGCATTCTTCACCATTTGTTTTACGTCCCAAGCGGTTCAGTGGCTTTGTAAGCCTTTGTTATCTCACCGCACGCGCTCATAACCTTCTATAAAGTTAAGCTCCCTACATTTGAATATAAATTATAATATTTACCTTAATACGTGTTGTCACAGGCGCGGGAACCAAGCCGATCCCGCTCGCCGACGAAGGCGCCGAGTTGCGCCTCATCGAGGCCCCCCGGCCCTGATGCCCGGGGCCCAAAACAACGGGCTACCCTTGGGGTCGTGAGCGTCGATAGGAGATCCCGGAGACCCTCTAACGTGTCGAAGACGGCCACCGAGGAGGTTTTAGTGGGTAAGAATCCCACATATCCCAGTCTTCTCCCACACAGAAGACTGGGAATCTTTGTGAAGATTTCCTCCCCGACAACAAAAAAAAAAAGGGGCGGGAACCAGGAAAGTTAATATTACTGTTACGACATTTTTAATATAATATAACAATGTATTTAAAAACTTTAGTTTAATAATTAAACTTATCCTAGTTTAAATTACTCAATGCTTATTTCCTACGAAGAAATGTAGATGCGTATGCGTCCATGTGATGTATAGTATAGCGTGATGATAGAGTTTGAAAGTCATATTATCGGAATCGATTCCGATTAGTCCGCTGAGTAACCTTAGCGAGCCAACACTGCGCACTTGTGTTCAGCGTTAGTTGAGGCGTAGATGTGTTGAAACTTAACCTGTGTTCAATATAATAATATTACTACAACACTGCAGATATAAAAAGTTATGCAAACAAAGACATATTTTTATTTGCCTTAAATATTGTTATGTAGTGGCCGCGTCGCGGATGTTGCGGTTCAATTCCCGCTTGATTTGTTGTCGAAGCCGCTGCGGTTTTGCTTCGTTAGCGGAAGTAACGCTGAGGGAGCGGATTGTCTTGGTCTCAATAAATATAAACATTGGACAACATACGGAGATCTGTTGTCGTGAGTGGATTCTTGTCTGTGCTTGTTAAGTTACGAGTGACCTGTCATGCATGATGTTTAATAAAATAATAAGTAATTAAGCAGTCTTCCTTCGTAAAATAATTGTGTCTACACTGTCGACAATGTTTGGTAATAGAAATGCTTCTCAATCGAAATGTTGAATGATGTTCGCACTCGCTAGTTTCTACTTCCTACTATTTGCTGTCCGGTTCAACACAGTGGCCAGTTTACTTTGCGCTCGCCAAAACATTAGATACAAATTCAATTATATATATATATATTCATGTTTTTCGTTTTATGCCTACAAAGTTCCAGTACCAACTCTCTCATCACATAGAAAGTAAACATGGCAATTTGTATTACAATATAAATTATACCGCTGTCGCAACCTTTTAGATGGCATAATTGAATACCGTTCGATCCTAGTATATTAATAGCTTTCTTTGTTGTTTGAGCCTCTCCTGTTGTGTACTCGAAATTGCCAATTGTGTGATATGACGCGCTCGATGCTGTTATGTGATGACACGTGGGCTCGCGGTATCCTTTGATCTGTATATCGATCACGTCGCGGCCTGGCGGCATGTCGCGGCCGCATCTCCGGGCCGCGATCACCTCGAGGGGCTTTTTAGTTCACGCCTTACGATTTTATCCATTTTGCAACATGAATACACCTACAGGTAGGGAGAGAGAAAATATCGTCAAAGGATCCCCGATTACAATTTACGAAGGCTTTATCTTTTCATAGCTATTTACGACAAACCATTTTATGAGTGTAAAGCAGCAGTCCATACTTTATTATTAAGCAAAACCTACGAAGAGACAGAGAAATACCTTTTAACATTGTCCTAAACATCACTCACAACATGTTAATTTATTATTCACATTCGTACTTTATTACACACTCACTAGTATAATTTGCACATGAACACACCACACACATACGCATACACGCACACACACAAACACAACTCACACGTACACATTAATATAAGTTTAAGTAATTGTCATCCTATTATGAATTGTAGTACGTAAAAATTGTATTTCCACTGTATTCACAACCATTTCCATCGTGGGGGATCAGAACTGTTTCTCCTAAACACAGGCTATTATCATAGCCTAGCTAGGAGGCCAGTACTAATGCCTTCTCTTTAATATTTTATAAAAACAGCATATATGTAAACCTTTAATGTACCTACTGCAAACTATTTTTGGCAAATAAATTATTATTATTTATTATCATTAATGTATCAAGTATGGGTATAATGCTACGGTGCCGTACCTGACAAATAGTACCAGTATTATTAAACTTGGTTGTGTTAGGGAAAAAGCATTGTCTCGTATTGTAATGTGTGGTTAGAGTAGCGTCACTCGCGTGGCTCACGGGGATGTGGGTGTTTCGCCTCCACCGGATTGCTCTCATCCGGTTTTCGGGGAGTCGGGCGGACAAATCCTTTTGTCGACTCTAATGTGACGGAATGATGTGAAGCTTTCTACAAAACGTGTATCTGTGATGATTTTTCACAAAATATTGTACTTAGATAAGTATATAAAGTTTAAATACGTAATCCAACACGGTATTAACTTTTCACATTAGCCAGTGAGTTCATAAGTATATTCTGCATTACGTGAGTTAATACACTTGTAACGTAAGTAATTAAAATATAATACATATTATATAATGAGTGATTAGGAACTTTTTAAAATTAAGATTAATGCGTGAAGACGCTGCTGTATTTAATGTAGGCATGACAAGTACTGGGGTACTGTTTGGTGGATGGAGGCTGTATCGTAGCATCGCTACGCCGCTACGGACTACGGGCTACGGACACAGCAATCGTACGGTGCCCGCTTATGGTTATAAAGAGAATGTTTGTATTGTACAGTTGACATCAAATGTATTAGTTCGAACAGACTGTTTAAAATTATCTGATCTAAGAAAATAGAACTTGAAATTTTTATGTAATAGGTATAATATTCTTGTCAGAAGGACAGTTGTGGTGAAACTTGTAATATTGAAATAAATTTTAGTATCCTTAGATTTAATAAGGATATATGTGATCGGTAGGGGGACCCGGGGCTAGTGGGCGGGCCGGCGCAGGTGACACGCAGCGCTTACTGGCGGGATTTATACAAAACATGGCCATTTATAAAATTAATTAAAATCGTGCGAACCTTGAAACTTCAAGAACTTTGACTAAATATAAGGTTAGTATGCGGTAATATTTTGTAGATCCTCATCGTTGTGTAGCACGGGATATTGTTTCTACTAGTTTGCAAATTTAATTTGTTAATTTTATTGTTTTTCTGTCAATTACACATGGTACCAATACTACGGTACACTAATTCTAAAGTGAACTTTTAGTTATAAAAAAAGTATCGTAACATTTAGTTTTATTTGACGTCAGTGGCGTGGAGCCGATCGCGTGATTATGATTGATAGCGTTTATCGGAGTGACGTGACGCGTGGGAGCCTTTACCGGCGGCAGATAACACTGCATTGTGGGCCAGCGGGGGGCAGGGGCGGGGACGGGGGTGGGGGTGGAGATGCCTTTTTGACCTTATTGTTACAGATTGTGTTTGAGTAAAACGGCCTAAATACGTTCCTGGAATTTTCTTCCACATCAAACTACACTCTATCATAATTATAAAATCTGACGAAAAGATGTTCTTATATCAGTCTGTAAATCTTTCAGTGGCTATTTCAAATGAGAATCGCTGATTCATTCTGTTTGTCTGTGGGCTAGTGTTTAAGTTATCGCTGGCCGTCTAGAGCGGGTGATCCATATTGTGCTCTACCTTCACGGTAATTGGTTCCCTTGAAAATTCTTGACTCATTATGTATTGAGTACAAGTATATACTTCTGATAAATAAATAATAGTGTCACTAATTTATTGCGTTTGTGTTGGAGTTAATTAATCAACAATTGTGGAGAGTGCCCGCCGGGAACCCGCAGTCCCGGGCCGGTAGAGGGGCGGACGCGGCGCGCAATATTGTTCCACTGCTTTGTTTTTGTTACAATAAGACATTGTTAAGGTTTGTAATAGGAAAGTGGACTGTATTGGATGTAATTGGATAGGTCGCTGTATAAAGGGAAAGAAAACAAGTCCAGTCGTATTGGAGTCCGAGACGGAAGAGAGATTTATTTTACCATAGTGTTGCACACATATAAATTTAAATACTGTATTGTTGGGTTGCCAACATGTTGCCGGGGCAAAAATAACAATTGAACTGATTAATATTACAGTTATGCAATTAAGTTACAAATAAATTAATTTACAAAAAAAGTTAGTTTAATTTTTTTACCACTGTGCAATTGTAATTTTAAGTTTAAGTTAAAAAGACTAAAGCAAATAAATGTGTTACAACATTATATGAAAATAACAACATATAGAAAAATTAAGAAAATAATAACATTGCTTATGGCATTAAATGTTTTTTAAAAACTAAAAATGTTTATGAATTGAACAAAACTAAAGCAAATAAATGTGTTACAACATTATATACAAATAACAACATATAGAAAAATTAAGAAAATAATAACATTGCCTACTTCAGCATTAAATGTTTTGGAAAACTAAAAACTAAAAATGTCTAAACAATCAAAATGTTTATGAATTGAAAACAAAAACTATAGAACAATACAAACTGAAAATCTCTGAACAATTCAAAATGTTTATCAACTGAAAACAAAAATTATATAAAAAAGGTTTGCTAACTTAAGTTTAAAACAAATGACATAAGTACAAATGCTAGTCGCAATCATTACTGCCTTCCAGAGGCAATACACAAATTTTCATCACAGCCCTTCTGTGTGTATGGCCGTTTGAAGTTTTTACCTCAACTACTCTGACCTTATCATCCTTACCTGGGAAAGTATTAATTACTCTAGCCAGGGGCCAATGCAAAGGTGACAAATTGTCATCTCTTAATATTACAAGTGATCCTATCTTAACATTGGGTTGTGGATCCTGCCATTTGGGGCGTGACTGTAATAAATTTAAATAATGTTTATTATATATTTTCCAAAAAGATACTTTCATGTCATTACAAATTTCCCAAAATTTAGATCTAGTAACTAAATTTACATTTGAATCTGGATATGAATTTAGAGCTGTACCTATCAAAAAATGACCAGGTGTGATACATGAATAGTCTGTAATATCATTAGACAATGGCATGAGAGGTCTACTGTTTAAAATGGCCTCTATTTGACATAATACTGTACACAATTCTTCATAATTAATTATGGACTTTAACAATACTCTTTTTAGGTGATACTTTACACTTTTAACACCAGCTTCAGCTAATCCAGCAAAGACAGGGGAATAGCATGGTATGAAATGAAAATTAATTCTCTTTTGAGATGCAAATTGACAAACTTGTTTTTGATGAATAGCTGAATTATGTAATCGATACATTTCGTCTAATTGACTTCTAGCACACTTGAAAGTTGAAGCATTATCACTGTATATATCAGTGGGCATTCCTCTCCTGGATATAAATCTATTTAAGCATGCGATAAATGTTTCAGTTTTCAAGTCAGAGGCTAGTTCGACATGTATGGCCTTAGTTACAAAACATACAAATATACATACATAACCTTTTGTAATTATTGGTTTTCTAATTCTAGCTAATTTAAGTGGGATTGGTCCGGCATAGTCCAAACCAACCTTTTGAAAAGGACGGCAAGCATTTACCCTATCATAGGGTAAGGAGCCCATTAATTGTTTAGAAGCTTCTGCTTTTAATCTAAAGCAAACAGTACATTTATGTAAAACTTTTTAAACTTGTCGTAGTGCATGTACAATCCAAAATCTTTGCTTTATTGACGACAAAACGAGTTTAGGACCTGCGTGAAAGTTTTTTAAATGTTCACTAACAATAATAAGGTCAGTGACCCTTGATTCGCGTGGCAAAATGATCGGGTGCTTTTGTGAATAGGGTATAGAAGCATTATGTAAGCGACCACCAACACGAACTAAACCTTTGTCATCAATAAAAGGACACAGGGGTTTTAAGTTACCTTTTGCAATAGTTTTACCACATTTTAAAACATGAATATCATTTAACAAATATTTTTGCTGTTCATATTTTACAATTAATGACATTGAGTGCTCAAGCTCTTGACTTGTTACATAATTTAACTTATTTTTATCAACCTTATTTTTTGCATTCTGACAAAACCGTAAGATGTATGCTAATACTCTTTGCATTTTATTAATATTAGAAAATTTATCAAGGAAGTCGAGACATAAAGTGTGTGCCTCAGCTTGGGTGCATAACATTGCGCTTAAACATGCTGAGCTGTCCCTGACCTCAGGTAAACTTAATGGAGGAATAAAATTTAAATCTGGTTTGTACTTACTTGAATTTAGCAATGGTCGCCCATTCCACCATAGCTGATGGTCAGCTAGATCGTCCGGCATGACTCCTCTGCTTAGACAGTCGGCAGGGTTCTCCGTAGTATTGACATATGACCATGTGTATGTATGTATGTGTAAGTTGTAATATTACCTTAACACGGTTTGCAACATACGCCTTAAGAGTATTTGTGTTAGTTTTAAGCCAGGCAAGAACAATTTGTGAGTCTGAATAGAGAATAACATCCTGTATATGTATTTTAGCCGTCAACATCTCATGAACTCTGCTAGCAAGCTTAGCAAGTAACAGGGCAGCATTGAGTTCAAGCCTAGGAACAGACAGACTTTGAGCAATAGGGTTAATCCGTGACTTAGAACAAAGCAAGGATATCTTAATGTTACCTTCTGAATCGATTACTCTTAAATAAGTGCAACAACCATAAGCAGTGGTGCTTGACGCATCCGCAAAACCTATCAATTGTATAAGGCATGTACTATGTAAACCTATGTATCGCTTTATAGGTATAGGTTTCATTGCAAGCAAGCTGTGATAAAACTCATGCCATGACTGAAGGAGCTCCCTATCAGGCTGTGAATCCCAGTCCAGTTTAGCAATCCATAAACGTTGCATGGATGACCTTTGCACCGACCACAACAGGACCAGCAAGGCCTAGCGGGTCATAAAATTTACTTATAAAACTAAGAATCTCACGCTTGGATCTGGGCATGCTGTCCACAGCCTTAGGACTAGACACAATAAATGAGTCGGCTTCTGTATTGTAGTTCATACCTAATGTTTTTAATGAAAAATTATTTTTTTCTAAATCAACCTCATCAAAATGCTGTTGATATTTTGGAATTAATTGTAAAAGTTCTGTTGAGTTTGAAACCCATTTATGTAATTGAAAGCTACCTAGACTCAATAAACTACATAGTTGACGTCTGGCTTCTATTAGATTATCAGCTGATGTATCAGAGTAAAGAATATCATCAACATATGTTGAATTATTAATAATGAAAGCGGCAATAGGAAATTCCTCCTTGTATAAGTCAGCTAACAATTTTAAACATCTTGTTGCTAAATAGGAAGAACTCTTAAGGCCGTATGTAACAGTGTTTAGTTGAATACATTTAACACTTTCATTGGGAGTAAATCGCCATAGAATATTTTGTAAAGACCTGTACTCCGGGTGTAATAATATGTTTCGAAACATATTCTTGATGTCTGTTATAAGGAAATATTTATCCACTCTGAATAGTAACAGGACATCTACCAGCTCCTTTTGTACTACAGGTCCATTAAGTAATAAATTATTTAAAGATGTTTTTGTATTGGTCTTCATTGAACCATCAAATACCACCCGGCATTTAGTTGTTTTTTTGTCCAATCTAAGTACTGGGTGATGAGGCAGAAAGTACACTGGATCAGCTGATAAATTGTATTGACCGATGTCAATGACCTTTCCATGACCTTGATTCAAATAATCATCAATAAATTCCTTGTAAAGTATGTATAGCCTAGGATCCTTTGACAGTCTAGATTCTAGGTTATGAAATCTTTTTAATGCTAAATGTAAAGAATCGCCTAAGTTCTGATTAATAGAATGTAATGGCAGCTTAAGAGGTAAGACAACCTGAATTTGTTTGTTTACAGCATCCAGCTGTACAGTTTCACTAAAAACTTGTTCACACAAGTCATGTTCAGACTGAGCTTCTGTTTATGTTTCTGGAATGCTTTCACATTTCCAAAATTGTGCAAGACGTTGATTAAGATCAGAATCACATGTATTGCAAAGTAATGTAACGACTGGCTGATTATGTTTGGCATTAATGTTACCTGCGATTACATAACCAAACTTTGTATTTAATAGTGGTGCCGGGGAAGTGGTGATGCTGGTACTCCCTCCTCCTTCATAGCTGGACTGCAAATCAGCTAGAGGCTCAGAAGGCAGCAATACCTGAACTGAAACACAATGTCGGCACCTAATAGAATGTGTATGTTACTGGGTTCATTGAACCTTTTGTCAGCCAGTACAATATTAGGTGGAAATACTAAATTATTTAAGTTAAATTTTTTCTGGGGTAATTTGGAGGTAATTTTATGTAATATGTAACATGTAACTGAAACTGAAAATTGTTGGGCAAGGGAATGTAATTCTAAATTTACTTTTTCATTTATTTTGTTAAGACTATTGCCAATGCCAGAGATGGGAGTGTTTGCATAATTAACCTGTAACTGTAACAAATCAACCAGTTCTTTGGTCACAAAAGAAGCTTGTGAGCCAGTGTCGAGGAGAGCCTTGACATAAAACACAGTACCGTTGTTCGCTATAAGTTTCAACTCAGCTGTAGGCAAAAGTACTTGTTCAGTGGCAGTCTTGGACATCAATGTGACTGATGGTGCAGATTTGTCCTCATGGAGCAGAGTGTTGTGCTTCTGCTTGCAAACTTGGCACTTAAAAACATATCTACATTTTTGATTGTGGTTATTTAGACATATTGTACATAAATTGTTGTCCGAGACAAATTTAATTCTGTCACTCGGAGACATTAATTTAAACTGTGGGCATAAAAAAAGTTTATGGGTTAACTTACATAGCAAGCAGGTCTTGGGCTCCGCAGCTGGTTGCTTAGCTTGCCACACTTGTTGTTCCGCTGATGCTGGCTTGACCGTGGCTATGTGGACGCTCTTCGGTACATTTTTATCAAATGGACGCTCAGCATTTTCAAGCGCAAGTGCACGCTTTTCTAAAAATTCAATTAATTGTGATACCTTAGGTTCCTGCTCCCTTGTAAGCTGAAACTCCCTACTACACAGTATATCTAACTTTCTTGTCAGAATGCAAAGTACAAGGGGATCCCACTGGTCCACTAAATGCCCTAAATTCCGTAATGCAGCTAGTTGCTGTTTTACAGTGGATACAAAGCTGCGAATATTGCTAGCTGTTGACTTTACAAAGGGTGGTATATCCATTAAAATATGTAAATGTTCATTTGTAATTTTATATTTATTGCTGTATCTATCGAACAAAATATTTCTGGCCTCTGAGTAGCTCTCGCCTGACATGTTTAAATTTACAATCAGGTCGAGAGGCTCGCCCTGTATAAAGTTGCGCAAATAAAATAGTTTTTGCACATCCTCCAGACTATCATTTTTGTGAATAAGCGAGTCGAAAATGTTAATAAACGACGTAAATTCTGAATATTTACCTGTAAATGTCGGCACACTTATCTGTGGAAGCTTTGTTTTAGTAGCACCATTATTATTACTGTTACTAGTATTTTTATCTAACTTAACAATTAATTCTTTGATGATAGACAACGTATATAGATACTTTTCTTCTGTAACGAGAAATTCGTCTTCTTCGGCGTCCATGGCTGCAAGTTCGAGGGATAGTAGCTCGTATTTGGTGAATACGTCGCGAAGACGTTCTTCTTTAAGTAAAAGCGCCTGCTTTGTGAAAACTTCATGGGAGCCTGCAAGGGCGTTGGCCATTTTGGTCATAGAACCTTTTAAGGCGCATCTTTTCCGGATAATTTGTTGGGAATCCATTATTGTAACGTAAATTATCGCACGTCCACGAACACTGTATTGAAATTATATAGAAATACACTTCACTGACGCCGCGGCGGCTTATGCCTGCACGGTAACAAAATGGCGGTGAATGCGTGTGTGTGCGCCGTGGATCGCCTCCGCCGCCGGCGCGCCTCGTTGCCTTGCTGCACGACGGCGTTCGCGAGCAAACGTAGCGGTCTAATGGTGACGCGCCACGAAACTTGTATGACGAATGCTCTCCCTGTCCGGTGAATATCACCCACGCTGCTATGTAAACGTGTAGACGTAAAAATGCTACGACTTTTTTGGACTTGTTTTCAAAGGAAAATGGAATAAAAATGGAGGGGAATGGTGAAAAGGACCATGTTAAGGTTTGTAATAGGAAAGTGGACTGTATTGGATGTAATTGGATAGGTCGCTGTATAAAGGGAAAGAAAACAAGTCCAGTCGTATTGGAGTCCGAGACGGAAGAGAGATTTATTTTACCATAGTGTTGCACACATATAAATTTAAATACTGTATTGTTGGGTTGCCAACAGACATTCCTTCCTCCTTTTATTTCTATGTATCTACAAGGAATGTCTTATTCATACAAAATATATTTCTAACTAACTTCATACAAAATATCTTTCTTTTCCAAAGTTCATTAGACATTATGCTAAACATTGAAACAGTGAACAACATTGAAAAGTGTTCTCTATTTTAACAAAATATAAAGTCAACGTAGGTACCCATTGCATATCGAAAAGTTCATCGTATATCGCCGGCTTTACAAACAGTCGTCCCAATGAAGCATAAACAAGGCAGTCAATGTTCAGGTGAGCGGGTAGTGTTTGTTTACACACCGCGCGCGCGGGCAGGTCTGTAGGACAACACGCGCTTGCGGCACTCCGTCCTCGTTGCGGTGCAATGCAATATTGCACGTCGCGAGGACATGTGATGGACAGTTTGGTTTAATCATGTGGCGCAGGGCAGCACCGTGTGTAACAAACGTGTTGTATAAATTATGATCCCGGGTTGTCTGTGCATACCGTACACTTTATATGCTGGCGTAGAGTCTATAAATTTTATCGTGCAGGTAACATGTGATTTTCAATTCGATATGTGGTCCAAATGAAAAATAATAGGTATCGAAAATGTTGAATAGTGTTCTGCTCATTATTCCGATACCGTTTGAATACAAAAGCATTTGTCGGTACGATTAGAGCACGTCCGAGCGGGAGCCGGCGACCCTGCCGGCGGGGCGGCGGCGGCGTGGCTCGGCGGCGGTGATGCACGGCGCCTCATTAGTTGCGGCCGCTGCTGGTAGCTGCTTTTGTATATTCATTTCACAATGGACAACGAGAGTCAGTGACGTGGCGGTTTCCTAATTCATGTTAAAAAGCCTTTTCACAAGGAGGGAGTGTTTTGGCAGGTCATCGGTCCCCCTCTCCCCCCATCGGCCAGGGAACACGTACTTTACCTTTAGAGTCGATGTGATCGGTACTAAATATTTTAAAAAATTTTTTCACTAAGGTATAAAATAAAATTTATTATTCACCAAAATTTTTACAAAACGAGTAGCTGTGAAATCCAAAATAGGCGTTGCCTGTACTTTGGGTTTCTGTGTTAAAATTATGATGTATTCTGCCAACGTTTACCTAGGTTGTATTGTATGAAATCCACCGTGTCCCAAGTTGGTATTCCACTGAGTTAGCACTATAATTTGCTCGATTAAATATATTGTTTCACCAAACCTATAATAAAATCAGCAAAATAAGAGACTGAGTAACAAAAATTGCCAAAATTAATTGAACATAATAATTTTTGGCGATTTAAAAAAATAATCAGCCCACTGATTTTCTTTCCGGATCTTCTCAGTTGAGGTCGCGTTTCGATCCGGTAGTAGTGTAATATTAAATAAGAAAAAAATGTAAACTTGACAATTTGTAAGGGCCCCCATGGGCCTATACAGAATAAATGATTTGACTTTGACTTTAACCGACTTCCAAAAGGAGGAGGTTCTCAATTCGATTGGTATGTTTTTCTTGTGATTACTAAAGTGGTAACAACTCATCAATACTTATTATGCAGATGTTTAATATTTGGTTAGTAATATTTATTGAAGGCCGAAGGTTTTCTGCAATTTCAGCGAAGGGTCCCCGACTGCGAATCCAGTAGTGTGCGCGCACAGAGCCCTCACTGGGTAAATATGATCCGTACAGGCCGATCTATGAGCGAATACAATTATTCCAATCTGCGCAATGAATATTGTATGAGCGAAATTGCTAAATTGCCGTAGTAAATAGAGTCAATATTTGGTTTAAATGTTAATTGATGTCATAACATAATTCTGTAAGTTTGTAGTCTGAATTATTGTACGAATATGCCTACTATAAAGCTCTTTACGGTATCTTTGGTCTGAGAATGAGTGGCTTGGTTTTTTTGATGGGCTACATAAACTGCCTAGGTTTTTCTGAATGTATGAACCACCCATAACAATCGAAACCAAATCACAGATTCCTTATAGACACCATAAATATCCGTCTTATTTTATTGTCATTCACAAAGATAAGCTAAATAAAGTCAGACATTTCAACCGGTTGTTAAAGCTATGATAGTTTGGAGGTAAAGGGAGGATCCTCCGACCAGACGGGTGTTGTGTCTGGTGGGCTACTGCCCAACGGTTGTTGTCGGGTTCTTGTATATATGTGCAATCGCTCGGATCGCTTTAATATCGCGATGCAGGAGTGATGCCGTGGCGTGCGAATAACGGTGCGGTTTACATACTATTAAGTTTATTATTCTACTACCAAACATATTGATACATATTTGATATTAATTTCAACTTGATGCGTCGACGCGTTACTGATTTAAAGACAAACAGACAGACTGATCCTATAGGGATTCCTTTTTTCCTTTTGAAGTACGGAGCCCCAGTGAGAACTTCTTATTAGTAAGCCAAGGTATAAAAATAAATAATTTGTTATTTGTTGCTAAAAGTCGTACAAACTATACCTACCTACATATAATTATTAGTGTTACAGAAAGATGGATTAGTTATTGACAAGGTATTATTTATCTGTAATACATACGGAGAAGCGATTATGAAGAGAATATATTTTCACTAGGCCGAAGACTCCATATTGCACTGTGTAACGGCCCCACTCACCCCGGCACGGCGCAGGGGACGGGGGGCGGGGGGCTGGGCGGGGGCGGCCGGCCGGAGGGCGCCACTGTTTTATGACTTTTTTAACCCGTCCACTATCATTCCTTACTATACATATTATGTCGTCGTTTAACGATACGTTAAGTGCTTATGGGAAAGTGAGATGAAGCGATTTAGGTGATATAGATTCGGGTCCCACCCGGGGTAAATGCTGTATGGCCTATATCATTGAGGATATACCTAAATATACTTAAAATCACTCGGAACATCACTAGGCCCATGTTAAATAATGTGAGCAAATAGCACGGCAAGAAAAAACCACACCGGGCAGCTTCCCCGCATCTTCTTGTTTGTGGAGTGATTATCTCTATCTGTGACAAGTAATTGAGTTGTTGTTAATTAAGTATCTCTTCAGATTTCACAATTTTGCGGTTGGAACCAGTTGTGTCCTTAAAGAGTTCTCCAACTCCAAACCGACCCGCGGCCCGCACGCCGCACTGCACACATCTTAATGGACCACTAATAAAGTTTATAAGGGCTTTTTAAACAACGTATGCAGACCATAGATAGATGGAGCTTACCCAAAAGTCTCTTTTGCACATTAGTGTCAATGGTAAAAAAAGGCTAGCAAATTGGAAACTTGGATTCTTTTACCTGTTACTCAAAACGTTATATTTATTTAGTTGACAGCGCTATGTTCTGCAGTTAGAGTCCTCGAAGCCACGAGCGGCCGGGGGCGAGAGCTCAAGGTAGCTCTGCTATGCTTAGGGATAGTAGGTTTCAACTCCTTGGAAGTCAGGAGAGGCCTAGATCAACTCGTGATTGCTGGTAAAGCCCTCCGTAGATTGATCAACTGCCCAGAGCTCCATGACTTGTTCTGTCGATTGTATGCGCCCATCAAATACCAAAAACCGCCGACACAAGTATTAAGTATTCTGTGCGCCAGCCCGGCGCGGGAACACCGCTGGCAAGTTCAGATGGTTAGTTAACCTATCATCTGTCTATTGAAGGATGTTAAATACGAACCTATGTTATCTGGTCTCAACTGTAGATATTTGTGAGATAATTTGTAAAATAAATTTCATTATTTTAATATTATATTAAGGTGCAACTAGGAGCTGGCAACACACAGCTGATCGCTGTTAACCATTCTACATTGAAGTGTATTCGATGTTGACTGTTGTTTGTTTGGTATTGGTGAGTGACAAAGTTGTAGGTATATACTTACTGACTACATATACCTAAGTAGAGATCGCTCGCTGTAACGCATCGTAAGCAGGGACTCACGTTACAGCGAGTGTGTAAGGTACGAGGTAACGGTTATTGTTATTCTCAGATTCCAGGAAAACCGTAAAGTCGGTGTTTACTTTTATAATGATGATTACGTACGTTTGGTAGACTCGAGCCCGATTACGAAATGCCTACTCACACGCTTACATTTTATTGATAAATAGATAGATAGATAATAGATTTGAGATTTTCCAAAAACTTGATTAAGATAAGAAATGAAGCTTACAGTACAACCCGATACAATATTGTGCTACGTATAAATTTGTAGTTAAAGTAGTTTGGCAATTCCAAGTGATCAAAACATTTAGTACCATGCATCTATCATCTATTATTTCCCTTACTAAATCTAAAAACTAGTAAGTGTGCCTTTATGTATGGTTTAACTACAAAACCAGCGATAGGTGTCGGCAAGGAGAGCAAGAACTCTCAAATTCATACAAATTTACAATAATAATACATCGTCACACCTGTTATCCCCGAAGGGATAGGCAGAGGTGCACTGAAGTGCACCCACACTTCGCCGATGTTTTTTTTTTTTTTTATGAGATAGTGAGACAAACGAGCAGACGTTTCACCTGATGGTAAGTGATTAACGCCGCCCATGGACACCTGCAACACCAGGGGCAACCCAAGTGCGTTGCCGGCCTGTAAGGAATGAGTATGCTCGTTTCTTGAAGATACCTTTGTTGCATCGGTCCGGGAACACCGCTGCAGGAAGTTCATTCCACAATTTGGTGGTGCGAGGGAGAAAATTCCTGGTAAATCGCACTGTACTGGAACGCCATTCATCCAGATGGTGATCATTCATTTCGGTCCCAATGTAATAGGGGGCGAGCCTATTGCTATTATTCCGGGCACATTCTCTCTGAATACGCCGGAGATTTGGGCCATAGTCCACCAAGCTGGGCACTGCGGTTTGGTGAACTTCACACGCCTTTCTATAGACGTGCAGGTTCCCCCACGATGTTTTCCTCCACCGTTCAGCAAGTGGTAATCATTGTAGAAAATGACATTCGCACAATTATCTCAGAGGTGCGGGCCCGGAATTTGAACTTGCTCCCCTTATACGTTCGAGGCGAGCGTTCACTGCTACCACTGCTCCTACAATACAAATTTAAATATGCAATATATCTACAATCTTTTCGCCTGAATAAAATCACTGACCGCGGCTGAGGCAACTTACGTTTCAGATTTGGTAATTGATTAGTTATGATCCAAACTTTAACTATAAGCTTAGTGGCTAGAGCAGACCGTTACAATACCTAGGTAATAGATACCAGTAAGTAGGTCGGAACTTTATGTTGGTTGCAGATCATTTGTGTCGCGTGTCAGCTGACGACGACCTCTTGCCGCTTATTAGCGAAGGGCTGCGGGAGGAGCAGAGGACAGAGGACAGATTGTCCTACCGAGGAGGGGCCCCTAATAAAGAAAAATAAACCCTCCCGTACGACGCGCTTACTACCGTTTGTTACATACAACTGAAAGTTATAACTCGTTATGTGCTTTACAAAAGAGACGAATAAAATAACAATACAATATATTTTCAGTGTAACATTGTTGTACGGAATCCTCATTCAGTGAGCTCGAAGCGCACTTGTTGGATTTTTTGTCTCTAATTTGTTCAGCCGGAGCATCCACGTCGAGAGAGGCGGGGTGACTCGTAAATATCTACAAAAAGTAACTTCGTGGACCGACCGTGCCGGCATTTCATTCCGAATTAATTTCATTACGAAATCTTCACTTTTATTATTTTGATCACGGCTGACGCCTACCTTTAAACCTAATTCTAATCTTTTGGTTTAAATCTTGTAAGCTAACGATAAGGATGCATGTGTAAATGCTGGTGGCTGGTGGCTGGTGGCTGGTGGCTGGTGGCTGGTGGCTGGTGGCTGGTGGCTGGTGGCTGGTGGCTGGTGGCTGGTGGCTGGTGGCTGGTGGCTGGTGGCTGGTGGCTGGTGGCTGGTGGCTGGTGGCTGGTGGCTGGTGGCTGGTGGCTGGTGGCTGGTGGCTGGTGGCTGGTGGCTGGTGGCTGGTGGCTGGTGGCTGGGGGCTGGTGGCTGGTGGCTGGTGGCTGGTGGCTGGTGCACTGCTCGTGCATGTATCGTTTTTACGCCAAGTGCCGGCCGACACTCTTCGCCGGAAACAACGGGAAAAATAAAGGCTAAAACATTTGTTCGGTTCTAAGAATTGTTTGGATATTTAATAAAACGAAAAATACTTCAATACTTCATAGAGCTTCTAAAGATTTAAAACAAAGCTCTACAGATTTGGCATTTGCCAGAACTCTTTATCAGACACCTCTGTAATTTCCGGGGCCACGTGACAGCACCTCCTTTTCCCTTTTGAATCTCTCGACGAAATACTACTACTTACCTACACTCTATCTGTTTCAGCGGCTGAAATACATCCGAGGTGTTTTAGTGACAGCGACATCAAACCTAATTACATCTAATTAAATGAGAACACCGAGTAAGTTTAGACCTATAATTGAATAGTTTCGTGAGGAATCCTAGGCATAGTATCTTATTCCAGTAGAGGTATGTGTTTTTAGAACTTTGACTAGTCATTTAAATTTAACGACCCAACATTCAGACATGTAGGTACCAACTTTTATTTGGAGCGTTCAATTTGTGTTTGAAATCATGTAAATTTAACACAATTTATAGTTGTCCCGCTGCGACGTTCGATCTCAGTAATATTCCGAGAAGCACGCCTGACGTTATTTGCATTAATGGCGATCGAACTGCAATCTGCGAGGAGAGAATCGCGACAACTGGCACCATTGTGTCGCGACTCGATTTATAAACAGACTGTCCAACATCACAACCACCGTTCAAAAGGGGAATAACGAGGAATGATCTTAGTAACGCGGTTTGAGTGGGGCCGTGACTCGTATGTGACCCGCTCCCGGCGCGAGATGTTCCACTCCTCATAAACTAATTAACCGAATCAAGATGTATTATGTTTCTTCACTTTCCTCATTAACTTGATAACGGAATAAATCAATAAAAGTACATATCCAGAAACGTATTGAAAGCCCAAACATGCAGGATAAAATTTAATCCTTAATTTATATTATACCGCGACCCGGCGCCAACGAGACTACCTACCGTGTTAAATGTACACAGGATTTTGAATATTAAATAATGAGTCCCCTCGTATCCACCATGTCTGACTACAAATTACGCTGAAATCGAGTGAAAACGTGCATAAAATGTGAAAATGATTACACTCCGATGAGTCCCGCGCTCCGCCATCCACAGAACATACGAGTACACATTATGCGCACGTTTGGGTACATCATAAAGTAGATTTAAAAAGTAATATCTCATTTTGAATGCGTTAATATTAAGGCCTCCATCCGTTGAGAATTGTGCAAATGAGTCAATCTTTGATTTGTTTGCATATAAAGCTTGCTCTCTCAGTACTTATATAATTCAACATATCTATTACCTATTGCCTTACCGAGCATTAAATAGACCACGTAATATATTACCACTCGTAGACTGATATAATTACATGAAATAATTTTCTTTCGTGTCGTTTCTCATTTTGTCAATCGAGATGAAAGAAATGTCGCGAAGGTAATCCGGTCGCCGGCTGCCAGCGTCCTCCTGCCATCCCTCGTCACTGGACACACTTCCCACGGATCCTCAAACACAACACGTGCTCATTTATTTTAATATAATAATAAAGGGTACAATTGAAGCCTTTGTACATGATTCCAATACAACTAATACAAATATAAATAGCTAATACAACTTATCATATGACTACCTAAGCGTGGCGCACCATGGCGAGTGGTGTTGTAGAAAAGTATGTACCTAATTCACAATTGTTTTAATCTTACAAGTTAGTTACAAGGTCTCAATTTCACAAAAGGTCCAAATTTATGAACACGGATCCCATTAGTTACTAGTACGCAGGCCTGGCGCCGCCGTCACTTCTTGTGTTGTCTGAATGAAGAAAGTGTTATTTAAACAGGTGACTCGACATTTATAAGCAGATAATAAACATAAATGAAGCTTCCTTCACTTTGTTATTTTTAAACGATTGTTGAATGGAAGACTTTGTTGTTGTTTTCGAATTAACACGTTCGCTGCGTTGTGAAGTAATATTGGCTCATTGCGCACTATGAGTTAGCTGAAAGTACACTAAAAATTATTACGCAGCGAACGTGTTAATATTGTCTGTAAATACCTATATTATAACGTACCAGAGCTTATTGGTCAGTTACCGTGAGTGGCGCACATCCAGCGCGCGTTCGGTACCCTATATACACGAGAATAAGCAGTCATGTGGCTGATTCTCGACGAATTTTAGTTGTATATCTTGTGTTAATTAGTACCTACCTAATGCTATTCTGTAGCATGGAAGGACACTTAACAAATTTGTAGAAGTTTAATCAAACCATTTACTTTTACATTTTCAGTATAAAAGTGTTCCAGAATGCCAAAGTAGATGGATGGAACGTTTTTTTATAAATTGTGGGGTTTAAAATTCAATAACATTCGCGTGCTCATGGCGTTGCTGCTCCTGAGAATGTATAATATTCACAATCCTGCATATTTATTAGTTTGAAAAGAGTAACCATTGATTTTTTACTGGGTCTTCTCAGTGGAAACAACATTCCGAACCGGTGGTAGAATCAGAATATTTGTAAGTGCTTTTTGGCCTTCACGAATAAAAAAATATTGATATTGATAAATTCATACAAAGCAACTCTATCTCTACAATATTATTTGCTCTCTCAAACCAAGCAGTATTAAGAAGCAAATTCCAATTTGTAAAAATAAAATAATTTTTCTACATTACGATGAAGGTACTAAGGTTATTCAGGCATTTACTCGAAGCTAGTATACAGGGTGTTTCAGAAGTCCGAAATAATACTTGGACGTTTGCATCAGTATCAGGTATACAACTGAATGGTATAAAAATTTGATTGAAATTCGTCCATGTTTTTCCAACTATTTTTTCGCCGCCGATTTCTATAACTTGTAATATCTCGAGTTCTATGTTAAATTTTCATGTTCTGTTTTGTGAATATTGGTAGTCGCCCCTCATAAGTGTAGACTACACTGTTGAATAGGTTTATGGATGTACCCAAAGGCCAGAACACGATACCTGTGACAAATATTCGAAGGTCTATAACTCAGAAACTATGATAGTTAGATATAAACTGTCTTCACTAAGCATCCACATATGAGCTACCGTATATGTACCCAGAGTATTATTTCGGACTTCTGATACACCCTGTATACAAAAAAATATTTTTAAAAACAAGCTTTTATTTAATTGCCCTTAGTTATCGTGTTCTCCTCTGCAAGCCCTTTCATTTGATACCCATACAGTGGTAGAGCAGAAAAAATAACTATTCCGCCATCTTGGATGATCCCCCATATTGGAATTAGAATGACGTCACATAGCTGAGCATGCATTGTCATCCAAAATAAGTGTGTATAATAAATTTCAGCTCAATCGGTTAAAGATAACTGATTTAAAATTCAGTTGCAAGATGCCACCCGGACATACATTGCAAGTTAATATAAAGCTTGTAATAAAAATAAAATGTGAGCTGTCACCTCGTACACGTTCCGTGGAGACAGTCTACATCAGGTGTGTTCATAACATAATTGATACCTAGGTCCCGAACCCTTCCCGCGGCCGTATGATGACTGTGAGCGCTGCCATTGTCTACCATTTTTATGAGGGTTGCGGGCCGTGCTTATGGCAATTAACTGCGATTTATAGCGGCCCCGTACACGCTCCATTAACCAGCTTATTGTTTTCATATAATTGAGTTAATATCGTGTTTAGAATGTATGTATTATTTGTGACCAATAATTTATTTATAGGCTTTATAAGCTACATCATTCAGTTCGTTACGGACCTCTGGGCTAAGTGGCCGGACTTATAACTTATCGATTGTCATGGGTTATTTGGACTTCGAACATATGCACCTTCTTTATTATTATTTCCTCCAGCTTTTAATGAAGGCATATAAGTTACTAAATTTGGTAATAATGTTTTGCATGAGCGTGCGGTCGACGTACATTAAATATTATATTTTATCTTATTCCGTTTGGGACGTTCTCGAAGCTTCGGATGATGTTGTCATCATGACGTCGCACGCACCGTTAAATCATGACGTCTTTATAATAATAAATATTATTTAACTGTTTTCTCATAAGTAAATGCCTCCAAAAAGTATTTTTTTAAATTTTATAATTAAATTTAAGTAACACAAATAGAACATTTTGCTGATAATAAAAAGCCACAAATGATTAGACTTCATCTCGGTGCTGGTGTCTAATGAGTTTTCTCAGCAACCGTTCCGCATCGGGAACACTTTGAACAAATAGGATAAGTTTAATTTTTGTTATGTATTAAACTACTCGTATTAACTTTCAAACGAAATAGTAGTCGATCAACACGATCACATTCCCCCATCGCGAGTGTTCTGCAATTGTGGCCGACGCGTAAGGCGGGCTTTCGTTCCTCAACTTCGCAGTTAATCTAGCGGCTCAGGGAACAGGGTCGGTGTCCACGATAAATGCGGGACTTGTGTCGCGCGGCACGCGGCACGGGACTCCTCGTCATTATGGTGTACGGACGGTACCTAGTGTACCTACCCCGCTGGTTACGGTAGCCGTACGATATTGGCGCGGGCGGATGGAATTCGTCTAGGAGGGCGGATCGCCTTGTTTGTCGGAAAAGATTAATAGGCTTCAAGTTGCGTTTGGTGAAAATTGACTAAAGATGTTCTCGAGTGCCAACGTTCTACTTGATATCTCCAAGTATTTCGTGGCGAGGTTTGAGTACCGTTTACTTTGTGCCGGGCTATATTTGCAGTCACTTTGATTTATTTCGTCATGCTCGAGTCCGCGAGGTGGAGCGCGGCGCGGGCGCTCCTTCGGCGGGCGTATCGTTTTCATCGGCTTTTATTACGAAATAATTTATGTAATAAGACAAATTAATAAAAAATATTTTGCAAGTGAGGAGCGACTTCTGAAGACGAGTACCGTGCATCTGTTTGCACTCGAGTGCTCCTTAATTCAACTGAGACTCAGTCAGATGGGATAATTAATATATAACGAAGACTCCGCTCTCGGGAGACTCATTGATCTGATGTTTGGCTAACTGGGGCATCATTCATAAAACAATCATTGATATTGCAAAACTGATGTTTCAGTATTTCGATTTTCGGAAATTTGTTCGTTGGATGGTTTAGATTTACAATTATTGTGTAATCACACAACGCGGGGCGGGCGGCGCAGGACGGGCGGGGACCGGCCGCGGGCGCCGCGCCGTCGCTATCTCCGATACTCCTATGATAGTCATTCTTCATCATCAGCCGGTGTCAGTCTACTGCTGGACGTAGGCCTCTCCCAAGATGCGCCACTGAGCCCGATCTTCGGCTCTTCTTTTCCAGTCACTGCCCACCGCTTTGCGTATATTGTCGTTCCATCTGGTCACAGGACGTCCTACACTACGTTTGCCGATTCGCGGTCTCCACTCTAGGACGAGTCTACCCCAACGGTTGTCAATCGTGCGGCAGATATGACTTGCCATTATCACGTGTCAAAGTACAGAGTAGGTACGTGTCAAAGTAGTGGCCGCTAAATGTTACCTCTGGTTATTGCATATTATTAAGAGTGTTTATATTAACTAGGCCAATCGTACAAGCTGATACGGTACCCACTGCAATTGCTTCAAAATATCTTCAGGCCCTTCCTATTAACTAAATTTCATAGGTTACACAGCTAACTTCTATAACATACCAATGACGTTTATTTATGGCGGGACAGTAGAGCGGGCGGCGAGTGCGAGTAACATGCGATCCCATTGAGAGCCGATGGCGCGGTTAAACGTGCCGCCATGGTCGAGTCACTGAGTCCCCGGCTATCGTGTGCGGTCAAACTAGGCGGCCATTCAACACCTCGATAGGGAAATAATAGTGCAGCTATTATGGTCAGCGCCCGCAGGCGGGGTGTGTAAATATCACGAATATTATGTTTGATTAAATATCGTTGGGCGTCATGCACAGGAAGTTCCGTAAGTCTGGTTTACGGTAGCTCGCTGTAAGCGGGTAGGTATATACCGTGCTGGTTGGATATAACCATTTTCATACTCATGATTTTTCCCGTGAATTCATGTGTGCCGGTTTTCATGTGATTAGCAACTGGATATTATTCTAAAATGATTTTTATAAATCTGCTTAGACCAAGTATTTCCATATGAAGTTGCATTCAGTTTAATTGTGGTATAAGGTAAACATTTCTCCATAATGTTCAACTAGGTACTTTTAATGTTTTGAAAACGGTATAACATTATGACATTTTCCTAATATAAGTAGGTACATAAACCATAGATAATTACGAGTATAATATACAGATATCTTCTACGGTTATATGCAAGTTAGCTGCGTTACTAGACGTTTCGTATATCAAACTCTGCTTTTACAGAAACTTCTAGTCTAACTTGTTCAAAATGTCGATATCGTTAAAAGCATCCTATATCAAATGCGTGGCTGTTACTCCGGCCCAGATCGCCCTCCAATACTATCAAATCCACAACCTATAGTAACCACGATAATACTCTCACCGCTGCGTGCCACACTTGTAGTGTGTTATCCTCTACTTTCAGCAGCGGATATTCGGTGACGTCCAGTGCAAATAGCTCGATCTGACAGTTGCCAGAGATAAAACTTATGTGTGTGTGTACACGGTCATGCTAAGCCTACTGGTGGTGGACACGCGGTGGCCGGGCGCGCGACGCGCGGCGTGCGGCGTGCCGGGTGGTGACGCGCGGCGCGTGCGGGCGGCGCGTCGGCGGCGGCAGTGCGCGCCACTGACGGCCCGACCGCCGCCGCAACCGCGCCACCACCGCGCCATCGCGCGCTCGCAGCCGCACACTCGCCGCGGCGTCGCCCGCTGTACAGCATACGATACATATCGCTCAACCGATTGTGAAGTGACCGGCAATAGTGTTGTGACCGACGCGGATATCGTTCAGTGAGAGTTTGAAAAGGCGCGGGAAAACTTAACAAAAAGTTGTGCATGAGAGCGCGACGCGGGGACGACGAGCACGGTGCTGGACCGCGCCGCGGTCGCCGGCTGCGGCCCCTTTTGTCGAGGAATTAAGTAAATCAAAGGTAGATATTAAACTTACCCTTTCTTTAAAAAGTTTCACTGCCTAGTTCATAGAATTTGAAGAAAAAACTATTTAAAGAAATGATTCAAAGTCACAACTTGGTTATGCTAAAATAACTTAAGTAGATAGATATAATGTACCTACAACTATAAATATTAATCGATCACTTGGAAATGAATAGGCTATTCAGTTTTAAAGTTTATTGGTCATAAAGATGGCCATCGGAACGTTCAGGGTAACCTCGTAAAATATAACGTCTTCGAACGAAAGTGTCGCGTAATGAATATACTCGGCTGACCGGGCGGCGGGCGGAGGCACGGGTCGTCACGGGTGCACCAGTTAAGTTTCATGATATCGGTACATTATCACTGCGCGCCCACCGCAGTACGGCTGCCGGCCACCACAGGCCCCTCGGAGTGAGCAGAAAATGTACACTAGGTACATATGCCCATAAGTACATTTACTCATTTTTTTTTTAAACAAAACGAATTACCTAATTAAAAATATAATTAAGGGTGTCGTTAAGCATTGGGCGTGAGTATGGTTGAGCGCGCACGATCTTATTGACTCGTATATAGGTACAGTAAAATCAAAAGTGTACTTAGTATGAACTGCCAAAATCGAAGTGTTCGGCTGGCTGGTTTATGTCTACGCTCCCCAGACTTTCCCTCTTCGAGCTATTCAATTTTATACTCGACTGTTACACCACTGCTCCGGGAATTAAATCAAAATCGATATTTTGGTTTTATTATTCGTTCAAGCCAACAATGCATTTTTAGGAGAATAAGTCAGTTGGTACCTCTGCGGAGCCCCGGTTCGGAACGCTGCTTCCACTGAAAAGACTCAATGTTTACTATTTTACAAGCTTTATATTAACTTGCAATGTATGTCCGGGTGGAATCTTGCAACTGGATTTTAAAACAGTTACCATTAACCGATTGAGCTGAAATTTGGTATACACACTTACTTTGGATGACAATGCATGCTTAGCTATGTGACGTCATTCTAATTCCAATATGGCGGATCATCCGAGATGGCGGAATAGTTATTTTTTCTGCACTACCACAGTATGGAATCAAATAAAAGAGCTTGCCGAGGAGAACACGAAAACTAAGGGCTTTTAAATAAAAGCTTGTTCTTAAAAAGTTTTTTTAACATTAATTTTTATAAATAAAAATGAGTTTCTGAGTGACAAACATTCTCAGGAACATGAACACTATCAAAACAAACAGCACTTTTGTCACTAGAAATATAATTAAAGTCAAGTATTCAAAATATTTACATAGTCAAAAATTTACTAATAATAATAAAAAAATAGTATTAATAGTATTCAAATATCACAAATCGAGTTAGCGGTGTGTGACAAGTAGAGAGAACTCTACTCCCGCCGCCAGTAAATGTAAAGATTATTACAAAACAACAGGCTGCTATGGAAATAATTACATTTATTGGTGAAATCCCTTCTATGTTTCAAAGTACCGGCTGCGAAACGAGTCGTAACTGTTACACTAGATATTAGTTCTCGAAATACTACTGGTGGGGCCATGGAACAGAACAACGTAAGAACCGAGCTGAAGATGAAACAACTTTTTCTTAATGAGATTTGTCCTCCCTCGCAGCAAATTATTGTGCCACACTCCTACCTACCGTCACGGACAGACAGAAACTTTTAAGTAGTAAATCAATTTATAGTCCCTCTTGGAGAAGTTGGTGTACTTAGACGTAGATATTCTGTAAAATCTAATCATCTATCCACGTGACCGTATATAACCTCGCCCCTGGCACCGGAACAAAGTATTCGGGACATTTTTTTCACTTATGAAGTACTTAATGAAGTATCATTGGTCAAAATAAATACAAAAATGAATAATATCCATTTTGGAATAAAATGCTCAAGACAAACAATAGCGGTAATCTTTTTAAAGCGTTTTCAATACTCTCGGATCCTTATTCTCGGATCCATACCTAACTATTAGGGTACATTGATTTATTAAGATTAGTGTTTTGTGTTTCGTCGGCCGCTGGGCGCTATCGAATATCTATCCCATCCATCACGGGGCTCTCTCTGGCTAATATGATATCACATCTTCATGATGGGCGCTCACTTGTTAGGGCGCGGCGTCACCAAACTTATTGACGAAGAGTCCGTAACCGTTCCAAACTGGGCGAGTTTATTCAGACGAGTCGGCGAAGTATGCCGCCGTTGAGACTGGCCGGTGTCAGCACGCGGCAATCATCGGCGCTAACTGCGCCGTTACACACACTCGCTCCGGCTAGATGGATACCCTCGTAAAATGGTTATGTGTCGTCGGGTCCTCGCGGCGGCCCGCGCGGCCCGCGCTGGCCCGGCCCGAATGCGGTGGCGGTGGAGGCGTCACGTGGCGTGGCACGGTGCGGGCCGCCGGGGCCCGCATCTCTCATATAATAGCGACGTGTGGTCGTTAGCAGACGAATGCGAAACCGATATGGTAGAGTACTGGCGAGCCGTTAAATTTAATGCGCAAGCATTTGAGATAAAGTCTGTTATATTATGTTCGGATTCAAAATGAAAGGGGTCCCTTTGCGTACTGCCAGTCACTGGATCGGGCACGCTCGAGATTCGGGGTAATTTTGTTTGAAGACTAGCACTAGTACGTATTCAGACAATAGATAAGTACGTAGGTAATATCTTGTCACTATCAAACCCTGTAGCCATCTCTTGATGAGTATAAAGCTTTCGCCAGTGATTAGTTTGTTGTTAAGAATGTTTTTGGTTTGTTCCGATTGATAAGATTATTGTAGGATATTTAAGAAAGTCGAGGAGAATGGATGTAGCTCAGGAGAAGGCCATAGGTCATAGGTGTACCGTGTTTGCGGTGATGGCAGTGTACTCAGCGGTGTCAGCGCTGCCGCGCTGTAGGCGCGGTTGGTAGATGTTTGTAGATGGAGCGCGTCCGCACCACTCATCATGACGAAGACGACCCTCTAGCTGACCCACCTATGGACTCGCCACTCGCTTCCATGCTAATTCCTATACAATATTAGTAACATCTAACTAACTACATGCGTATCATTGCTACTTGTGTCTTTTTGTTTTCTATAGATACAATCAGGATAATAAATGGCATTCGTAGATCTTACGTGGCGCATAAAGCGGCACAGGAGAGATCATTGTGGTCAGACCAAAAAACTGTTTATCATTGTAGGACCTACTAGCACAAATATACAATGTGTATGGATAAGTATACATAATTTTGGTGATAGCTTTAAGGTAAGTTTTACGACAAGTTGTGTAGAATCGTGCTCATATGAGGGCTAATTTCATTCCATGTCACAACAGTCGTCTATACTGTCGTGACTGCCGCGCACCAGATTTTAATTGACAGCCAATATTTTTTTAGGTTAGGGAAACAGTCACAAATATTGTGATATTTGTGATTGTTGTGAGGCGACGAATAATCACTGCCACTAAAGAAAGGGTTCGCAGAGAGCTCTTAGCATGAAGTGAATAATGGATCGCCGCTCGACAACAGTGAAGCAATAATCATATAGTAATCCTAGGGTTACTTTGAACCTGATCCAATCATTTAAAATCTGTTACAATATAAATTCCCAAGATTTTTAATGCTACCACATAGGCATAAATACTTATCACGGCACGTGTCGCGTTCTACATAATTTGGTATTTTTGGCCATCCGCGGTCCATCCGCGGTCCATGTGTAGCGACCAATGTTTTATGGAAAACGTGAAGGATCTTTTGAACGCCTAGAGTTGTGTTGAATTTGGAATATCTGCTTAGTTAGTCTATGAACCACTGAATTGCTATTTACTTGTTGTCACCCGTTTGAATATATCTGCTGTTCCTGATGGCGCAAAAGACAATTGAATTGTGCAATTGAAATAAAAATATTTGTGTAATAAATTAGATCCGTTTGGGCTCCAATCTTTCTATCTAAATGTGTACAATGTAAGCTCCATGTAGGTACGCCGCGGGAACATTCAAATAATCTGTGTTCCCGTCCATAATCCCCGGAATCGTACGCCGGTGTCAAAACGTCGCCGGCAAGCGGCTTCCGCCGCCTCCGCGCCTTTTATTATTCAGATATGGAAAAATGTAGCTATTCGCAAAAAACATTATCTACGAGTATATAGATACCGAATACCGATATTAACCACTTTACGCATTATTCCTGCCAGACACGAGAGATAATATGGCAATTTTGGCGCTCGATTGGGTCTCCTTTTCTCTTCTTCGGGAACCGCCTTTTATGGATATTAATCGAATTATGTTCAATCATACGATACTTCAAAAATTAATTGGATCTATGTATTATTTAGATGATCCTATTCTAGGAGAACAGCATACAACGCCATATATGTATATAAACAGAACTTCTTAGTGATGGGTGGTGTGGTGTTCGTTAATGGCTGCGATGATAGTCGTCAGCCGCAGCACGAGTGCCGAGAAAGCGCTCCAGCCAGCATTCGTTGAAGCAGACGAAGTTTATTGATGTTATAAATGTTAAGAGGCTCGATGTCCGATGTCCCCTCCGTTACTATAATACTGTGCTGTGAGGTGCTCGTGTCGCAGCTCGTCGGCTCAGCGCGGTTTAACAAACTGTCTATCTTAATATATATATTTCTACGGTACGTGTGTATGTCACTGAACTCCTCCTAAACGGCTAGAACGATTTGAATGATTTTTTTTGTATGCGTTTGGGTGGCACCCTGGATGGTTTAGATTCACAATTGGACCCGGCTGCTTTCGTATGTAATTCTAAGGCGGTACGAAGTTCGCCGGGTCTGCTAGTAGTAATATATTTTTACCTACCTACCTACTGGAGTACCAAAATAATAACCAACCATATTTTGGGAGTGTCATTACTCAGTCAGTAAGTACAGGTCAGGAATATCCCGATTCCTTCTTCTGCACCCACTCTAGTGTAAGTTTAGTTTTCTCAAATTCGAAATATTGGTTATTTACAAGGATTATCCGCTAGAGTCTCCGCTAAAGTCCTCCGCTAGAGTCCGTCGCGGGGCGTGACTGGGTTTTATCAATCTTTACATGTTATAAACTAGACCTTATGACGTAGATGCCGGGGAACAATCTCCCTCCGCTCCGCGGCGTGTCGGCGCCGCTCGCGCCCCGTTTATAATCATTCGTGGAATTGGTGCACCTCGTGTAATTTCCGTTGTCATGTCACTGCCCCTAAAGTGTCACATTTTTCCTTACGACGAAAATAGTTTCAGGAGAGGGCACTCATTCATTTTGTTTATTTATTATGTCTCGATGTAAACAGTTTACAGAAAATGTATTGTAGTAAGTTCGCTGGATGCTTAGCATTACAAGTTAAAACGCTTTGTCTACTTCATAATTGGTTCCATTCCCACGTAAATATGTTTTAAGCAGCCAACACAATGTATTAATCATAAAGTGTAAGACTAGTTCTTTTGCTTAATCATCATTCATCACATGAACTTCATAAACTAAGCGAGACAGTCGAGTAGTAGTGCGGCACAGCGGGCGGCGCGCGGCGGCGCGGGCGCACCGCGGCCGGTGCTCGTCAGAATAGCCACTCGCACGCTTGTAACATTAAAGCCACGTCGTCGTGTCACAGACGAATTATTCGATACATTCTCCACCTGTGAGAACTAGTATTGGGGAACTCCCCGTCCCGGGGCACATCGCTCAGCCTCGCACAAGTCGGCGAGGCACCTCGTGCGTGTCTCGCTAAATTAATCACGGAATTCGATCCACCGACGACAAAAGTGCTTCTGTCGAACGAGCGAATAGTTGGAATTCACTCCAATATCTTCGGAATTCCATTCCGCTGTTACAACTGTGAGGATTCGAATGTGAACGGCTGCTATATGGAAATAATTCATCTGTTCAAAGTCAAAGTACTTATAGTTCCAAATTAATATTTACTTGTTCACGGTTTGGGTTGATAATACGTCTATGGGATGCCACTGCTGACCACTCGGGATTCGATAAGATGGCTCGCGGCGGACGTTTATCGAATCAGTGTGTGCAAATCAGAACATTTAGTATAAGTACATACACGCACGCAAGATCATCGGCGTTATTGCATTTACATACCTTGTTTACCAATTTCATACCTGTCTGAATTAGGGATATAAGGTGTGCTTATAAACTAAAAGATGATATCGGTACTTGCTAAGTACCAATATCATTTATGGACGCATAACTAACAGTACAGTTCTAAATGTCAGATAATGTGTGACCTTCTTGGCAAACATGCCGGTCGGTGCGAATACTTCTTACGTTATTACGAATTATATGTGCCGTTATAAAAATGGCAAGTTCACGACATCATCGCGAAATGTCGGCTTACATCAATCACTGCACAATTAGGCGCCCGTCATTCCTCTGGTGTCGGTTACCTACTAAACCGTCTTCATCGTAGAGACTGAGGCCGCCCCGAGCGACGTGCATAAATTTTGATCTATAGATGGCCTCCTGCGAGCCCTTGTTAACTACCATTTTAGCAAAACTAATTGCGAATCTTCTACGTAACTCCGTATAACTACCTACTCAATATATCCACGCTATTCAAACAGAGCAGATTTGGTGACAGTGGCTCAGCGATTCTGTGACATCGTCCTAGTCAACAACGAATCGGAATATCCATCAGGCTTATCCCAATATTTGCTGACAAACACCACAAGCTTTGGTACAAGTGAAAAGTTTAGGTCGCCGCGCGGCGTTTGGCCGGCTGCCTCAGTAATGACGCGAGAGTGTGGATCCACATAATGAAATGCTAATGAATACCCGGGCGGCACCCGTTTCGCATGTTCCCAATAAAATTACTGAAATTGATCGTCACCGGCACCCAACCCGATCTCGGCGGTCGCCACACCAACTGTTCGCAGCGGCATGATTAAAACTCCGCCTCGTCCGTCCCAATTATTCCTTTAGTATTTAAATTGCTTTTAAACCAATACGGGTTACCTCATGTGGGTGTAGCAGCATGAACGTCTTCTCCAGGATGAATTACCCGGCGAAGCGGCGGATACAGTCTATTCGCCAAAGGACATACAAATTAACTGCGTACTTAATACCTCTCTTTAGACTAAATAATTAATGAGCGTCTCGTACAAATCTCTTTGTACGTGTCATAATATGTCCACTGAGTGGTATTATGGTAGTAATATGCCTATTTACATATTCAGAGATGAACCAGGTCTAATACCTTCGCCACAGCATAAATATCTACAGTATTTTAACATCATACAAACGGTCGGAACGCGAGTTATACCTACGCGCCACAATGTTGGTACCCACTTGGTACGCAATCAGTCGCGACTGTGCCGCAGTGACGAACGCACGAAGTGAGCAGTAAGCGTGCGATTTATATTGATTGCGATGAATATTTGATTCTTAAATAAGTACAATTGTATTGTATTGTAATTGTACAATTGTATAAGTATTTTTAATGAAACTTTTTATCCATATGCGGATTTTTTATGCTATTTAATTAAACAATAAAGCTTTTCGTACGTCTCAGTCGAGGCGAAATTATTTTTCAGTCTCAAATTTATAAGGGTGGTATTATTTATTAAATCTACTAATAAAAAAAACACAAAGTGTAATTTTATAGAACAATTCCTATTTCATTCACAACGAATATTTTTTTTTTAAATAATAAATATATCCAATATACAATTCAAAATACAATCCAAAACTAGAAAGAAATTCAAGTCCAAGTAGATGAAATTAAAATACTGTAGGCGGGCAGCCCTATCGCGTGTTTACGTACCGCGCGGCTGTAGGTATATTTTTCAAGGACACGGTCGAGTCCCATTACTGTAGATATTTATGCTGTGCCTACGCCTCGCATGTGTCTTCCTTGCGGTGCGGCTAAGAAAAACATAACCAAACAAACTTACATTTCATTTAGTTTAGGAAAGAGATGAATAGGTATATATCTAAGATGCCCTATTAAAACACATTGCAGTGGTGTATCACTTTAATAAGCCCCTTATGGCGGTAATGAGAATTTTCAAACGAGGTCTTAAATGTTGACAAGCCAACTTGTAAATGGTATTGTGTGGTGTCGTGTCCGTCCCCCGTCGATGTCGCGATGACGCGCCCGGCGGCGGCGGCGATTTGGCTCTCCACCAGGTCTATTTGGGATCATCGCGATGATCTCCGCTCGCTAATCTAGCTGTGCTTCATAAGTTCATTGCCGCTCACAGCTATATTAATTAATTACCAACGTTATTTCCGTACCTTTTTAAAAGTTTAATTAACTGCACAAAATTTAATTTGTAGACGGATCGCACCGACTGTTAGGTACCTATTAGTTGAGTTACATGATACAATAACAGGAAGTCCAATAGTCTCGATCAATTGATCATAAGCGTGTTTATTCTCAGCTCGCCCGACCGCCAGTGCCATCACCTCGCAGACCGGTCCCTCTGTTATTTCCTTATAATTCTCTACATAGAGCACACATTACAGTGGATGTGTTGTATTAGTAAGAGCAGTAGTATGTTGTTCAATCACGATGGGCTTAGACAGAGACTATAAAAGTATGCGGTGGCTTACGTAATATCTAAGGCGTTAACTTAACGACGGCCTTCCGGGGCACGTCGCCGCCCTTTGGCTCCCGCACCATTATGCAACGAGTATAACACTGCTCTACCATGACATTATTTGTACCATCGCTAGAAGTCACTGGCGTCTATGTTCAATATTTTTACGGTAAATCATTAATTCGACCGGTGATCCTGTACATACAATTTGACGTATCAATATTTAACGTATGACCCGTGTGACGAACCCCACTTCCCACTGTAAACTAAGTTTATATCTGGACATTTTGTTCACTTACATCTGCGTTTCGACATATTAACAAAACGTAAATTATACGTGATGAAGTTTACATTGACCAATCAGATGTACATAAGATATAATACATATCTGAATACATATCTATACATTAATAATTTATTATTATATGTACCTATATACCTATTAGCTACCTAGGTGTGTACCCGGATATTTATTTTATTGATATGATGTAGCTGAAACATTCGTCAAATACTTTATAATTCAGACAAATTTACATGCGAGTACAGTATTTCAGAGTAGGAATAATTGCCAAGGGCCCAGCGAGGCGGGGCGAGGCGACATGCTTTTTATATCGCTGTGAGTTGTCCGCGGTGTGGACATGTCCAGTAAAAAGGCGCCGACTTTCATATTTGATGGACACATTAAATCGACCCCGACCACTAAATTAAGTAAAAGCTATTTTTTAATTACAGCGGAAGCCTAAAAGCTATGTTTATTTTTATTCGAACGGGACTCCCATTCCACTAACGTTATGTATCATCCAATGATACAATCTGTATATTGATTTATACTATTTTATTATAGGTACATTTCCGAAAGTATTTAACATGTGTACCTACATGCCCACTCAAAACGTCATTTGTTTTATTTTATTTTAGTATTTCAGCGGCTAGCCATGTTGCCATATGTATGCAGCCGTGATTTATTACAAAAACACCATGTTATTTTTCTCACTTTGCGGACAGGTGCTGCGCTCAAATTAGTGCTGTTATATCTGTCGTCGTAAAATGTGCGACGTCCCGAGGGCACGCAGAAGACAATATAGATTGCTTTATTTTTATATTCAGCGTCCTGCAACAAAATTCACGAAATAAAAATAAGATTTTTAACAGCACGCGGTGATGCGTCCATTGATGCATCTCAATAATGATGCCGATGATGGATTGGATTAGCGGAGTATAGTGGTCATTGTGTATACAGGTCAGGCCGCTTGTCGCCCGACGCTTGGCGCGCGACCAATGTTATTTGTATTCGTGTTCGACTCCCTTCGCGCAAATATATTTTTGTAATACTCTCAGTTTAGTGCGAGCATTGTTATCCCCTGCCATCACTTCCATACCTTTAAAAATCGGCCGTACGCGTCGACCGGTTTCTAATATCGCCGCCATAGCGAGAGAGCCTATATCAGTAGAGCGCCGAAGTTTACTTCTCCGAATCAGGGAAGCTCAATACTTGGCTTTTTATTTGTGATAAAAACAAACGAGCTCAAATAATACGCCCTCTCCTCCCCGCAGTATCGTTATGCGCCCGCCGAGGGCGCCACTTGTCAGATAGGGGCGCCATAAATTGGGCGCAAGGGCGCCGCGGCAGACGCAATCACATGCGAATCAAACCGCTCGGACGACGCCGACACTGTTTTATGTTCGATGAGACGAACTCCAACTGCGAGCCGGTGTATCTGTAATCCTGACAATCACCGCGACGACTCGGATCAGGGCCCACGCATATGTCGCTGAGCCTTCAGTTATTCGACTTTACGACGCGGTCCGAACTCCGAAGCTCGATAAAGAAGACCTTCATTAACTGGATATAACGTGAGCGCCTACCTTCGCAACGTACTCGCCGATTTATAGTGCCGCTCCACTGTGCCGTTACGAGCGGAAAATATTTTATCGGCGGCATCTATTGCACGGGATCAATCATCGTCTATCATATATAGGGCCATATACATATCGTATAAACATTTATTTAATACCCTCGGCCGCTATTCCGCTTTAGTCGGCCGCCGCTCTTATGTTTCACCTCGAATGGCGCTATCGTTATATTAATGGCACTAAAATTAGTCCGTAGGACAATTTCTATGTCCAGAAAGGAACGCAAAGGCGACGGCTGCGGCTGCGACTGCGGCTGCGACTGCGGCTGCACGCTCGCCTAGATATGCGGCTGAGATGTGCTGGCCGCACCCGCGCCGCCACGCACAGCTCGTCTGTTCGAACACGCGCTACTAATAAAACATGTAATAGAGCGCTTAAATGAATGGCTATTGTTTTGTATGCGGCTCTGTAACAGAATGGTACTCATTAACAGTACCCACAACATGTACACTGTCGTGGACGCCTGTTAGTCTGCCGGCCACATTTGGTGAAAGGAAGCGCGCGCGCCGAGTTTGGTGCGTGCTGCGTGTACGGCGCGCGGCGGTCGTCGGAGCGCCGTCTTTGAGCCACTTCACCTTGCCCCACAATTGGTTAACATTATATTTAACCCGATCGAGAGCTCACCTTGTAATGGCTCTATTGCGAGCGTTTATCGGGTTCTCTCCCATATTGATGATAAGCGAATATATATTGCAATTGGTTTCTGTCTCTACCTCGCGGAATATCAGATTTTTCCTGTTCTTGTTTGTTGATTTCTGACTAAGTAAATAGTTGGATACCTATCCAGGATGTAACAATTTCGTAAATATACATTATAACTGACAACTGAAAAGCCTTTCACCCTCACACGACAGTGACGAAAATGATTGGTGAAGGGCAGACATCTTTAAAACAAGTAGGTATTGATTGATCAATTTTCGGCAACAATGTTGACATTGTTGCCGAAAAAGCCGAGCCGAGTGAAGGCTCGCTTTTGGGAAAAAACGATAAGTACTGTTTTTGTATGTAGATAAAGTACTAAATAGATTATTGTTCATCAAAATCATCGAATAAAAGAATATATAGTTTAATAACCTATCTGGCGAAGCAAATATGACTAGGACCGCTGAGAGATAATACGGACCGCGAGCTAAGTATGACATTAATAAAAAAACATTAATACCGTGCGTGTGTGATATGATATCAAAACAGCAGCCCGGCTGATAACCGCGGCTCACGGAAGCAACATTGACGACGCAACTATTGTGTCATTATTTCAGTTACCTACCAAGGTTATTGTCAGGAGCAGGTCGTGATTCATTCAACCACCGCAGTATATACCAATGTTTCTGATGAGACTAAATAAATCAACATGGGAATGTTGTCGCAAGATAACCTACTCGTATGTGTCAATTTAATAAGCATTCATCGCGTTTTCTGTTTAGAACAATTAAAGAGATTAGGGTATGTCAGACCAGTAGCAGCCAACTATATGTTATGAACATCGTGACGTACCTACCGTGCACTCACTTACACTGCTGTATCTTGCTTGCGAGTGTGTATCAACTGCGTGCGGCCAGATCCTAATCACCATTTATCATTATGGTTATATTTTAATGCCAACTGCAAGATAATGCCATTAACGATAGAAGTGACTATCTGCCAGACTCATCCACGCCATTTATGAGCCACGAAGGAAAAGCACGCTAACAGGCTGACTGCACAATTGTCTTTATGATTTTATCGCTGCTAGTATACTATCTCCATTTGCACGACAGTTTTACGTTAGCAACAACGTTCACCGCATCGCCTGTTTATCGTTCATAGTAACTTCTTCTTCTCAGTCGGACACTCTTGTCAGAGTGGTCGTGGTTATGTGTTGCTCTTCTCGGAAATGGCCGCTGCTTTTGCAATTCTTCTCCAGGTGACTCTGTTAATTGCGTTGCGAGAGCATTCTACTATCGGGCATTTTGTTGTAGTTTTAATAATATCTACCCATCTTGTTGGAGACCGACCACGTGACCGCTTGCCTTCCACTCTACCTTGGATCACCAGACGTTCCATAGAGTTACTTTTTCGTGTGATGTGTCCGAAAAAAGTAAGGATTCGTAATTGAACAGTCGACGAAAACCTTTGCTTAATTTTAAGCTCTTTTAAAATGGAGACGTTGGTACGATGTGCTGTCCAGCTTATTCTTAGAAGGCGGCGCCAGCACCACATTTCCAAAGCGTCAATTTTTCTGCGGTCTTGCAGTCTTACTGTCCACGTTTCAGCTCCGTATAGGAAAATGGGGACGATCAAGCAGTACATTAGACGAACTTTTGTGGTTTTCGTAATTCTGCGATCACTCCAAATTTTCGTGAGCTTCTCCACGGCCGATCTAGTTACCGCACAGCGTCTTTTAATTTCCTCCTCACAACTTCCATTATTAGTGATAGTGGAGCCCAAATATACATAACTTTGCACTACTTGACAGTTAGCAATATTGGTAGTCCCAGCTTGGTTGTTGTTAGCACGGTCCATTATCATTATTTTGGTCTTGTCGCGGTTAATTGTGAGTCCGAAGTTCAGACTCGTAGATTCCAGTAGTTGGAGGAGATTTTTTATATCTTCTTCAGATCTTGCAAGAAGAGTAGTGTCATCAGCGTATCTTAAATTGGAAATCCTCTGCCCCCCCCAATGATATACCCTTGTCCCATCCCTCTAAGACAATCCGCATTATATACTCGGTATATATGTTGAACAGCAACGGTGACAAAATGCATCCCTGTCGCACTCCCGCTTGCGTTTTAAAGCCTCCTGAGTTCACTCCGTCCACCCTTACAGTAGTTGTGCCACCCTCATACAATGATCGGACGAGATATATTAGATGGTATGGTACATGCATCTCCATGAGAACCTTCCATAATTGACACCATATGACGGTATCAAAAGCTTTGCGGAAGTCTACGAAGCATATGTACAAGGGGTTGTTGAACTCTCTGGCTTTCTCAATGATTTGTCTGAGGATCAGTATCTGTTCGCGTGTCCCTCGACCTTTGACGAAGCCAGCTTGTTCGGGAGCAATCTGACTACTCAGAAACGCTTGCAGTCTATTATTCAGGACGTGGAGTAATACTTTACTGGCGTGTGATATAAGAGAGATAAGTCTGTAGTTATTGCACTTCTTTGTAGACCCTTTCTTGTGGAGTGGCATAAAAACGGAGTGTGACCAGTCAGATGGCCACTGGCCAGTGCTCCACACTTTCGAGCAGACCACATGTATAATGTCTACTCCCACTTCTCCCATAGTCTTAAAAACCTCTATGGGAATTTCGTCTACGCCTATTGCTTTATCTCTCTTTAGATGGTTAATAGCGGCACGTATCTCATCTTTTAGTAAGTATGGTTCCTGTTGTTCTGGTTTTTCTAGAGCAGGTGCAGACATTGTCGAGGAACTTACAAACAAGTACTTACAGTACGCCTGCCACACTTCCACAATTCCCTGAATTTCAGTGATCGTATCACCAGCGGCGTTCTCAATTACCCAGTTACGTGGCTTAAATTGTCGGGTTATATATTTTATTTTCAAGTGCAGGTCTCTTGTTTCAAATTTTTGTGCATTTAGTTCTAGTTCCTCACAGATATTTTGGAGTGCTACATTTCGATCTTTGCGACAGGCCGCTTGTATTCTTGCAGTGTAGGAATTGAGCTTCTGGACATCGGCGCCGGTCGCTTTCAGGCCACGCCTCTCCTCAATCAATTTCCACGTGTCGTTAGTCAGCCAGTGTTGACGTTTTGATTGAATTGGCTTCGGCTGAGTTTTACAGACCGTATCTTTTATGAACGTCTTAGTGGAATTCCACAAAGAGTTGGAGTCGTCGTCTGTGTTCTTCAACCAATCCAAGCATTGGCTTTCTACGCTTCCGGCAAACGCTTCCTTGTTCACAATTTCTAATCGCTTCGATGTATTTTTGCAGACTGTATTACGCAGCTTCAATTTAAGACTACAAATAAGTAGTTCGTGATCAGATAGACAATCGGCGCCAGGTAATGTATGCGCGTTTGATATTGAGCTTCTCCATCTGGTTCTTATCATGATGTAGTCAATCTGGTTTTTATATTTGCCGTCGGGAGATGTCCAGGTGTACATTCTTCGTGGGTGATGTTTAAATGCTGTATTCATGATGGTAAGGTTATTGTCCGCTGCAAATTGTATCAGTCGCTCCCCTCGATCATTTCTCGTGCCTAAACCATAAGGTCCTACTATATCACGTAAACCAGCATCTAGACTGGTGTCGCCTACCTTCGCATTGAAATCACCGAGGATAATTAACAGCTCTTTTTTTGGGACTTTAGCCATACATACTTCAAGTTGGTTGTAGAAGTTCTCCACGTCATCATCTTTAGCAGCACTTGTTGGTGCGTATACTTGAATAATGTTCAAAGGAGAGGGTGATGCGCTTAGTTTAATAGATATTAGTCGTTCGCTGATAGGATTATAACCGACTACAGCTTTGTTCCATGTTTTTGGGATAGCTATGGCCACCCCTGCGAAGCTATTTGTTGAACTTCCTGAAAAATAGATGGTATGCTTCTCAGTGTTGAAATGGCCGGTGTCCTTCCAATGGGTTTCGCTTATGCCTGCGACCATGATGTTGCTTCGCTCGAGTTCATGATTCAAGATGTAAATTTTACCCTTTTCGAGAAGACCTCGCACATTCCAAGTGCCCAAGCGGGGCTTGTTGCGTAATTGTAGTCTTCTTCTTCCAGTAACATTCTTCCCACGGGATGCCTGGTCGCCTGCATTCCCGTAGCCGGTAACCAATTTCACACCCTGACTCCCGGAAAAATCAGGGCGCCGGTCGCTACTCGGATCATCCGGCGGTCTCATTTCTTTATTAAGCAACATTCATAACTCTCATGGGAAAGTAGTAGCAGTGGTTTCCCGTTGCCTTCTGCCCCAGATATTTTAGAGGTGATTTGAACCCCTAGGCCCCTGAAGCCTCTTCTAGCCACTATGGGTTAGGTGTATGGTTATACCGCCAACGCTCGGTCGCCAGAGCCCCGTCCGTTTTCTAGCAGGGAGCACCGCAGCAACAAAATGAAGCTGCCGTCGCTTGACACGTGCAGGTGGGGTTGACATTTGGGTCGGATAAGATGTAAATTCCGTTCTCCCCTTACTCCCCTCATAGTAACTAGCTCAATTCAAATGCAACGCGGAATAGTGCTTAAGCTTGTGACTTGCCTAGCAGACCGGTGTAAAGCGACGCGACTTCTATATCAGGTAGAGTGACCGATGTCCGCAATGGACATTTAACCCAGCTGGCACTCGCACGTGTTCATACTTTAATTCTCACTTTTCAGGATTACAGGACAAAGATTATGAAACTCAACTAGTACAGCTTGAACGTAGTTATTACATACACTTATTAAAAAAGTTGGTGAAACATCTGCGAGTCGCTGATAGTACTAGACAGTAGAGTACTAGATAGTAGTAAACTTGTAGTGAATCGGTAACCTCGAATGTGTCGCTATAACTGTCGGGTATCCGAGTGGTTTTACGGTTGGCTGGGGCGGATCAGGAATCCACCATCACCGCCTACATAATATAATAACTGGCGTTTAGTAATAGATGGCGTCGGTTTAGAATCGTAATCAGGAGAATAGCACAAACGAGTGGGGCGGGCCCCGCGGCCACCGGCTTCGTGCTCGTTTAGATTGCAATTCAGCGGAGGTGTCGCGAATGATAAGTGGGTATCCATGGAAGTAAATCATTTTGAAACTCTAGGGCCTGTAGGCTAACCCTGCAAATGGTAATGCCAACATACCTACTATAGATATGACTACTGTAATGGCATATTATACTTTACTCTCTATATTAACGGTAAACTCGCTACTAATAGCATGTGTCCCTCATTTTATTCAAGTCTTACTTTATCTACCAGATAATGGATAGGTGAGTGAATTATTGTATATTTCGGTAAGAGCTATCAACATAATTCAATTGTTGGTTATGTACAAGTGTGTATGAGGGCGGCGCAGGTACGGTGTCGCGCGGCGGCGCGGCGGCGGGGGCCAATTAAGCCCAATTTGTTGGTAACACTGCGCAAATTGTCTCTAAATTAATTTTCCATGATCGAATAATCCCGTCACTTAGCTAGGCATACTCCTCGGGCAACTCGCGCCCGAAATTCTACATCAAATATTAATAACGTTAATTACGAGAATGGAAGCCTGTCGTGGCGACCGATTGTTTGAGAGAACTGTGTAATAACAGAAGATAAACTGACATCGCCGGCAAGGGAGGAGCGGCCGCGCCATTCCGGAAAGCCAGTCTTCTTTCATTTAAATTAGAGGGTTTTATATGATCCTTATATTAAATATTATTCTCGCCTGTCTTATCGTTTTCAATCTCCGCCTTTTGCGTATTGAGGTCTGCGAGTGGCCCCTCTCAATCATAATAAACGAGTGACACCAGCACGGTCGGTGGTGTATTGTCGGTCTTAACAGCGTAATAGACACTTGATTTGAATGTCTCGGCATGACGACGGCGACGCGGTTTGCTGCACGCGGCAGACAAACGAATGATCAATGAACTTATTCTGAATTCCATTCACTTCTCATTATTTCTGAATAAATTATACGAGTATTCTGTCTAACCAATCAATAACTCTCGATCACAGGTGTACAATTTTAGTTTGCGAGCTCTTATTCTGCATACTTAGCGTTGTTATTATAATATTTGGGTATATTTTCAGTAGGCTATTCTTTTAATTTAAGATATACTCGTATATACCTACGTTTATGTTTTATGTACAACTGTCTATTAACAGTTAAGACCAACTTTTTTTGTCTTCAATTTCTATAACTAGTAATATCACGGGTCGTATATAAAATGTGCATGTTCTGTTTTGTGGATATTGGTAGTCGCCCCTCATAAGTGTAGTTTACACTGCAGGATAGGGTTATGGATGTACCTAAAGGCCAGAACACAATACCTGTGACAGATATTCCAAGGTCTATGACTCAGAAACTATGATAATTTAGTATAAACTGTATACACTAAGCATCCAGACATGAGCTACCGTATATGTACCTAAAGGATTATTACGGACTTCTGATACATACAGTATATTGCATGTCGTTAGTTAAGTACATCTGATGCCTTCAGTGTGAAGATTGTGAAGCAAACCACACGTATTTATTTACTAACATTGCAAACAACAGCAAATCACCAGTGCTTTATTTGAATTATCATTTCTTTTAAATTATTACGAACATACCTACCATACTTGCTTACTAACTAAATATTCATACGACTTTCAATAATCGAATGAGATTAGCGTATTTTACAGGAATATTGTAAAATGTTACGTAAATGGCAGAAGTCTGGCTTTAGGCTCAGGGTGGCGATGCCATCAGAACGAATTGGTGTTTCCCGAAGTCATTAGCTTTAAACTTGCTGTCCCGTTTGGCGCAGCTGTGGCGTACTGCGGCCTGGTAACACCATCTAGATAATTACAGTGAACTAGGACCGCGGGCCGGCCCTGGCCCAGGACACATTTTGATATCTGCGATATCGCCTCCAGTGTAAGTTGGCGAGTGCGTCCCGTTAGTGTCTCTTACTGTACATAACTATAACGTAATTTAAAGCCCCATTACCCCGGAAACACGTTCATCTAGTTTATGGGCGGTTTCCGAGCATTCGGGGTTTCATTAACCGTCAGTCGCGTCCGCTGTTCGTGAACTATAAACGACTGCCAATTATTTTACGTCGGAGTTATGACACAGTTAAAGTCAAGATGGTTGTTCGATCGATTTTTGAACTCTTATCGCCGCCAATATGGTTAGTTACGACGCTTCAATTTATTGGGAACTATTCAATTATGCGGGGACAATACACAATTGGGACCGCCCTGATAACAAGTAGCCGCCAGAGTGCGCCACGACCACTTATACACCTACTACGTACCTATATAATAATGCTGCACTTCCATTTTGCTTTTATATTGTATTTAATATGTTGATGCAACGTCGCGTCGCAATTTGGCTTGATTGTTCAGTGCACAATGTTGAGTGTATTCAATTCGCATATGATTGGCCAATTTGCCGCTGTATTGACGCCTATTCACCGGCGCATTCAATTGGTGAAGTATTCAGCGACGCGCGTGACGCCTCGTCGCGTCCGGCGGCTGGGCGGGCAGCTGCGCGGGCGGGCGGTTGGGTGTCGAGCGTGCAACTAATTGTCTTGTGCGACTAATTTATACTTAACTGGCTGAGCCCGTGACTTCGTCCACGTGCAATTTAGGAACCCTAATTACCCGGAACAAATGGGAGTAGCTTAAGATGCTTCTTGTCAGCCAGTGAAAGTCCCGTCAAAATCGGTTCAACTGTAGGTATGTGAGTTTAACTCAAACAAACAAACAGACAGACAAAAAAAAATACGTTTTCGTTATAGGTGGAGTTTGTACTTTCATATGCATTACGTAAAAAGCTGATATTTTGACATTACAAACTGACAATTTAATTTTATTTATTTGTATTGATGTGAATACCACAGAGGTCGATATTGTTCTTTCCAGTTCATAAATGGCACAACACTAATGTTGTATAACTATTTATATCCGGAAGTTTGAAATAATTGTTAAAAATATGCATGAGTACCAGTGTAACATTTAATCGCAAGTCTAAATAGATTTTTTTTGTATTTTTGCTGTTTCCCATAAATTATTCATTACATAGTTAAGTATTTTCCAATATTTTCACAACAAAAACAAATAATTTAACTAGAAATCACCGCAAGCAATAGTGCTGATAGTGAGCAGCTATCGAGAAGCGTGGCCGAGTCGCGGTCGTCACAGCGGTCACCGCGCGGCGTCACGCTCGTCCTCGCTCAGCTGATGACATTATTTTTAAACATCCATTCACGTCGTCGTTTGTACGCACTTTAAACGCTCTGTATTAATAGTTCCGCGGCATAACCCACCCTCCCGGCCCCCGCCGCACTCACCGCCCTCACCCCGCCCACAACGACACCAATACATGTTTGTTTAACACAAGTACATCAAATAATAATTACTTAGCTTTTAATTTATCATTACTTAGTTAATATCGGAATTAAACTTTTAATTCGATGTAGACGCGAATTGTACCTTGTTAGCCCGTAATAAGGGTAGCCACGAACTCTCGGGACTTGCCAGCACGCTCGCACGTGCCGTTACTCAGTTCAGTGACTGTTGACAGATGTGCGGGAAACACATCGAGGAACCAACATACTATTACGTTCTTAAGAAATAAACGTTTGCTTTACATTTTGTTTTCTTTTGCCCTATATTATAGATGTTTTAAAACCAATTTATTGATAATAGAAATTAGTCGGCTCCTGCGCAGGGTTTGCTTATCGGCATCTATTGCTAGTCCGAGCCTGTCCAGACCGGCCGCTCAGACAACAAGCATGCGCGGCCGCCGGTGCTGCCAGTGTCCACTCCATCAAAATCAATTTGATACCTAAAGTAATAGATGGCATCTGATTTGTCTGCGGGAAATGATTTGTGTTGTTGTTTTACTTCATTTCACAAAAACATTTTGATTTATGTATTAAACATAATTGCAGCCAGTAGAAACATAGATAGATAGATACCTAACTGTGAACAGGAAACGGAGAGTATCAAATATTTCAGGGGCGGAAGGAAGCTTGGTTGGAGAAGTTTACTCGCGTGTGTAGAGTTCGGCGGCGGCGTTGTGCAGGCTTCCGGTTCCGGAGCGTGCCTCTCCGGCTCGGGTGTAATATTCGTACCTACGTCACACAAGTTGCAAGTTTATTGTGAAATAATACAATCAGGCTCAGGACCAAATTGTAAATTCCGATATAATAAACTAGAAACGAAAAAGGTTGTATGAGTATGCGAACCAGTGAGCACCTTATAGGAACTACAAGGAAACAGAGTACTCAAGTAATTTACACGAAACACCTACTCGCGCCCTCGTCACGCTCACTTAGTGGCAGAGATCATATTGTACCTATAACATGATTACGTAATGATGATGTATTAGGACGTAGAGCTCGGCTTACGGCTGCGGCGTGGCGTGGTGCAGGCGGCGGGGTACGGCGCGGCGACGGGTGTCGTGTCGTGTCGTGTCGGTATCGCGTCGCTGGGGATGTCGGTGATGGATCACCGGCTAGCGGCTCAACCTGAGCCACGCGTGATAATCAATCTTCAATCCCTGGCATATTAAATATCTCCGTTTCGTATCGATGTCCTCCGCCGACACGCCGCCTTCTTCCTCGCGAGTCGCGGCACTGCTCGTTACGACTTTACGGGACAAATCATTTTATATTGTTGCCGCTCTGTTTGATATCTTCAGTTATTACTCTCGTAAATTGTTATATGTATCGAGAGACACACGGCTGCTTTAGTGGATAAAAACTAATTAAGGATACCTAATTAATACACAAATATAGTTCTAGAAGCTTTCACAATACTCGTACATTTGCCCGATTTAGATGGAATTTAAAGTAACCAATACATTAACCGACATTGTCGACAAGTCGTTCTAAGATCGAGGCATACGGCCCTTTACGGTTCACTTTATTATGAAATATTTTTATACGAGTGTACGGAGCTCGTTTACGACGGGTCATATTATATTGACGGCGGCGTTTGTTATGAAACACAAAAACAACTGTTGTTTAATGTCGAACGGCGTCTAAGGAGCGTGACGTGACCCTCGGGTTCACTAATAGAGTGCGGACTGCGGTGTGGTGTGTTATGGGGTCGGTCGTGCGGCGTACTTCTGCCCACCACTCACCGTCGTTGTTATCAGTCGGCGGGTGGCGATTGGCATTCATTATTTATATGGTTCCGTACCCAAAGTGTAAAATGGGAACCCTATTACTCCGTCCGTCCGTCTGTCACCAGGCTGTATCTCATGAACCGTGGTAGTCAGACAGTTGGAATTTTCACAAATGATGTATTTCTGTTGCCGCTATAAAACAAATAACGCTATAAAACACAATAAATTAAATATTTAAGGGGGCTCCCATCATACAACAAACGTGATTTTTTGCCGTAGATTATGGTACGGAACCCTTCGTGGGCGAGTCCGAGTTTTTTCATTAGTGCTGACGTCTATCACTGACACGATGTACTCGGCCGCATAATTACCGCGGACTGCAGCGGGTTCAGTCCTCGCGGCGCCGCCTCCGCGCTGTCCCCTGACCCGCTGCGTCCATCCATGTAAGAATAAATCCCATCAAAAACATAAATGTGGAATGAGAACCCAAGTTCAATATTATGAAAATTGTCTTGATTGTTGACTTCTACGACAAAAGAAGTGAGATCTAAATAGGTGCCAAGTTCAGTGGTCAGTCCAGAAATTTATTTAAAATGAGATAAAATATGTCATAAAACTTAAAATATCATTTCTAGGATAATATATTGAAGCCAAAGGTCTGACTTGGCTTGTTCTACCTTTTTTTTCAATTATGTCGATATCAAACTGTGGTGAGAAATAATTGCCGAGATGGGCACGGACCGCCTCCTACCTCTCGGAGCGGCCACATTAGGTGCATACACGCAAGTTTTCTGGTAAATAAGAAAAAAGTTTTAAATTAAGATGGACATGGCTACGGACATGCATGTGATGTAATTGAGTGGGCGAACTGATTCGACGTCCGCCCGGCGGTCGACACGACCCGACTAGACTTGTCCAACTTGTAGAAAATAAATAAACAAGGGGTACTAAGGCACAGCTGTGCTCTCAGATTATACTGCGCAAGGTACTTTCATTTACTTTAGACACATTTACACACACTATAATTCAGTCTGAAAAATTAAATAATGTACAATGAGGCATTGTAACAACTCACTCGATAATATTTTATTGTGGATAATATTTTAGTCTACGAATTATGTTTGTGTTTGTTGGTACTACAGAAATACTATATTCATTTTGCATTTAGATACATTTGCCATCCAACGTGGCAATGCTGCCAGCGTTCTGGGCACCCTACCGCACGACAATGGTGGGGGACTGTGGGGTATATCATTTAATATTTTTTTCTTATTTTTCTCTCGTACTCTTTGTAAATTGTTATCTATGTCAATATTTTGTTTTTAATGCAAATAAGAAATACTATTAAACGAGAAACACTTTAAATATGAACTTTTAATTACTTTTACCGAGCACTCACAACACGTGAGTGACATTAATTTGATATGCAAACTAAATGTGCTAGGTATGCTTCAACTGCAAAAAAGTAGCACAATCATTGTAGCTACAAACAGCTGTACGTGCTGTCGGTTCGAGAGTACCGTTTTATATCAGGTGTTCACCGCACGAGGATATCTTCCCTGCCTGGAGATGTTCGTGTTATCTCGAAGAAGGCACGTCGCGCTGAGCGATGCGTCGCACTTTTCATACGTCAAGCCAGCTGTTACACCGCAGGCGATGCGGATCACCTCGCACCGCCACCGCCCGCACCACACGCACGTGCCGCACTTACGACACGCACGTGCCGCACTTACGACACGCCCTCACTACATCATTCAAATTTGTTTTTAAAAGATATTCGTGAACTGAAAGCCAATAAGTGTAATGACTCCACTGAGTGAGGGGCAAATAAATGAACCCACCATCCATCGAGAACAGTCTTTGTCTCATTGTGCCGTGCGTACTAGACGCTATGAGTAGGTACTTCACCCCCTCCCCGCGCCGAATCGGTATCACAACGTAGTACGTAGCAGGAATTTCTATAATCGCGCGTCTGATGCTACATCTCTTGGAAAATCTATTAAAACTTTTGCTACGAACAAAAGTTAGCGCGAGAGAATGATGCTGTTAAACTTAAAGCCGAATTTTCGATTGGATAATCCACACACAAGGAAGAATGCTCATCTTGTCGAGTGCAGGTATTAAATAACTGTTTACTTACCACTCTTTCAACCTTCCTTCATGCCGCACAAACTACGGTCAACACTCTCCAATTAATTGTACTTATGTCCACATCTTCAACACAATCTGCCACGATTTAGACATTTTCAATGCATCGGTCATCACCATGAAACTGCTTTAAAACAATAATACGTAATAAATAATTTTAAAACAAGGGAAAAGGGTTTTTAAGTATTTTTCACTTTCTTTTCTTTACTATTTAAGTAATGATTAGTATCATAGATACAAATAGTTTGGGTGTAGTGTACGTGCGTCCAGATCCAAACACGTACCTAGTACCTACACTTCATGCGGTACCACTAAACAAAAACCATCTGAATTTGGATTCGTGACAATACGACATACCTGCTATCTGCGGGAATACGCGCCGGTTACGCTTTACAGATCGCCGAAATATAAATAACAATGAAACCGCCGCCGAATATGGGTCAGGCCCGCGCAGCCCGCAAGACTCGCCCGGCAGCCGCGCTAGGGATTGCTTTTGTTTTTAAATTATACAACTTGTATGCAAGACGTTGCACCAAATGTAGCTCTACTGCGAACAAACTGCACTATCTATCATACAGGTGTACGATAGTGCGACTATTGTGTGTGCGTCGGGCCTCCCCGGTGTGTGCGGCCACTTCACACTTGCATTTTGATTTATAGGGCAAGTGCTAGCTTGACCACGGGTCACACCACACATAACGCTTACTACATTTCAATTATTTTCTTTCAAACGACAGAAGTTTGGCCATCGGCTCTTAATGTTAGAAATAGAAAATATCTCGCCGAACAAAATTTACGTGATTAATTGATTAATACCCAATACTCACAACAAAATGTGGGTACGTAGGCAAATAGGTACTTGGCACTGCATCGTTAATTTTCTTTGATTAAATACAAATAGTATAGACTAACCTTTGTAATAACGGACTTCAAATAAAGAGGAAGTTCTCAATTTGTCACTCGGATCGGTTTGCAGTGTTTTCTTTATTTAGTGTACATTTTATTTATACATAGGTATTTCTTTCAAACAATAGATAGCCATTCGATTCGGTATAATAAAATCGGTTATCAGGATTATCGATTTTAATGTACCGGCAAGCTGAAGTCTACCCTAGAGTACGTCACGTCCTGACGTGACGTACTCTAGGGTAGACCTCAGCTTGCTATCGCTAAAGCTAAAGCTTGACATTTGTTTTGTTTCAGAAATCTGTGTCTTCATAGTACCTATCTAGTTCCCTATGGTGTGTATCAAAGATATGTTATTTGTAATAGTCATTTAATTCTAAGTAAAAATAAATATGACTCGCTTATAAAACGGAATTGACTCTAGGGTCGGGGCAGGAGTGCCGGTACCCGTAATAATTATCTCAAGGTGGTGACCGACCTGTATCGTCCAATACAAGAGTACCATTCACGGCGCGGCACGAGTTAATTTGCAGGGGTTTAGTCAGTGCAGTAGACTTAATGGTATGTGCGTGCAGTAGGACTATATAGGTCAGTCGCTGTCTTTAAATTTTAGACTGTGAACGTTGACTGTGTCGAGGTGCGACATGACGCGTCACGAAGTGGACACCCAGTCGAGCGGAGGGCTCATCTGCCTAGCGCGAGCGCCAGGGATAGCGCGCATGCGACCGTCACGCGCGCGGGGCCAAGCCCGTGCCCGGCACCTATCTTGCTCATGCGCAGAGCCGCCTCCGTGTCGTAGATAGTGGCGTTGACAACGTCTGCGTAGCTGTAGAGCGCGGTGAAGACGCTGGTGGCTGTGTCCGGCGGGTCGGTGCGCGGCGCGGCGCACTCGAGCGGGCCCATTGACGTGACGCCCACCTGCGCGCCGCGGTGCAGCACGGGCCCGCCCGAGTCGCCCGAGCACACGCCGCGCGCGCCTCTCGTGCGCCCCGCGCCTGCGCCCGCCGACACGCCGCACACGCAGTGGTACCAAGCGCCGCGCTCGCAGTACACCAACCGCAGCCGGACCGTGAACAACTCCTCGCCCAGTGTCGACTCCTCCGTGCGCCCGAAGCCCAGCACCTGCCGTTACACCGCGAATGAACAACGCGTTATGTGCAGACAATTATTAAATTTGAGTCCAACATCATAAGACGCAAAATATCGATGGTGTAAGCGGGTACCTGCACTTCCTCATCCTTGAGGTCGAGCGGATTGTAGAGACGCATGGCGCGAAGCGGCTCGACGAGAGGCGGCGCCTGTATCACCATGTCACGGCGCGTCCGCACCAGCCCCACGTCGTGATGCAGCAGCGTCACGTCCATGCCACGGCCCTCGTCCTCCTGCACCACCTTGTAGCTGCACACACACCAAACACGGTCAGCGCGAGACGAACACGCACCGTCCCTCGCCAAGGCGACAACGTATACACGCACCCGGGATGTCTGTAAAGATAATGCACGGGGGCAATGTCGCCCTCGGCGGACACGGGCCGCCGCGCGTTGTACTTGACGTAGGCGATGTGTGGCGACACGCAGTGCGCAGCTGTGAGCGCCCAGCGCGGTGCCACCACTGCCGCGGAGCAGCGCGGCGACCAGTAGCGGTCGAAAAGCGCGCAGGCCGCCCCGTACGCGTCGAGCCGAGCGGCCGTGCCGCCGAACACGCGCCGCGTGCCAGGCTCGCCCGACGCGTCCGCGCCGCCCGCCGAACGTCGCGCCGCGCCACCCATGGCGCGATAGAAGCCGTACCGACTGCCGTTTAGCGCGTTCACGTCGCCCGCCGTCACCATCACCAACACGATACTTAACAATATTCTCATTCTTCATTACACCATCTCAATTTCGCCCAAATCGATTCTTTGCGTGTTAAGTTTGACGTGACTTAGTGACATTCAGTGACAGGTAGTACAGTCATAAAATTCTAGACGAATGACGTCAGTAGTTTCATTTGCTGAAGTTTTTATTTTTTTAATTTTACGAAATGAGCGAAATGATGATATTTAATGGAATAAGATGAGGAATGGCTTCACCTGCGCCTAGCGCGGGTATTTCGCCAATGTCAAGTAATTATTAGCAAGGACAAATTCAATAAATACACGTAATAAATAAAAATGAATGATGACAGTCTTTGCTGAAGTTATGAAGTGTATATAAGAGGAGTGACATGTAGTTATTAAAAACTTGTCCGTCGAAATGCCATAATGACTAGTTGATTTCATCCGCCATCTTTATCACTGTCACCATCCATTTTTATTTATAATGTGTATTTATTGAATTTGTCCTTGCTTTAATTACTCGACATTGCCATAAATACCGCATATCGCAGGTGCAGGCATTCCTCATCTTATTCCATCAAAATATCATCATTTCACTCATTTCGTAAAAAAAGAAGAAGTCAAAGTCAAAGTCAAAGTCAAATCATTTATTTTGTATAGGCCTATGGGGGCACTTACAAATTGTCAAGTTTACATTTTTTCTTATATACTACTATACTACCACCGGATCGAAACGCGACCTCAACTGAGAAGATCCGGCAAGAAACTCAGTGGGCTGATAATTTTTTTTAATCGCCAAAACTTATTACAAATACACAGGTACATATAGCTCCAGTGTGTTGCCTTTAGAGCTGCGTTTAATAATAAAGATAGAATAATAATACGTTAGTAAGGCAACACACGCTACACTTTGACATGACGGGCAATATTTCGATTTTTGTTTTGAACCTGAGCTGTACAATCCCAAGCTGATTTATCATCTAAATAATCCGAGATTTTGTAATATCCCTTTTGATACAATTTGGATTTGATTGCAATTTTAAATGTGTTAATGGGCAAATCTCTGATTTCTTTTGGAAGTTTATTGAAAAAGCGTATACTTTGCCCCATGAAAGAGTTATTTATTCTGTGGAGACGAGTAACGTGTACGGATAGCATATGCTTATTCCGTGTATTTAAGGAGTGAACATCGCTTCTTTTTTCAAAATTGCTTATATTTTTCTTAACATACATTAAATTTTCAAATATGAATTGGGATATGACAGTTAGAATATTTATCTCCTTAAACTTTTCTCTAAGGGAATCTCTCGGAGCCAAGTTGTAAATGGCTCGTATAGCCCTCTTCTGGAGTATGAAAATCGAATTAAGGTCGACAGAGCATCCCCAGAGCAATATGCCATAAGACATAACGCTATGGAAATAACTGAAATAAACTATTCTAGCTGTTTCCACATCCGTTAGGAGTCTAATTTTTTTAACAGCAAAAGCCGCCGAACTAAGCCTACCTGACAATTTTTTAATGTGGGGACCCCATTGTAATTTGGAATCTATTGTGATACCTAAAAAGACAGTTGACTCCACAGGGTCCAATCCCGTTCCATTTAGATGAAGACTGGTCCCTATTTCTCGCACGTTTGGCGTCGAGAACTTAATACATTTAGTTTTTTGCTCATTCAAAAGCAGGTTGTTCTTATTGAACCAATCAACAACTTTAGCAAGAGCGTTGTTTACATCGTCATAAAGCAAGAGCTGTCGTTTAATTTTAAATAATAGCGAAGTATCATCTGCAAACAACACAATCTCATGATGATTACCCACATAGAAAGGTAAGTCATTAATATAGACTAAAAACAAGAATGGTCCTAGTATCGAACCCTGTGGAACGCCCATCGAGACTACAGAACCGGGCGATATCTTACCATTAATATCAACCTTCTGAATTCTATTGTTTAAATAGGAAGTCAAAAGATTGAGAGCCATGTTCCTTATACCATAGTGGTGTAATTTCCTGATGAGTATTTTATGTTGGACGCAGTCGAAGGCCTTGGACAAGTCACAGAATATACCCAAGGCATCCTGCGAATTCTCCCAGGCACTGAAAACATTTTTAATTAGCTCAATACCAGCGTCTACAGTAGAGCGATTTCTTGTGAAACCATACTGATTTTTATGAAGAATCGAATTGTCATTGAAATGACGTAATAACTGGTTGAGTATGATTTTTTCAAAAACTTTACTCAAAGTAGGCAGTATCGAAATAGGTCTAAAATTTGATGGGTCTGTAGTACTACCCGATTTGAATAAAGGAACCACTTTACTGTGTTTCATTAAATCAGGAAAAACACCACTGGCCACACAACTATTGAATACGGCTGCTAAATTTGGTGCAATAATATCTATGATCGAGGAAACGGTCTTCACAGAAAGCCCCCATAGGTCTGCCGTACTCTTTATACCAAGACTTTTAAAACTGTTTAAAATATCTTTCGAATTAACAGCCGAGAATTCAAAAGCTGTGGCACAATAAGCTACACTTTGTTTAAGTAAACGTTCAGCGGATGTGGGAGAAGCTTTCAGAGTTTTGGTTGTTAATAAAGGGACATTAGTGAAAAAATGTTCAAACTCCGTCGCCACATCCAGATCCGCTTTTACATCCACATTATTTATTTTTAAATGAAAGTCTCTGTCACGTACTATGTTTTTACCCGTTTCACTGTTGATAATGTTCCATGTCATTTTTATTTTGTTTGTAGAATGTTTTATCTTATTTCGTATATAGATCAATTTGGCAGAGGAACAGGCTCGTTTAAATAATTTAGAATAATTTTTAACATAATTAATAAAAGATGGATTATGATTATATGTTTTTTCATGGTAAAGCTCATACAATTTATGCCTACTTATAAAAATTCCAGGAGTTGCCCACTCACTAAACCTAGTACGAGTATCAATAGATATTGACTTTGATTTAAATACTTTTCTGAATTCCTCACTGATAAGATGGAACAGTGAGTTATAAAGTATATTTGGGTCACTATGCGTAGACAGCTCTGGGACTTTTTGTATTAAATTACTTCTTAAAAGTTCTAAGCGGCTGTTATTTATTGGAATAAAACTTATTTCTTTTCTTTGGGGCTTATTAATGATTCTTGGAAATACTACTAGTTGTCCACAATGATCAGATTCTAAATTATTTATGATCATCTTTTGTGAAGGTATTGTGTTTGTAAATATATTATCAATACATGTGGAACTAGTGGAAGTTATCCTAGTAGGTTCCTTGAAAACATTGTACATATTATATGATTTGAAAAGTAATAAGAATTTTTCCACTATTGGGTTATTATCTAATAAATTAATATTGAAGTCTCCACAGATAATTAACGTTTTGTCTGACTTTGATATTTTAAATAGAATATCTTCCATGTATTTTTCAAAGTTATCATAAGGTGAGCATGGAGGTCTGTATACACATACAACTAGGAACTGCTCAAATTCAATACAAGAAATTTCTATTACTCGTTCAACAGAGAGGCTCACTATATCTTTACGTTCTTTAAATTTTATATTCTTGTTTGCTATAATTAATGAGCCACCACGTATCAGTTGCTCTCTGCTGAAGGAGCTAGCAACCTGGTAATTATTAAAATTAAATAAGAGTTGATTATGTTTTAACCAATGTTCTGTTATGCAAATAATATCCAGGTTGCTATCAGTTAAAAACAATTCCAGCTCTAATTCTTTGCCCATCAAACCTTGTATATTCTGATGAACAAGTTTTAGCCCTGTATTGCAAGAGGTTGTCTCTATTGTCATATGTTTTAATTTAAATTATTATTTGGCATGTCAATGCTAGTTGCCAGATTGTTGGCAGAACTAGAAATGTCAAATTGCTCAAAAAAAGCATTGTCATTAGATAGCTCAATAGAAGCAACCTTGGTAGCCAAATTCTTGGCTGAAATATTAATAAAATATGATAGCGAAACAGCTATCTGTCTTTTATAATATTTTGCAAGATAATAATTATCTTTTGTCAAGTAAAAGTATTTCATGAAATTATTAATGTCAATAAGATGAAATTTATTATCATTACAATAATTATTATTTTGGAAGACCAAATTATTAAATGTCAAATTTAACTTATATCTAAGATCATTCTCCACCTGTGGCAAACTATTACTATATGGAAATGTAAACATTATAATTTGTTTCAATTTCAAATAAGATAGTTGGTTATAGTAATCAAGTAATTCATCAAGTAAGACACCAGCGCCATTGTGGAAGGTTTTTGAACTAGTCATTATGGCATTTCGACGGACACATTTTCAATACCTATAAATAGATGTACACTTCATAATTTTCTGAAGTGAAAATGCAATGTGAAGATGCGTGTGAAATGCGAATAATGAAGGAGATTCTATTACGTATAGAGGCGTAGGTTCTTTAACTAAAATTAATAAAAATGTGAAAAATTCACGTTGACATTTTGGTTGTTACAGGTGTGTTCCTGCGCATGAGAGGCGCGCGGCGGGAGCGAGTATGGTCGCGCGGCGCGGGCAGCGCGCAGTGCGCCGGCCGCGCAGAGCCGCACCCGCGCCATGAGCCACAACGAGTCGACGACGGCGGCGGCGCCGGAGGGCTGTGACTCCGATGAGAATGTGGACGCCGCCGACAAGCTGGTGCGCTTCGTGGTGCACGGCGTGCTGCTGAACGGGATAGGCGCGGCCGGTCTGCTAGGCAACGCGCTCGCCGTGTTGGTGCTGTCGCGCCCGCAGATGCGCTCCTCCATCAACTGCCTGCTGGTGGGGCTGGCCGCGTGCGACACTATACTCATCCTCACCTCCGTGCTGCTGTTCGGCCTCAGCGCCGTGTACCCATACACCGGCCGCTTGCGCTACTACTACTATCACGTGTGCCCGCACATCACGCCCTACGCGTACCCCATCGCCAACGCCGCGCAGACCATGTCGGTGTACCTGACGCTCATCGTGACGGTGGAGCGATGGGTGGCGGTGTGTCATCCGTTTCGTGCCAAGGCGCTGTGCACCTCGTCGCGAGCCCGTTGGTACGTCCTGGGCTCCGCCGCCTTCGCGCTCGCTTACAACGCACCCAAGTTCTTCGAGGCCGAGGTTGTCGCGCGCAGCGTCGACGGCGAGCTCGTCTACTGCGTCACCGCTGACGTCTATTTTCGCAGCGAAACCTACATCGTGGTGTACATTCATTCGCTTTACATGATCGTCATGTACATCGTGCCCTTTACCGCGCTCGCGGTGCTCAACGCGTGCATCGTGCGGCAGGTGCGGCGCGCGCAGGCCGAACGCGCGCGCCTGTCGCGCGTGCAGCGCCGCGAGCTCGGCCTCGCCACCATGCTGCTCGTCGTCGTGCTCGTGTTCTTCCTGTGCAACTTGCTGCCGCTCGTCACCAACGCCTTCGAAGTGTTTCAAGGTGACCAGTTCGAACGACTCGACCCGCTCGTCAAGACGAGCAACCTGCTCGTCACCATCAACAGCAGCGTCAACTTCGTTATCTACGTTATATTCGGTGAGAAGTTCAAGCGCGTGTTCCTCAAGATGTTCTGCCGCACCGGCATAATGCGGCGCCTGCGGCCGCGCGAGACGCGCGACTCACCCGAGCACACCCGCGACGACTCCTTCGCCTCGTGTGGCGAACGCGTGTCGCTGAGACTCGCGCGCAACGGCACGTTGCGCCGTTCCGAAGCCCGCAGCTGTCGCGGCGCGCAGACAGTCGCCGGGGCGGGGGCGGCGCCGGGAGCCGCGGGCCGCCCGCGTCGCGCGCCCTCGCCCGCGCCCACCGTGTACTACCCGGCGCCCGTCACAGAGCTCACCAGCACTTCGGAGACGCGCTGGAATGGACACGCCCGCCCGCACTTCTAATGTAAGGACATAAGTAGTGCGAGCGGGCGTATCGCGGTCATGTCTGTTTCGCGGTTACCAAACTTCATAGTGTTTCAGACCTACTCAAGTGTCATACAGTTATTTTCGAATTTCCAGAGCAATACAGGGAAAATAGGGTGCAGTGCGAGAGACGATTACATCTCCGCAGACTTTAATCACACCGAGACTCAGTGTTCGAAGTGGACGTAACAATATCGGTTCGAGGAAACCTGAATATACAAATTAAACTGCCTTATTTCCTCATTGAACAAGTACAGTGCACCGGTACTTGTTCAATTCAAAACAATATTCACCTGACCAAAGAAAATAAGTTGTAAATTGTTGTATGTAAATATATCACACAATGTAACTGTAACGCTGATGTAAAAAATATTTTTAAATAACCTTCGGAAAAAGTTGACAAACAGGGTGGAATAATATTTCATGAAATACTTGAATTATTTTAGTAAATAAATACAATCGGTGGCGGTGGATCTGAAATGCCATTCCACGTTTCAGGCATTCGTATAAGTTTTGGACTGAAACCGATTTGGTGAAATAATATGCGCCTTGTTTGTTTTATTTAAGTATCTGAAGAATTATAGAAACGCAATTGTAATAAAAATGGTGTCGTATTGACACGAGTTGATGTGTATTGTGGTATCTATTGTTTCAATATGCCAAATGTTTTTGTAAATAATCGAACTATACTTTAGCTTCGTGGCTATGAGCTCGTGGTCGTGGACTACGAAATCACGGAGACCGCAATCCCGAGGAATTAGTTAATAAATTAAAGTGATTTAATGAGCGCGCCTATTTATTCCACCTGTGTCGACCACTATCGCTCTAGGCCCTCAAGACGAGACGAGACGCACTACGCTCTGCCAGCGATGACTCTATCCATGGGCCACTCTCTATGACCATCCGTGGTTCGCTACATGACTTGAACGCCACTGTGTAGTGCTCACCAACAAGATAGGTAGTCATTAAATATCAGAAAATAACAACAACAGTACCTGATCACTCAAATTATCAGCATGCAGCTAATCCTATAATGCTACTCCTAAAGCCTCTCGCACACTGGTGCGTCAGCAGCCGCGCGTCAACATTTTTGTCAATATCGTAATTTTATAATGACTCATAGAAAAAGTTCATTCCAGCGCAAGCGCAAGCGAATTTGGACGCGTGTACAAATGGCTTTTGACATCCCAGTATGCGAGAGGCTTACGAGAGTATATTTTAAGAGCTAATATATATCGCTTTTTTATCACATTAGAAACATCTATACATATAAATAAAATTGAAGTGTCTGTTTGTTATGTTAAAATGAAAGAATGAAAGTATCCTTTGACAAAGTACATATTTTTAAATTATTATTGTACCCACTCCTGTTTAATCCGAGTGTCCCAGGAGGAGGGTTATTATACCGGGACACATTGGGTGTAGGCTGCAGTCTGGACCGATGAATTCTCGAAGGTGACATCAGACATGTAAAGGGTTGAAAATCGATGGGCTAACCTTTTACTCCAATTTCCTCTACACCTCTGCCCGTTGTCGTATCGTGAGCTTTAAGTGATTTTTTATTTGCTAGTCGATAGCGTCTATTTAAAATCGTTGTAAAAAAAACATCTACATAAAGCTTAAACTCGTTTCACTGTGATGCCGTTTATTTGAACACGGGCAGTACAAACACTAATACTGCAGCCGGCAGTTGAGAAGCGCGGTCTCGCCTGCGCAGCTGCTCTCTGACGATATTCTCTGACGTGACACAGCAAGTCGTTACCACATTATTTAGATCCGCCGAAAGTATTAGTATCACTAGTGGCCTACTACATCCAATAAGTCTAATAAAATAAGTAAAACGCAAGCGACTCCAAGTTAAGTGGCGGGCAGAGGCGCGCCGCGGCAGGGCTGCGGCGGAAGTAACTCACTGGCAAACCATTTTAAGTATTTGCTTGCTAGAGGCCACGATTAGATCTACAACCCGAGATTGTAAGTATAGCATACGCACGTCGCGCGAGGGACAGAGAACGAATACCCACATGCTGAGTTTGCAGAGTAACACAAAACGCAATTTGAGAACACTTCGTCTACACTCTTTCATCAATCTTATGGAATACATGTTTTTTTGTTGTTAATTTAAGACAAATACAAAATTTAAAACCTTGGATTAGGTATGTTACAAATGGGGGGCCGCTATGGCCCGAGTGGGATGGGGGCCATAGTGGTGGACTGCCCGGTGGAAGCAGCCAAGCTTCTGGTCGAGGAGGGGGAGCTACAGGTTGGGTGGAGTACGGCGATAGTGGAGTCGCTGGAACGGCGTCCCATGCGCTGTTATAAGTGCATGGGGGTGGGCCACACGAGGGCGAAGTGCCCTTCGGGCGTTGATCGCGGGGCCCTCTGCTTCAAGTGTGGAGGCGCGGGCCATAAGGCGTCGGGCTGCGAGGCGGCAAAGAGGTATGCGCGGATATGGGTCAGTCATCGGGCCACCAAATGGGGGGGCACTTTGTAACCCCCGCCTCAAAGGGGGGATAAGTGCCACATGGCACTGGCCGAAACCAGGGTGATGGGTCGGGGGACCTGTCACCCATTGCACGGTTTCGGCGGACGGCCGTCCCTGGGGCCCAGCGAACAGCTGGGCCGGGCCCGGCGACTTAGCCGGGCGAGCCGCTGGGGTGTTGCGGTGCATGCCTTGGCGATCCCGTTGCATCCCTCCATAGCGGCGGGTGGTACACCGTGGGTTTTTAGTGGGTATACCGGCAATCTGCCGGGGACTCCCACATACCCCTTCCTCCTCCCCCGAGGCTGGAAGGGGATCCATAAATCGTAGCGTGAGGCAAAAGGTGGTCTGCCTACCCCCATGGGATACAGGCGTGAGTATATGTATGTTATTCGCTATCTGTCTGAACAGGAACACTTATCCGATTCCGATCCTACATGAAACGCTTCTTGACACTGTATTACGCCCAATGTCAAGTGCCTGGGCAACTCGATCCACTAACAGACAGATACAGACTGTCAAGTAAAAGTTGGCGTTCTTGTGGCGGCGCCACCATCGGCGCATTCACTTGTTAAAATTGAATAATCGGCCCATTATTACGTTTCTCTTCTTCACAAAACGTTTTACAGCAAGAATAACTTCTCTAGCTGCACTCCGCACTACTTTTGGCATGTTTTGTAATGATTTTAAACAATATAAAAATTAGTACGTTTTTTTGCCACACGCCAACTTACACTTGACGCGCTGTAATAATTGACAGATAATAATGGACCGCCATTTTCTCGCTCCCGCTCAAAGTATTCCCGCAAGCGGACAAACAACTCCGGGGATTGACTGTTTAAAACGGTCTTTTTTGTTCTTTTCGGCATTTATTTTTGCCGATTATTACACGATTATTTGTTTATGCCGATTACTACGTGTCAGTCCCTATCATTAAACGTTTCGTTTCATGCCTCTAATTTTTTTTTTTTTTTAATTATTATAATGACCTGCGATCAGTCTCACAACTATAATCAGGTTGGTTGGAGTAGTAGGGGTTTTCAGAGAGATAGAGCCACTGCCCCAACTCTCTTCAATCATCCAGCACATTGGCTCTTTTTAGGCGATTAATGGTGTTTCCTTGAAGCAGTGCATTCGTCAGAGGGTTGGGGTGATTCATCAGGCGGGCTGAGTATTTATTTGTGTACTGTTTTGCCTCTTCTGTTACAGTTCTCATATCCAAGTACTCATGGATTTCTGAGTTACGGGTAAACCAGGCTGCACCACTGATGGTCCTTAGGACATTATTTTGTGCTCTTTGGAGGCATAATATGTTCGATTTACTGGCTGTAGACCAGAGTTGAATTCCATACGTCCAGATGGGCTTTATTACTGAGCAGTAAACTCTTAATTTGTTTTTGAGTGATAATGTTGACTGTTTACCGAGCAGCCACAGAAGGTTCCTGAATCGGTTATTTACTTCGTCGCGTTTTTTTTTGATATGGACTTTCCATGTCATACATTGGTCCAGGTGAAATCCCAGGTATTTCACACACTTAGATTGCGGCAGTGGATCCTGGCCGAGATTAACTGTTGGACATAGCTTTTTCCTAAGGGTAAAGGTTGTATGGTGTGATTTGGGGGCACTTGCTCTGACGCGCCATTTCATCAACCAGTCATTGGTTAAGTTGAGTTGAGTTTGTAAGATGCAACTGGCTATGTCAGGATCAGAGATGGACAATAGGAAGGCGGCATCGTCAGCGAAGGTCGCAACAGTTACATTAGGAGCCAGAGGTAGGTCATGAGTGAATATGTTGTACAACACAGCTCCAAGGACTGAACCCTGTGGCACTCCAGCATAGCAGGTGTGAATTGAGGATCGTGAGCTTCGTTGTTTGACTTGGAACATCCTGTCTTTTAGATAGGAGGCCAACAGGATGTAGAAAGAGTGCGGGAGTCAAATGTCACTGTACCCATCCAATAGAGTATAGTTTATCTCTTTGTCGAAGAATTTACGATCTGACGATAGCAACACCGCCCGACAGCTGTCGAACGCGAGGATGACGTCACGACGCGTCGTCTTTGGATGCTTAGTTAGAACAATGTTTGGTGCTTTCATTGTTTATGTACGGAAACCTCGAGGCGCGTGTCCACCTTGCGCTTGACCGATTCTTTTTTCCTTTTAAGGTACGAAACCCTACAAAAGATAAAAAAATAAATGACTATAAGTTCTTACAAACTGTATTCATGCAACTGGGTATCTCACAAAATATAATATCAAACCACGTTTTAACCCCGAACAGCGACAAGTTGGACATACTGTGAGAATCGATCCGCATTAACTTTGTTGCAGCTCAGAATTAGGTATAGATTAAAATTCAAACTGAACCTAATGTACAAACAGTTTCGGTGAAGAGTAGATGTTGCTGATCCGTTCAGTAAATTAATATTCTTGCTCCTGATTTGGTACGTGCCCGGGTGCGGGACTCGCTGGTGCGACATGCCTCTCTGCCGCGGGCCGCACGATCGGCGCTGGCAGCGCTTGCCGCAACTTCCGCCAGAACCAGGGGTCGCCCCAGCGCACGTACGTGTTACCGTTGACGTACGCGAGCAGCTCCGTGTCCAGCCGCAGCCGCATAGGGTCCTCCAGCAGCACCAGCACGAGCCGCGGCTCACTGTCCTCCAGCGCCGCCGCGTACGCCTCGCGGAACTCGGCGCGCGCCCACTTGGAGCGCATGAAGGCCTCCGACACGACGGCCACGGTGCGCCGCGAGACACGCACCGACGCAGCGATCTGCGCCGGAATCCAGCCGCCGGGAACCCAATCGCGATAGTGCACGCACAGCCGCAGCGGCGCCGCGCCGCCCTCCAACTTCTCCACCAGCTCGCGTACCACAGCTTCGTCCGCGTGTGCGAACGACACGAACGCATCGTACGCCCACTCGTCGGGTGCAGGCCGGCGACGCTGGAGCTGTAAGATCCCCGGCGGCTGCGCCCGCATTGCCATCGTCAGACGCCGTCGCAGCATGGGACGCGTGAGCGCCAGCATAAGCGCCAGTAGCAGCGCGCCGGCCGCTGCCGCCCCGAGCGTCAACGCCGTCACCACACCCGCCGACATGCCGCTGGCGCCAGACACGTCCTTCGATGCTCCCCAGGGACTGAGCGTCGTGGCGGATTTAAGTACGCCACCGGCCCCATCGTCCGACATGCTTTCCGTCACACCGATTGATTCGCTCACGTTGCCACCGCCCTCGTCGCAAGGTAGCGGCGATACTCGACTAAGCACCGTGCCATTGAAGCAGGTTGCATCGGCCCAGTCTATGAACACGTCGGTGCGCGCGCGCATGGCAGCGAGCGCGGCGGCTGCGTAGCAACTGCAGTCGAGCGGGTTTCCGGCGAGCAGCACGCGCCGCCCCTCGCTCGTCACCAGTGCCTCCACCGTCCCCACCTCGATCACACGCAGCGAGTTATTGCGCAGGTCTAGCATCTGAGAATGTAATACATTACGAAATTAATCTTTGCACCTCGTAGCTCATCGCGGCGATTTCTTCGATAAGCGACCGTCCGCTTGATGTCCTCACCGAGAATGCCGGCGGCAGATCCTCGGGTTTGAGGCTGTCGATGCGATTGCCGGCGAGGTGTAAATCTAGCGCGACCGGCTGCGCTGCCGTGTCCTGCAGCGAGGCGCGCGCGTCGATGAACGGCACGGTCCTCAGCTGTGCGCCCGTGCAGTACACCCGCAGCACGCGGCCTGGCCGAGCCGTGTCCTCGCGCACACCGCACGTGCAGCCGACGGGGCAGGGGCCGTGCGTGGCGCACACCAGCTCGTCAAGCGGCACATCGCGTAGCGCGCGTTGATCTCCACAGCGCGCGTTTTCTTGACTGAACCGTGAGTTGGAGAGATTCAGCGCGGCCGCAGCCCAGTACAGCTTGCAGTCGCAAAGCAGCGGGTTCGTGAGGCGTAGCTTGAGCGCCGGGCGGGTTGCGCGCGCGCCGGCACCGGTGACGCTGTAGTAGTCACCGCGGCTCATAGACAAGTGATTGATAGAGGCTATGACCACTAGTTTATCGACCGTGGTGTTGAATTGGAGGTCGGTGTACTGAAATATAACATTGGGACTCGCTATGAAGTGAATCGTTCTAAAATCTACTTTATTCCAGCTGGAACTCATCGTACTTATATTAAAGAAGTTACATTGAGACTCGTGATGGCAGTGTCGGAGATGTCGAGCCACGTGAGCCGCGGCAGCCGGCGCCAGTCCGCGCACACGTGCCTCGTGGCAGTGTGGTACAGCGTCAGAAACGTCAAGTTCGTTAAGTTCCTCAGCGGTGATGATCCTGCCCGACGAGCACGTAACGAATTATTATAAAATACATGACATGACGCTGTCGCCGCTTTGGTCAATGGATCGGATCTGATAACTCTGAATGTGCTCACCCAGCACGGGGCCCTGGCCGTGTCTCGAAATTCGTGCGCGCGAGCACGCGTCCAGCGCGACGTTCCCGTCGAGGCGCAACACTTTCAGCGATGTTACAGTCACCAGTGCGTCCAGAACTGATCCGTCGAGATGGTTTTTTGACAAATCCAGAGCGAGCAGCGATGGTGAATGCACGAATAAATTACTGCATAAAAAGAAAAAAATACTTTTGAAGTTAACATTTAGACGAAGTTAGGACGCGCGTCAATGACGCATTGTCGTGACAATACACGCGGAACTTACCAGGGTAGCGCGAGCAGCTGGTTTTGGGACAGGTCGAGCACGCGGAGCGCCGGCGCGTGGTCCAGCAGCCCCGTCGGTAGCGCCTCCAGCGCGCAGTTCCTGAACTTCACGTCCTGCAGTGCGGTGGCTCCATGCAGCGCGTTCGCCGGTAGCGTCCGAAGGTTAACTCCTTTGTCCACCCACAGCCGTCGCAGGACTTTGCAGTGGACCAGCCAGCCCTCCGGGAGCGTCTCGGCGACGACGTTGAACAGAATCAGCCAATCGAGGTGGGCGCATGAATGCCACGCTTCCTGGTCGCCCAACCCCCAGCCCGTCAGTTCGAGCCGTTTGAGCGCGTTGGGCAACCGCGGGCTCACCCATACGGTGGAACCTATTGCCATTAGCTTCCTTAGTTTTATCGAGGCATCTACCACCACGACCACGGGTTTGGTGTCGTATACTTCCAGCTCGATGAGTGTAGGCAGGCGCGCGAGGGCGACATCCACCACGCCCGTGTCGGTCGAGTAAAGCTCCAGCCGCTCGAGGCCGGCCGGTAGCAGCATCAAGTCCGCGACAGTGACGGAAGTGAAGTGGACGCTCAGGTTGCGCAGGGTTGGAAGGGCGGCCAGTACGCTCACGTTGAAATTGGTTACACTTTTGAGCCTGAGTTGGATGGGGTAGGTGGGGGGTGCGTCGAGCACGTTGAGCCCGGCCAGGGCGGCCACGTACGAGCCGGCACGCGGCCAGCAGCCACTCAGCCGGGCGCCGCGCACGCGCAGCGCGGGCTCAAAGCGGGGTAGCGCCGGCTCGTCGAGGGCGATGGACGCCGGGCAGTTCAGACCGAAGAAGCCGTCGTCGTTGACTTCGTACGTAACATACTGTCCTTAAGAAGATATACAATTCGCTGTAATCGAATCAGTGAATGACTGTCCCGAATCCCGATGTAAACTGTCCATCCCCTATGCCATAAGTACGTATCCAAATTAGGTGAGTAGTAAAGTAATGATTAAACTCATAAAGTAACAACACGTTTATTAGCAAGTTGTTATCAATGTTGTTAAGTGTAGGAATCTCCCAAAGGTGTGGTATTAAATTAAAGGATTTTTTACTGCTCAATACGTCTATTCGTCTTCACAAGTTGTACAAGAAGGGAAGTGACTTGCAAATGAATAACAAAAAAAAAAAACTGGTAGGCCGCGAGTATACATCACGGACTACTCCAACACGCTGCTCATAGAAATCATGCAGGCGCTCCGACATGCCCCCAGGCGTTGAAAGCTTGCCTTTCAACAATCTTCGGTAATGGGAAGAGGGCACAGCTTGCTGAATGACCGTCGAACAATCCCAGTGGACGTCTTAATATCAGCTACACGAGCAACTTGATCAGAGCCAGGATGAAGAGCTACAATCCGACCCAGTCGCCATTTCAGAGGTGGTAAGCTATCTTCCTTGAGCAGAACGAGAGTGTCCATTTTCAAGGGATTATTTGAAGTCTGCCATTTAGTGCGTTGTTGAAGGTCTGGCACGTATTCTCTGCTCCACCTCGTCCAGAACTGCTGGCGTAGTTGCTCGATCCTCTGGAACCGACTCATGTGTGCAGTGTCACAATTCAGGATGTCCTTCGTAGGCAATGCAGTGAGTGGACGTCCAATTAAAAAATGACCAGGGGTCAAGGGTGTCAGGTCTTCAGGGTGCGATGATAGAGGTGTGAGTGGCCGTGAATTTAAAATAGCCTCTATTTGAATTAGAGTGGAATTTAACTCCTCGTAAGTTAAGTGACAATTTCCCAATACTCTTGTTAAATGAAATTTTGTGGATTTTACACCCGCTTCCCAGATGCCACCAAAATGAGGTGAATACGCGGGAATGAAATGAAAGTTTATTCCTTCGTTCGCAAAGTCACTAGATAAGGAATTTGCGTTTATTTTAAGAAATTTAGCTAAATCATTGTATGCTCCCACGAAGGTAGTTCCGTTATCGGAGTAAATGTCAGCAGGCTTTCCCCGACGAGATACAAACCTACGCAAGGCTAATAGGTAACTATTGCTGGTCAAATCACCCACCAGTTCCAGGTGTATCGCCTTAGTAGCGAAGCATATGAAAACCGCGATGTAAACTTTAACAACGCGGCAACCTCGTCCTTGGCGATTGACAGCAGCCATAGGACCTGCGTAATCGACTCCAACCGTTTCAAAAGGAAAACCTCCAGGTGAAGCGCGCTGCCGTGGTAAATTACCCATCAGTGGTGCTACAACCTTTCCTTTCATTCGAGAACACCTAATGCAGCGGCGATAACAAGCCTTTGCTAAATTACGGCCACCTATTGGCCAATAAGCCTCTCTAATTGAAGCTAACAGTAATTGCGGCCCAGCGTGCATAAGTCTTATATGTTCGAATTCAAAAAGCAATTTAGTGAAACGATGTGTGGACTGTATTAAAATTGGGTGCTTCTTTTCATAGGTAAAAGGAGAATTCTCGAGACGACCGCCAACTCGCATAATTTTGAATTCGTCTAAGAACACGTTAAACTTTACCAAAGCGCCTTTCTTTGGCAATTCCTTGCCTTTGACTAGTAACTCGTATTCGCTAAATGACTCAATCTGCGATACTCGAATGATGATAGTCAAGGCATTACCTAATTCGGTCTCAGAGAGATAATTGTGTTGAGCGGGTCGTCCTCGACATACTTGAATAAATCGCAGCGTATACGCTACTGCACGCTTAAGCCTATTAAAATTAGAAAAACGACTAAAATTTATGAAGTTATTGTGATTGTTATGGACATCGTCCATTTGAGAAACATACGAGATTTCAGTGCGTGTTTCCGGTAGCACTTCAGAACTGACCACATTGCAAGGCCAGTTGTGAGTGGCTTCTCTTAAATAATTAGGACCTGACCACCACATATCCAGAGAACTTAAATTTTCAACATTTACACCGCGTGAGATGTAATCAGCTGGATTGTGCTCTGTGGGAACATGTCGCCATGCGCAGTCGCCAGTGGTTTCTAAAATTTCACCTATGCGATTACGAACGAAAGTACTTAACTTACATGGCAACATCTTCAACCACCCTAGTAATATTGTGGAGTCAGTCCAAAATACTGTATGCGATATCTTTGCTCGTAGTGATTTTAATACCTTGTCATAAAGCCGAGCACCTACTAACGCACCGCAGAGCTCAAGCCGTGGAATGGTGGTAGCTTTGATTGGCGCAACACGACTCTTTGCAATCAGTAACCTAACTAACGATTTACTATTTGCATCGATACTGCGAACATATACGCATGCGCCATATGCTTTCTCTGACGCATCAGAAAACACATGAAGCTCCAACCGTTCATGATTGTCAATAATCACACGGCGTGGAACGCGGAGGTCGTTAAGTAAGTGTAGGTTTTGTACGATGTCAGTCCAGATCAATTCTACTCCATGCGGTAATTGCTCATCCCAGGATAATTTATGCAGCCATAACTGCTGTAAAAGAATTTTTGTGGTTATGACAACAGGAGAAACAAGGCCTAACGGGTCAAAGATTTGAGCAATTATGGACAGCATAGTACGCTTTGAATTTATTTTGGAGAGCGATGAACCAATGGGGAAATATAGCTCGTCAGAACTGGTTATCCAACCTAAACCTAAAGTTTTGTTGGGCTCACTACCACCGATGTTCAGGTCTAATTGACACTGGAAAGACTCTGAAACTAACTGAGGCTCATTAGACTTCCATTTCCTGAGGGGAAAGCAAGCAGCAGCCAGCACTGATGTCAGTTTGACACGTACAGTTTTAAGTTCATCGAGGTCATCTCCACCAGTCAAGACGTCATCTACGTAGCAGTCTCGGGTGATGATTTCTGCAATCCCTTGGTCCTCACATTCAAGGCCTACCTGTCTAAGGCATCTCGTCGCGAGGTAAGGGGCGCTAGCAGTTCCGTACGTGACAGTATTCAACTGGAAAGCCTTTAATGATTTTTTGGGATTATCACGCCACAAGACTTGCTGTAGGAACCTATCATCAGGATGCACTAGTACTTGCCTGTACATTTTCTCAACGTCAGCCATCAAAATGAACTTATGTTGCCGGAATCTAAGGAGGATGGACAGGAGGTCGTCCTGTACAGTAGGGCCTACCATCTGTATATTATTAAAGGTAATGCCAGATGAAGTTGGGCTACTTGCATTAAAAACTGCTCTCAGCTTAGTAGTCGCACTACTCTCACGTATGACACCGTGGTGGGGAATAAAATGAGCATTATTATGTGAACTGAGCTTACATTCGGACATGTGCCCCAGACTTTCATATTCCGACATGAAGTCTCGGTACATTTTGCCGAGACTCGGATTATTAATTAGTCTACGCTCTAAAGAATAAAAACACTGTTTAGCACGATGCAAAGAATCACCCAAAACATTTGGATTGTTCTTCAGAGGAATTCTTACGCAGAAGCGTCCGTCCCTCACCCGTGTAGTGTTTTTTATAAAATGCTCCTCACAGAGTTTATGTTCTGGGGAATAATTAGAGATGTTGTTTACCTCTTCTAAACTCCAAAAACGGGCGAGCTGATTTTGGATATCCTCATAATGCTTATCTGTAATTGTTGGATCAACTTGTGCGAAATTACATTTAATAGGAGGTACACTAGATACGTGGCCACAGTTAATTGGGCCCGAAACTATCCAACCCAACCTAGTATCGCAAAGGATGGGTTTACCAACACCTAGCCCAATTCTCTGCGATCCCAATATGTCCCAAAAAATGTCTGCACCAATTATTAAATCGACGGACGCGGGCTCATAGAAGTGGGGATCAGCTAGACATATATCTGAAGGTATGTTGAGATTGGCTAAGTTTAGCGGACGACACGGCACGTTATCTGTTATTGTCGGCAAAACAAAACATCTTATAGTGGTCGCATACTGTTCATCTAATGACTTCATAGACACAACACACATTTTATTAATGTGTGAAGTTACATTATTAATGCCTACTATAGATTGATTAATGCGACTACAGGGCAAATTTAACTGACGGTATAATTTATTCGTCATAAGACAGGAGGTGCTCCCACTATCGAGTATCGCGCGCGCTAAGTGCTCGCGATCATCGGAATCAAATAACTTAATGAGTGCAGTCGATAACAGAACGTCACCGCGTTGACCGTGTCCTTGGGGACTCGAAGGTGTGACGCTCGCCGACAGCGTTAAGTTTTGATTCGCGTCGATGGTGGTGGGGGGCGCGCTGCCGCTGTTGTTATCAGCTCGCCCGCTATGCAAAACCGGTTTGTCTTTAATGCAATCTGCCACATGAATTAAAACATTATGACGCCGCTTACACAGTTTGCATCCAGGCCGTTTGCAATGATTAGCGTAGTGTCCGCTACGGAAACAGTTAAAACAAATTTTAAAACTAGGTAATAATTGAAGTCGTGCTTCGTTGCTTAAAGCTAAAAATTGAGGACAATTATTTAACTTATGTTCGCCACTGCATTTAGGGCAAACTAAGCTCGCCGGTGAATTATGTGCAGAATTAATGTAACTGCTGTCCATTGAAACCATGGACTTATGTTTTGATGGCTTACTGTTCGAACTGGGGTGCTGTGTGTGACGTGATAGCTCAATAGTTTCGATGAGATCTGTGCGAACTTTCATGAATTCAAGGAAGTGTTGTAGTGCTATTGGATTATCCTTTTCTAAACGACCTTTGTACTCCTCCCATTCGCGAAACGTTTTCGAATCCAATTTAAGGGTAATAATATGGATGAGGAGTGTGTCCCAGTGCTTAGTGGGTTCACCTAAGGATTCCAGTGCACGGAGATTCTTGTTGAACTGATCCATTATGCGCTTCAAGATAGCTGAGGACTCCCGCGTGACCGGTTCTAAGTTGAATAACGCTGATACATGATTTTGTATCAATAAGCGTTTATTGTCGAAGCGATCACGCAACAGGTCCCAAGCTATTTGATAGTTAGATGCGCTAAACTGAACGGACTGAATTACCACAGCAGCTGAACCTTCCAGAGACGTTCTCAGGTAATGAAATTTATTTATTAAATCTATATCGTCGTTGGAGTGAATTAAACTATCAAAAGTGTCGCGAAACTCGAGCCAGTTCTCATATGAACCGCTAAACTTTGGGAGCTGGATGGTAGGTAATTTAACAGGCTTACAATGACCGCTACGAGAACTACACTCACTAGGCGCTGAAGGTTTTTTATGTTTAGCCACTAATTCTTGCGCCTCACAGATAATTTTGTAGAACCGTGACTCAAATTCATCCCTCTCCAATAACTGAACATCAATATTATCTGAGATGCATTCAAGTCTTGTTTGAACCTCGTCGTAGTCAGCATACAATGATTCTACCTTACCTATACGCAGCTCTAGTTCACTGACATCTTTAGAAGATATAGATTTCTCATTTAGTGACTTTACAAATCCAGAAAATATTGTAATACGCCCTTTGTAACTACTGCGTTTCTTTATCAGGTCTGCTACTTCCATATCGGATTTATCACCTTTGGTGGGCATCTCAGAAGACGGTTGTTAGTCCTGGAATTGACAAGTAATCACAAATCACTACCTATATAAGAACCTTTGATTTTAATTATATTTTAAAGCCCTAAACCATCAAATTAACATAAAATACTTGTAAATCCTTGAGCAAGGTTGATTTTTAAATGTACCTACACAAATTGTAAATTATCAATAATTACCTATCTAATTTAGCCTATTTGTCTACTTATAAATGAGAAGGGACGGAAACAACTTAAACAATCAGTTAATTAATGTTGCTTATGCACAACTGTACCTAATAATAACTAAATACAATTAACTAATTTTAACAAAGTTCAAATTTGAAGAAAAGACCGTCACCTTGCTCAATGACACGGCAAATTTATTTAAAATGATAGATATTGTGTAACTACTAACCTGTGATATGAACTTTAATACATTAAATACTACCTTTAAAGAGTGTTGGGTTTATTTAACAACGTTAAACACTTATAAATTAATGTCCAAGCCACATTCTTCAACACCGCTCGAACTTTTTCACGTCATTAATGTCACCCGTTTTAATCCAAAGAATTGTTCTAATTCTTTTAATTAGCGCTGGTTTCTTGACTTCCAATCGCATCAGGCTCGAACAGGAACATGTAGGAATCTCCCAAAGGTGTGGTATTAAATTAAAGGATTTTTTACTGCTCAATACGTCTATTCGTCTTCACAAGTTGTACAAGAAGGGAAGTGACTTGCAAATGAATAACAAAAAAAAAAAACTGGTAGGCCGCGAGTATACATCACGGACTACTCCAACACGCTGCTCATAGAAATCATGCAGGCGCTCCGACATTAAGGAAAAACGTAATTTATTTAGGTACACATGTATTATAGGTACGAGTACGTATAAATAATATATCAAGGTTATTAAAATTTACTGTTGCATGGCCTTTTCTGGATTAAATAATGCTATCAGACACCATTTGGATCACAGAACCATAGCATAGAACCATAGAACATTTTTTTGAAGCAATCGACAGCTCTAACGATGCAACCGCCGTATAAAATACAAGTTAGTGTGAGAGAGGAACTGAGCACCACCGCCCCGATGCCGATCTGGGCGCAACTGGTCCGGACGGAGGCTGAGCCGCAGCGAGACGGCCGGCTCAGTAGTGGTGTAACGCGTGGGCCGGTCTGCTCACTGCACCAGGAGGTTGCATCTTCGACTGCCGTTCAAAGATATTTCGTAATCGTTACCGCTATCGCCCAAAGAAATAAACGAGATTAGAAAATCCATCGGGTCTTCTATTAAACTCATCTGTCGCTAGGGTGGTCGGTCTCGACAGGCAACTACTTAAATATTACTTCAATTTGCTTCTTAACATTGTTAGGCACTAACTACGTTAACGTGTGTTAATTAATTAATGTATATAACAAATCCATACTCTTAACAAAAAAAGTATATCGTTGACCATCGTTGTAGCTGGGCTGGCAGTGGTGGCCCCGAGCGGGCGGGCACGCGGGGCGCGAGCTGTGCGCCGGCGCAGCCCCGCCACTCCCGCCAGCCGCCCGCGCACACACCACCATCACGCACACACACCACACGCACATCGCGCTGTCCGTACGTACTCCAACTGGTATTAATAAGTAGTGCACGTCCAGCCCGCTCAATGTTATGACTAGCTTTCCTATTGAATGTAAATATAGACAGGTAGTTTATAGGAAAACCAATAGGGATAACACCACTTTGCCGCTCTGATTCAGTTTTTATTTAGTTATGATAAATTAGACATAAAATGTTGGTTAGCAAGAATTCATTAGCACGATTCGGTAGCGGTAGCGAATTAATCGTAGATACCTTTTTTTTTCAATAAAGATTTACATTTTTTGTGTGTTTTTCTTAATCAACAATTATCCTATCCTACTAATATTATACACGTGAAAGTTTGTGAGGATAGATGGATGGATGGATGTTTGTTACTCTTTCACGAAAAAACTACTGAACGGATTTTGATGAAACTTTACAGTACTATTGTTTATACTGTTTTTATTGTCAGAATGAAACTGCTTTATTTTATTAGAAAAAGCAATCGAAATCCCTACGAAAACAGCAAAAATATCCTAAAGTTATATGTAAAATATTCGAACGATATCTGAAAAATATCCGAAAGTTGTATGTCAAATGCCGTAAGTTATCCGAAAATATCCTAGTTATTTGGAAAATATTCGAAAGGTATACGAAAAATGTCAGAAAGATAGTAGGTACCAAAATCTACGTCAGACTAGGCAAATACACACATGAATTGGCACCGACTCCAAATGTAATAATGAATTATATGGTTATTTTTATTAGATTTTTACTACGTCTAGGTTTTTTAAATCGGTTTTTGTAAAATAAATTATTCGTGATAATATTTTTAAGATGGGACTAACAATGAAGAATTCCCTAGTGAACGTAATAAACATTTTCGAAATCGGTTCACAAACGTCGAAGATGTGCGGTAATATTGTAAATACAAAAAACCTAGGTGCACTAAAAAGCTAAAAATAATAACCTTATAATTCATTACATTTGGAGTAGGTGCCAATCTTTGTCAGACTAGGCAAATACACACATGAATTGGCACCGACTCCAAATGTAATGAATTATATGGTTATTATTTTAAGCTTTTTAGTTCACCTAGGTTTTTGAAGTCGATTTAGTTTTTTGTTAAAAATTTAATATTTTTTTTACGCTTTTTAGTGTCAATAATCGTTGAAAATGTGCAAGTATTATCACCTCATAACAGCCCTAAAAAAGAAAAATTTTACAGCCAAAAAAAAGTCAACCCCCCAGCCCCTTTACACCCCTTTGGGGGTAGGTTTCGATCTTTGTTAACAATCCGTATTAAACAAAAAAATATTTATCGAAATCGGTTCACTAACCCCGGAGATATGCTGTAGTTCCCCCCATTTCACATTTCACACCCTACATATTTTTTCTTTCAAAATTCCTGAAAGACGTGTTTTTTTATTTTGTATGTAAAATATATACACAAAGTTTCAAGTCGATCAATTTTTTTTTTTAAATGGTGTGACCTTCAACCCACCATTTCACCACCAAGGGGGTTGATTTCTGATAATATTTTGAAAATGGGACCAAATGGCAACTATTCCGCATCAAACAAAAAAGAATCACGTAAATCGGATCATAAATCGCAGTGTAATCGGTGTACATACATAAAAAAAAAACTTACCGATCGAATTGAGAACCTCCTCCTTTTAGGAAGTCGGTTAAAAAAGAAAGACTCGAAAGAAAAGAAAATATTGCATAGGTTTATGCAGTCGGTTTGTCTTTATTTGTCAGGACCGAAACAACAAAAACTATGCAATTAAACGTAATTTATTTAAGGTAGCAAACGGTTTCTGGTGAGCAGCGATGATTACATCCTGGACTGTATCCAGGAAGCAAAGGAGGTGACTCGTGCGAAGCCGGCGGGGTCGCCCGCCTGGCAGCCGCGGTGGGAGCCGAACGAGGTCACGCCGATCTGTGGACACGAGCAACGTGCGATCACTGTGACAACGCGAAGCAGCAGCGGTCCGATTGTTTTAACACATTCGAAAGGCACTCGATGACTCATCGCCGATGACAATGTAGGTAATTAAACTCAATATGCAAGACAAAATACAAATGATGTATAGGATACTGACCAACACGCTCTGTCCGCTGGTAGTGATGGAGAGCGGGCCGCCGGAGTCGCCGCCGCAGGTGCCCACGCCGCCCGCGCCGCTCGTGCACAGCGTGGACGCGATAGCGTACGGCCCGTGCGTCTGCTGGCAGGCCACGTTGGAGATCACCCACAGCCACACGTGGTGCTTTGCCTGGTTGGTGCTGATGCCCGTACCTGACCCACACGCAACACTTGTATTGAAATTATTGCGTCGTCATTCAAGCATTATTATGACATACCCCGATGGTTCAATGTTAATCTCGTGTCGAACGTTTGGTCGCTCACCGTCCCTGTTGATGCCGTATCCGGCGGCGATGGCCCAGGTGCCAGCGAAGTTGTCGTTCAGGAGTGTGCCGGTGGGCAGGGCTATCCTCTGGATTAAGTCTGAAACGTACACCCATCGAGGTAAGCGGTATTATGATAATGAGTGGCCAAAAACCAGAGACTATAAAATGCTACCGACTCGTGTAGCCAACCCAGTTAAAGCTGATGACGGCGATGTCGTTGTTCAGATTTTCGGGGTTCCAATCGGGGTGCATTGCGACCTCCCCGGTGACGACGCGCACGCCGCCGAAGAAGAGGAAGGCGGAGCCGAACACCATGGTGAAGTGACGCGCCTGGTGCGGCGGCATCCACCAGCAGTGGGCGGCGGTGACAGCGCGCGTGTTGCTCAGCATTGAGGAGCCGCACACCGAGGTGGAGCCCGACGCGAGGGTGATCACGAGTCCGGCCTACGCATACGCCGAAAGCGATTATCTCGTGATAAGATTCGATCGGGGAGGCAATGTGCAAAATGTAGGTGGACTCACGAGGAAAGGATGGGTACCGGCCGCTGCGGTGGACCCCCCGACGATCCTCGAGCCGTCAAAGTCAATGGCACTCTCCAGCCGCAAGATGCGCGCCGCTTCGGGAATGCCCACCTCGCCGTGGTAGTCGAGCTGAACAGTCGCGAAGGCGAGGACCGGCGCGGCGAGCGCGACCAAAATCACGGCGTACTTCATCGTCGACAAATTTGGGAAGCTCGACCTCGCCGCGCTCGCTTTTTTACATTTTATAGTGTGTCGAGCCAATCTTATCGGACGGATTAAAACTGATAATAGATAATCGTATCTAAGCGTAATAATAATGTTTCCAATTAAGTAGGTACTTACTAATTTCGGCCACATCGTAATCACTGCCACTATTTCAAACCGACTGCCTCAGAACAATTATGTCTTTTGAGTGCATGCACGTAAGTATGAACACGCCCATGTTTGCGGCACGCTCTGCGGCTTAAACGGCTTATTGAATTATATTTTAAGATGTTACTTGAATGACCTACCTGACAATTTAATTATCGCCCACCTAACATTTAAAGTATACCTAAATATTTTGTTTTTAGTATTTTACCCAACAGAATAAAAATTTAATTCATTGGTCATATATTCCATAGATGACAAGCTCATTTATTTACAACAACGATTTACAATATATTAACATTTCAAAATAGAGTCAAAATAAGATCATAAGAGCGTAGCGATGCCGCTATAAAAATCATAGGAGCATCGCGATGCCACTATAAAAATCATAAGACCGTCGCGACGATTATATAAGAATATTAAAATAGTCGCGACGCAACTATAAAAATCGTAGGAGCGTCGCGATGCCACTATAAAAATCATAAAACCGTCGCGACGATTATATAAGAATATTAAAATAGTCGCGACGCCGCTATAGAAATCATAAGACCGTCGCGACGATTGTATAAGAATATTCAAATAGTCGCGACGCAACTATAAAAATCATAAGAGCGTCGCGACGCCGCTAAAAAGAAAAAATCATAGGAGCGTCGCGATGCCACTATAAAAATCATAAGAGCGTCGCGATGCCACTATAAAAATCATAAGAGCGTCGAGATGCCACTATAAAAATCAGAAGAGCGTCGCGATGCCACTATAAAAAATCATAGGAGCGTCGCGATGCCACTATAAAAATCATAAGAGCGTCGCGATGCCACTATAAAAATCATAAGAGCGTCGCGATGCCACTATAAAAATCAGAAGAGCGTCGCGATGCCACTATAAAAAATCATAGGAGCGTCGCGATGCCACTATAAAAATCATAAGAGCGTCGCGACGATTATATAAGAATATTAAAATAGTCGCAACGCAACTATAAAAAATCATTAGGGCGTCGCGATGCCACTATAAAAAGCATAAGAGCGTCGTGATGCCACTATAAAAATCATAAGAGCGTCGCGATGCCACTATAAAAATCATAGGAGCGTCGCGATGCCACTATAAAAATCATAATCATAGGAGCGCCGCGATGCCACTATAAAAATCATAAGAGCGCCGCAATGCCACTATAAAAATCAGAAGAGCGTCGCGATGCCACTATAAAAAAACATAGGAGCGTCGCAATGCCACTATAAAAATCATAGGAGCGTCGCGATGCCACTATAAAAACAAAGGACCGTCGCGACGATTATATAAAAATATTAAAATAGTCGCGACGCAACTATAAAAATCATAGGAGCGTCGCGATGCCACTATAAAAATCATAAGACTGTCGCGACGATTATATAAGAATATTCAAATAGTCGCGACGCAACTATAAAAATCATAGGAGCGTCGCGATGCCACTATAAAAACATAAAACCGTCGCGACGATTATATAAGAATATTAAAATAGTCGCGCTGCAACTATAAAAATCATAAGAGCGTCGCGATGCCACTATAAAAATCATTAGACCGTCCCGACGATTATATAAGAATTTTAAAATAGTCGCGACGCCGCTATAAAATAAAAACATAAGACCGTCGCGACGTTTATACAGTGTATCAGAAGTCCGAAATAATAATTGAACCTGTATATCGCTATAAGGAGTGGAGCTATATGGCCCAGACATTAAGTTAAAATTCTTAACTTTATTCTTTCATACAAATCTAGGAAATTCATTTTTTAAACAATTTTCGGTCGGCCCTTCGCAAAACGTGAACCAGCTGTTTATTTAAAGGTCAATGCTCCACACCCATTGTGACAAACCCCGCCCACAGCGGGTACTAGTACTCTAACACACGAGACGCGCGGGGGTGGGTACAGGGGTGAAGCGGCGGCGGCACGCGGCCGGCCGGTGCGCGGCGGCGCGGTGTCTTTGAGCGGCTTTGATTGTGTCGGTCGCGCGTTCCTAACTCGCCCGCAGCGGTCTCTTTCGCACTCGCGCCTCTCTTTCGCACTCGGTCATTGTAATTGACAGTAATTTTGATATTCCTAGGTAGGTATGAGAATGACCAAAACATTGGTAATGAAATTACTGTAAAATTTAACCGCCGAGAACCAAGCTTCCTTTAATGAAGGTAATTATGTAATTAGGTAGGTATCGAGACACCTTTTGTAAAACGCATTCATACATTTTATTTTTTGTTGCTAAATAGTAAACATTATTAAATCTTTTGTGGTTTGGTAGGTAGCTTTCTATCAAAATGAACCGGGTAGCTGTTTTATTTTTGATATTGACTACGCTGTTGGCCGTGAGCGGCGGCTTTACCGTACGGGGTTTGTGCTATTGAAATTTGGGTTAGTGTGTAGGTATCTATCTAGGATCCCAGACGGCCTACCTACCTTACAAACACTATTTAGGTATTAATGAATAAGATGTATGACTTCTTTTTACAACAGGTGTCTGGGTATCTACCTAATTACATAACTACGTTCTTAAGAAGTAGGTTGGTTGGTAAGGTTATTAAAATTGTAAATTAGAAGGTACCTACGTAAGTTTTCATTTAACAGATTTTCTTCACTAACAGTAATAGTAAGTAGGTATCTGGGTAGCGACTAGCGACCTTATCGAAGTTTTTAGTTGGTAGGTAGGTACGTAAGTTTTCGTTTAATAGATTTTCTTCACTAATTGTAATAGTAAGTAGGTATCTGGGTAACCACTTACTTAATTAAAGGACCCAATCGTCCGAGTAAAAACTGCTATAAAGATAATAATAGTAGGTAAGTATTTACCCGTGGCCATGTGTGCAGTGTATCAATCCATGGGTTTAATTGGAATTTATTCACTTCTCACATATCACAAAGAGCTAGGTAGGTACCTACCCACCTGTAGGGTGATTTTAAAACACTCGGAATCGAATTCGGAAACGGAATCGAAAACTTCGAGTTGTCGATTCCGTTTCCGACGGCATGACAAAACGCGATTTTGAATAGCGGACGGAAGGGCCGTTACAAAGAACGTTTAAAAATGGTAGGAATGGTAGAAATAAAATTCGATTACAAAACAGTTATTAATACGAATTTTTTGGGCCAAAAAGGCTTATATAAACACACTTATCATAATTATAAAAATGGAAATTGATTACTTATTTAAATTATCGATTTAAAACTTACTCTACTTTATTATTTTTGATTATAACGAACCTCGAAAATTTTAACTGATACGTCAAAGTGAAAGTGAAGGGTAACATCACGCCTTTGAAACCACGAAGTTTCAGAGCTACGTCATAGATGGCGCATGGCGCTGTATTTCGGAAAATAAAAACACAACCACGAAGTGAATAATGCAGCGCGATTGTTTGCTGGGGCTGCACAACAGCAACATACAAAACAACAAACAAAGCAACAAACAAAACAACAAACAAAACAACAAACAAACCAACTAAGCAGATCAATTACAACAATAGAATAGAGAGCGAACAGAATATTTCGAAATTTCGGAATATTTTGTAATAAATTCTTAAAGAACCCCTTGACCAAGACTTTACCGTAACGAGAGCCGCGGGCCAACACCTTTAGTATAGAGACCTATTTTGAAATTTTAGGATTTCGACTATAAATCTTAAAGGGTCGTGTTAAGGACCATTTTTCAACAACATTATTTTTTGAGTTATGTCTCTATACTTTGAATGGTGCTAATATAAAGGTTTGAAAGTTTTTAATTTTTTTTTTTAAATTAATATTTGTATTTTAAATGAATCCATCGTATAATATGAATTAAAAAGAAAGTTTTTACTGTAGTCACTGAAGGTCTCCGGCTTTTAGATCAGTTGGAATTGCGACGTACAATTTTCATGGGCTGACAATAGCTAAAACAACCGGGGTCATTGACCCTGGAAATGTTTGTCCGAAATCTATTACAAAGTTAAGAAAGTTGTGGTCATTGACCCACGGGAGTCATTGACCCCAGAAATGAATGACCCCGGGGGTCAATATGGTGATGGTCTGAAATCGTTGAAAAAGTTAAGACATTTGGTGGCATTGACCCCCGTGGGTCATTGACCCCAGAATTCATTGACCACCACGGGGGTCATTAACTTTAAATTCAATTACCCCGGGGGTCAATAAGGTGATGGTCTAAAATCTATGAATGGTGGCTTTGACCCCCGGGGGTCATGGACCCCAGAAATCATTGACCCCCACGGGGTCAAAAATTTTGAATGGTGGCTTTGACCCCCGGAGGTCATGGACCCCAGAAATCATTGACCCCCGGGGGTGGGTCAAAATTGTGATATTCTGAAATATTTGGAAAAGTTAAGACACGTGGGGTCAATGACCCCCGGGGTCATATTTGACCCCCGGGATCAAAATGGTGATATTCTGAAATATTTGGAAAAGTTAAGACACGTGGGGTCAATGACCCCCAGGGGTCATGGCCTGAGAACATTGATGTTTTGGGGTCAACGACCCCCGACTTAAGGTCATTGACCTTTAGGGTCAAGGTCACTATAGGTCAAAGTCGACCCGCGTCCTTCCCCCCACCCTACTACTCCCACTTCCCACCCGATCCCGAATGTGTGATTAGGCGTAGTTTTTGGTTGAATTTTTCTAAGTCCTATTTTCCTTAGCGCCCCCAAGGCTACACACTGACCCAGCAGCTGCCCTATGTTGTCTCCTATAAGATAATATTCCATCCTATCGAAGGTTGAAGGGAATAATTTTCACAATAATGTAAAGGGCCATAAAACAACGTTAATGGGTTTATTTTAAACACTCTATAATACTGACTTACCTTAAATATTATGCAAGTATTTAGATAACACTTAAATTTGGTGTTTTATTTATGTTTTTGTTCAATTTCGGAAGCTTTCCGCGAGGAAAAAGGTGTCGGAAACTTTCCGTCGATTCGGATGGGTTTATCCGACGAGAAATGTCAAAAATCGTCGGGTACAGAAATCAAAATAGCGATGGCTGGAATCCGTGACGGAAAGATCCGATTCCGTTTCCGAATTCGATTCCGAGTGTTTTAAAATCACCCTGCTGCACACTTGAGTAAATATTACTTTCACGTTTTTTAGAGGACATAAAAGAAATCACAAAACTGTTACCGGTATTCCCTTTAGTCGCACCAATACACAAAATCATCTCATAGTTTTCCGAGTTTGAAAACACTTCACTATTACGCGGAGAACGAGACATTTTTCGGAACACAAGTTAACGCCTTGACGGATTGCAAGTAACTAAATATTTTGATTTACGTTATTATTATTAAATAAAAATATCAAAGGACCGCTCCGACATTGCACGAAGGCACAGTGTTTTACCGCGCTGCAACGCTGGGACAATCACCGCTGATGCAATATGGCCGATGATTTGTCATTGGACGAAAATTGTCCTTGTGTGTGATATCTCCGCCCGCTACATTGACATATTCGCGGCCATGATTATTAGAGTAATCAAAGATTAAAGTCTTTCAGATATGCCAGACCAATTCGCATAATTGTCTCCATCATTAGGTACCTACTTGTATTCTGAGAATTGTAGTGATTATGATAAAGACAAATAATTTTTTTTTTTTTTTTTTTTTTTTTTTTTTTTTTTTTTTTTTTTTTTTTTTTTTTTTTTTTTTTTTTTTTTAACCGTTCACAAAAACACAAATATAACTAGACTTATTATGTACGGCGGTGGAAGATCTGCCATGGGTCGACAGGGTTGTATTAGGTTAAATAGGGCTGAATATGGATAGCACAGTGTGGTTAGGTTTGGGGTGCCAGGTCGGACAACCTCCTCGAGTGCTCGCGCCCATTGCCACATCCGGGATACGTCTCTGGTGTGACAATGGGTGGGAGACGGTGCACCCTGGGCATCGTCGACAATCGTTCTCCTTTGCGGAGGTGATTGTCGGCGATGGCGAATGGTCCGACACGTGGGGGGCGCGAGCGTTGCTCCGGCTGTTGCTGGGGCGGCGTGGCGGCGCAGTGTGGGCGAGAGCTGCCCCCGGTCTCTTTCGTGGAGGTGCCGGGGGCGGCTGCGAGCCTTAGGGTGGCTGGCTGCCTGGCTGACTGGTGGTGGTGGTTCGACCGGACCACCCGCCATGGTAGGCCGGGTGGCATATCAGCCGCCCATTGTGGGGGTCTCCGGTTGGCAGGCTGGGCCGCTGGCTGGGAGGTGGAGAGGTGGAGCCCCAGAGGGGGGCCGCGAAGCCTTTCCTGCCCGGCTGGCTGGCTCAACTGGCTAGCTGATCGGCGACGGGTCGGCTGTTCGGCTGCAAGGCTGGACAGCTGGCTGAGGAGAGGTCGCGATGGCCTTTTCAGGCCGACGCGACCCTGTGGAGGGGGCTTCATTGTCCTCTCCCTACTCGAGGGCTGCTGGCGTGTCCGTCGTTTGGCTGGCCGACCTGCTGGCTGGGTTGAGGACGGCTGGAGCCCTAATGGGGGGCTGGCTAGTTGGCTGGCTGACGGACTGCCAGTGGCGCTGGCTGACCTGCCGGTTGGTTGGCTGGCTGTTCTGGGTTGGGTCGAACCTCGCGAGGTAGAGGATCCCCTTCCTGGTTCGGCTGGCTGGCTCGCTGGTGGGAAGGCTGGCGTGAGGGGCTGGGTCGAGACGTAAGTCTCCCCGGCGGGCCCTGAGCGGCGGGCGCGGGGGTGCCTGCCACTCAAAAAGGGGTCAGTGGCGGGGCGCTGTGTCTGGTGCGCCGACACAGCGCCATTTTAGAGGAAGCCTGCATAAGGCTGCAGTTGCGTCGGGGCCGTGGAAGATTGCGTTATCGCGTTCCCATAGCCCCGACTCCTTGTGACTCGCGGAGGTGCAACGTTGGTTTTTAGTGGGTATGCGGTCTCGTGCTGTGAGTCCCACATACTCCCTACTATCCCCCCCGAGGATAGTAGGGAGATGCATAAAGCATTTTCCAACGATAAAAAAAAAAAAAAAAAAAAAAAAAAAAAAAAAAAAAAAAAAAAAAAAAAAAAAAGTGTGGTTAGGTTTAAGGCTGCTGTTGCGTCGGGGCCGTGGAAGATTGCGTTTCGCGTTCCCATAGCCCCGACTCCTTGTGACTCGTGGAGGTGCAACGTTGGTTTTTAGTGGGTATGCGGTCTCGTGCTGTGAGTCCCACATACTCCCTACTATCCCCCCCGAGGATAGTAGGGAGATGCATAAAGCATTTTCCAACGATAAAAAAAAAAAAAAAAAAAAAAAAAAAAAAAAAAAAAAAAAAAAAAAAAAAAAAAAAAAAAAAAAAAAAAAAAAAAAAAAAAAAAGTGTGGTTAGGTTAGGTTAGGTTAGGTTAGGTTAGGTTAGGTTAGGTTAGGTTAGGTTAGGTTAGGTTAGGTTAGGTTAGGTTAGGTTAGGTTAGGTTAGGTTAGGTTAGGTTAGGTTAGGTTAGGTTAGGTTAGGTTAGGTTAGGTTAGGTTAGGTTAGGTTAGGTTAGGTTAGGTTAGGTTAGGTTAGGTTAGGTTAGGTTAGGTTAGGTTAGGTTAGGTTAGGTTAGGTTAGGTTAGGTTAGGTTAGGTTAGGTTAGGTTAGGTTAGGTTAGGTTAGGTTAGGTTAGGTTAGGTTAGGTTAGGTTAGGTTAGGTTAGGTTAGGTTAGGTTAGGTTAGGTTAGGTTAGGTTAGGTTAGGTTAGGTTAGGTTAGGTTAGGTTAGGTTAGGTTAGGTTAGGTTAGGTTAGGTTAGGTTAGGTTAGGTTAGGTTAGGTTAGGTTAGGTTAGGTTAGGTTAGGTTAGGTTAGGTTAGGTTAGGTTAGGTTAGGTTAGGTTAGGTTAGGTTAGGTTAGGTTAGGTTAGGTTAGGTTAGGTTAGGTTAGGTTAGGTTAGGTTAGGTTAGGTTAGGTTAGGTTAGGTTAGGTTAGGTTAGGTTAGGTTAGGTTAGGTTAGGTTAGGTTAGGTTAGGTTAGGTTAGGTTAGGTTAGGTTAGGTTAGGTTAGGTTAGGTTAGGTTAGGTTAGGTTAGGTTAGGTTAGGTTAGGTTAGGTTAGGTTAGGTTAGGTTAGGTTAGGTTAGGTTAGGTTAGGTTAGGTTAGGTTAGGTTAGGTTAGGTTAGGTTAGGTTAGGTTAGGTTAGGTTAGGTTAGGTTAGGTTAGGTTAGGTTAGGTTAGGTTAGGTTAGGTTAGGTTAGGTTAGGTTAGGTTAGGTTAGGTTAGGTTAGGTTAGGTTAGGTTAGGTTAGGTTAGGTTAGGTTAGGTTAGGTTAGGTTAGGTTAGGTTAGGTTAGGTTAGGTTAGGTTAGGTTAGGTTAGGTTAGGTTAGGTTAGGTTAGGTTAGGTTAGGTTAGGTTAGGTTAGGTTAGGTTAGGTTAGGTTAGGTTAGGTTAGGTTAGGTTAGGTTAGGTTAGGTTAGGTTAGGTTAGGTTAGGTTAGGTTAGGTTAGGTTAGGTTAGGTTAGGTTAGGTTAGGTTAGGTTAGGTTAGGTTAGGTTAGGTTAGGTTAGGTTAGGTTAGGTTAGGTTAGGTTAGGTTAGGTTAGGTTAGGTTAGGTTAGGTTAGGTTAGGTTAGGTTAGGTTAGGTTAGGTTACGGAGGGACAGTGATATTGAAGGCACACTTGACCACATTTAGATGGGTGTTAGTTCTTTGTTTGGGTTTTCTTTTGGTAAATTGAGGGGGTATTTCTTGGTAGTTGTGAGGGGGTTTTTATTTGCATTTTTGGGGTTTCTTAGTTTTCTAAAAAGGCCCTTTTAAGGGCCAAACTGGAGTTGTTGTTTGGTTCTTTGTGTTTATTGTGGTGGATTTCTGTGTCTTGTGCTCTTGTTCACCCTTAGCGGCCTGAGTCGGTGTTCCAGTGATGGACTCCGACTCGAGTCTTGTTAGGGGGGGAAGTAAAAGGACTTATGGGGTAACGGAGTCAGAGCTTTCGGGTTCCGATACGGAGGTGGACGCTGTTCCGGCAAAAATGCCAACTGCGCGTCGGGGGAAGGGGGCTGGTGCTGTGCGCGGGACGGGTCTTACCCGGAGCCGAGCTCAGCTCAAGGAATTGGAGAGTGAGGCAAGGGAGGATGAGATGGACCGTGCTTGGCGGGCGAAAGCTTACCGCAAGGCGGCTCCTACACCTGTCTTGGACCCTGCAGAGGTGGAGTTCCAAGACTGCGTTGACGCGGGCGTACTCACAGCGGAGGAACTGCGAGCTAAGGCTGGTCGAAGTGCAGCGACGATTTTGGAGGTCGCTAAAAAGTCTGGCCACCTTCAGGGGCCATTTGTAAAACGGCTGAAAGACGCGGCGGCTAGCCTTCAGGAGGTCGTTGACATCTTGGCGGCGAGGCCGGAAGCGGATGAAACGTGTCGCTTGAGGAGGGACAACGGTCTTCTCCGAAAGGAAATAGAGTCCTTAAAGTCGGAGCTGGGGGCGCATCGTCGGGAATTTGAGTCGATGCGTTCTTCAATGGCGGCTGCCAAAGCGGCGGTAATGCCGCCCCCTCCTCCACCTGCAGCTCTTGGTGGGGAATTCGTCGAAGAGCTCAGGCGCTCCATTGTGTCCTCAATTGGCGAAATGGTTAATGCCAGATTCGAGAACATAGAGGAGCGCCTACTGCCTGCTATATTGCACCGCCCGCCACTTGCGGCGGATAGTAGACGGCAGGAGGCCGTATCAAGGTCCGAGGTGGATGAGCCAGTGAGGGCCCGACCTGGACCTTCAAACGGTCGGGCGATTCCTAAGGGGAGGTCAGCCGCCGTCACGGTCGCTGCCAAGGCGTCTGGTCCCATTACGCCGTCCCTGCCGGTACAGTCTTCCGGCGAGACAGGCGTTTCTGCAGAACCTTCTGCAGGGTCCTCTGCGGATCAGGAGGATGGTTTTACGACTGTCAGGTCTAAAAAAGGCAAGAAGAAGTCGGCCCCTGTGGTCGCTGAAGCTGAATCGGCATCCCGCGCTGCGGTTTCCAAGGTGCCGGCCACATCATCTGCACGGGCTAAGCCAAAACTTGTTGCTCCTCGAACTGCGGCGGTTGTTATTACGCTGCAGGAGGAGGCGATTGCTGCAGGGGTAACATATAGCCAGGTTTTGGCTAAGGCTGAACAGAGGGTCAGCCTGTCGGAACTCGGGATTGAATCTCTAAAGTTCCGACAGGCTGCCACGGGGGCAAGAATTTTGGAGCTGCCGAGGGGACAGACTGCAGAGAAGGCTGACCAGCTGGCGGAGAAACTCCGCACAGCCTTGGATGGGATGGCCAAAGTCGTCCGTCCAACAAAATGCACGGAGGTTCGCATCACGGGGCTGGATGATTCTGCCACCAGGGAGAAAGTAATCGCTGCCGTGGCACGGGCTGGGGGTTGTCCTGCGGAGCTGGTCAAGGCCAGAGAGATTCGTCTTTCGAGTCAGGGGGGCATGGGTGCTGTGGTGGTGCAGTGCCCAATTACAGCGGCGAAGGTGTTGGCCGATGCTGGCAGGATTCTGGTGGGTTGGAGTTCTGCCAGGGTAGAGGCTTTGCAGCAGCGCCCAATGCGCTGTTTCAAATGCATGGGGATCGGTCACACCAGGGCAATGTGCCCTTCTGCAGTGGACCGTGGGGGTCTATGCTACCGTTGTGGTCACTCGGGCCACAAGGCAGCTGGATGCACTGATGTGTTGCGTTGCGCGGTCTGCTCAGATGCCGGTAAGTCTGCTGGGCACCAAATGGGGGGGCCGGACTGTAACCCCCCTCATACGAAGGGGAAGGCGATGGCACGAGTAGCGACTGCGACCGTTACTGAGGCTGAACGTCAAAGAGCACGTGAGGAAGCTAACATGTCAGAATGATCCCACAACATGTTAGTTTCCTACAGGCGAACCTAAACCACTCCGCCGGAGCACAAGATTTGTTTTTACAATCTATGGCGGAGTGGGGCGTGGATATAGCGGTCGCCTGTGAGCCGTATTACGTCCCTTCATATACCCATTGGGCGGGGGATGTAAGCGGCTTGGTGGCAGTGACGGTGAGAGCAGGCTCAAGAACTCCACTCTCATCCCTGGAGAGCGGTGCAGGCTATGTGGTGGTAGGGTGGGGGGGATTAGTGGTAATCGCTGGTTACTTCTCTCCCAACCGCAGCTTGGCGGAATTTGAGACGTTCCTCGACTCCGTCAGAGCTGCGGTTAGTAGGTGGTCGTCGAGGCCAGTGATTGTGCTCGGCGATCTCAATGCAAAAGCTAGGGAGTGGGGTAACCCCACCACAGATGCCAGAGGGATAGCTGTTCAGACCTGGGCTCTCCTCTGCGGCCTCTCTCTCCTGAATAGGGGAGATGCCCACACCTGCGTACGACACGGTGGCGGGTCTGTGGTGGACGTGACTTTCGCGTCCCCTTCAGTCGCTCACAGGATCGCTGACTGGAGGGTTGAGGAGGAGGTGGAGACCCTATCGGACCATCGGTATATCCGATTCGAGGTCTCCACTCCCTCTGAGCGGCCTAATCTGCCCCGTGAGTCCAAGAACTTCCCGCGATGGGCTCTTAGCCGGTTGGACAGGGAGCTGGCTAGGGAGGCTGCTATTGTGCAGCGCTGGGTCACCACTGGGGCCGTGGTTAGTGGTGGGGTTGACGGGTTGGCGGGTCGCATTCGCAGATCCTTGACTGAGGTGTGCAATGCGTCGATGCCAAGATCTAGACGAAGGCCAAACCGTCGTAAGGTGTACTGGTGGTCGGCCGAGGTGGCGGACCTCAGGGTGGAGTGTGGCGCCGCACGTAGGGAGTACGTGCGGTGCAGGAGACATGATGGCCGGGATCCAGCACTCGAAAGCCGACTTAAGGAGGCCCTTCGCCTAGCAAAGGAGGCGCTTCAGGCGGCCATCTGTCAGGCCAAGGATAGAGCGGATGGAGAGGTGCTGGCGGACCTGGACCGTGATCCTTGGGGCCGGCCTTTTCGGGCGGCTCGGAAAAAGATCCGTGGTGGGGGTGCGCCGTCGACGGAAACCTTGCCTCAAGAGTTGTTGGACAGGATTTTGGGGGAATTATTCCCGCGTTCCCCAGGAGACTTTGCTCCTCCTGTGATGGCGCGACCTTGTCCCGGATTGGGGAGTGGTAGTCTGGAGCCTCCTCCGCTCATTGGCGAAGAAGAAATGGTCTGCGCTCTGGACCGCCTTAGGACCCGGAAGAGGGCGCCGGGTCCCGATGGTGTCCCGGGTGTTGTGGTCTTCCTGGCTTCGGAGTTTTTGAGGGGGCAGCTTCGGGAACTGTTTAATGAATGTCTTTGCACTGGACAGTTCCCGAAACTGTGGAAGGAGGGAAGAGTCTGTCTTCTTCCCAAGGAAGGGCGTCCCCCTGACCAGGCTTCGGCGTACAGACCAATTGTACTGCTGGATGAGGTTGGGAAACTCTTTGAGAGAATTCTCGTTTCCCGCCTCACTCAGCACCTGGAGGGCGAGGGGCCAGGCTTGTCGGAGAACCAGTGGGGCTTCAGGGCTGGTCGTTCTACCATCGACGCTCTGAGCCAACTAAAGAGCTTCTCTAGGGAGGCAGTTCAGAGGGGTGAGGTTGCTCTGGCGGTCTCTTTAGATGTCCGTAATGCCTTCAACAGTATACCGTTTGAGACGCTGGGGGAGGCACTACGATACCACAAAGTGCCTCCTTATCTCCGGATACTGTTGTTGGCGTACTTGCGGGACCGTCAGGTCATTTGGGAGGGCAGTGGTGGAGTGCTGGGCAGACGTAGGGTGGAGCGCGGTGTTCCGCAGGGTTCGGTGCTTGGACCTACTCTGTGGAACATCGGCTTTGATTGGCTCCTTAGGGGGCCTCTTCTCCCTAGGATGAAAGTCATCTGTTACGCAGATGACACACTGGTTGTAACCTGCGGGAAATCGTGGGAAGAGGTGGCGAGAAGGGCGACGGTCGGGACGTCGCTGGTGGTAGACCGGATCGAGGAGCTTGGTCTCAACGTCGCTATTGATAAGACGGAAGCCCTTCTCTTTCACGGGCCACGGCGAGGGCCCCCTAGAGGTGCTCAAATTCTTGTGCGGGGAGAGCAGGTTCGGGTAAAGTCTCAGATTAAATATCTGGGCCTGACACTGGATGGTCGGTGGGGTTTCAGGGCGCATTTCACCCAGCTGGCCCCAAAGCTTATTGCTGCGGCGGCCGCCCTGGGAAGACTGTTGCCCAACATCGGGGGCCCTAAGGCTACGTGCAGGCGGTTGTACTCCGGAATTATCCGGAGCATGGCTCTGTACGGAGCTCCCATCTGGGCGGAAGCTCTCAGCGCTCCAAACAAGATTCTCCTACGGAGACCGCAGAGGATCATAGCGCTGAGAGCAATAAGAGGGTATAGAACGGTTTCCTGGGCGGCAGCTACTTTGTTGGCGGGAGACCCGCCGTGGGAACTTGAAGCGGAAGTCCTGGAGGTCGTCCACAGTTTTCGGGCGAATGAGAGGGCGCGGGGGGTAGCTCCAGATTGGGAAGAGGTGGGTAGGACGAGGCGTAGGGCGAAGGAAGAGGTGTTGAGAAGGTGGGAGGAACAGCTGCAGTCCCCGGCCTTTGGCCGTGCCACTGTGGAGGCCGTTCTGCCCCACATGGCCGGTTGGCTTAAAAGGCGTCATGGGACTTTGACATTTAGGCTGGTGCAGGTACTCACCGGGCATGGCTGCTTTGGTGAGTACTTGCACCGAATTGCGGGCCGGGAGGTGACTCCCAGGTGTCATGAGTGTGACGCACTCATGGACAATGTGCGGCATACGGTGGAGGAGTGCGGGGCCTGGGGGCCACAAAGACACGAGTTGATTGGTATGGTGGGTGGTGATCTATCGCTGCGGGCTCTTGTAGGAGCCATGGTAAGCAGTGAGGGATGTTGGGAAGCTGTTATCAACTTTTGCGAGAGAGTAATCTCGCAAAAGGAGGCCGCTGAACGGGCCAGGGAGGAAGACGCTCTCGCTGACCCGATTCGACGTGCGCGGCGTGGTCAGAGAAGGAGGCGCTATGCGCACCTTCTGCCTCCGTCGTAGTGGAAGGTAGGCCACAATGGGGGACGGGGGTCCCCCGGATTGGCTCACGTGGAAGTTAAGGGGGAAGTGATTTCTCCCCCCTATGAAGTCTGCGGCCCGGTGTCAAGCCGGACCTGCCGCCGGGGTGTCACAGTTGTATGCTTTAAGCGATCCTGTGACGCCCCAACACGAGGCGATGAGGGCAGACCGCTGGGTTTTAGTGGGTAGTCTGGTCACGCTGACCAGGAGTCCCACATAACCGTCCTTGCTCCCCCGGGTTTGGGCGGTATGCGTAAATGCATTTCCCAGCGCAAACAAAAAAAAAAAGGTTAGGTTAGGTTAGGTTAGGTTAGGTTAGGTTAGGTTAGGTTAGGTTAGGTTAGGTTAGGTTAGGTTAGGTTAGGTTAGGTTAGGTTAGGTTAGGTTAGGTTAGGTTAGGTTAGGTTAGGTTAGGTTAGGTTAGGTTAGGTTAGGTTAGGTTAGGTTAGGTTAGGTTAGGTTAGGTTAGGTTAGGTTAGGTTAGGTTAGGTTAGGTTAGGTTAGGTTAGGTTAGGTTAGGTTAGGTTAGGTTAGGTTAGGTTAGGTTAGGTTAGGTTAGGTTAGGTTAGGTTAGGTTAGGTTAGGTTAGGTTAGGTTAGGTTAGGTTAGGTTAGGTTAGGTTAGGTTAGGTTAGGTTAGGTTAGGTTAGGTTAGGTTAGGTTAGGTTAGGTTAGGTTAGGTTAGGTTAGGTTAGGTTAGGTTAGGTTAGGTTAGGTTAGGTTAGGTTAGGTTAGGTTAGGTTAGGTTAGGTTAGGTTAGGTTAGGTTAGGTTAGGTTAGGTTAGGTTAGGTTAGGTTAGGTTAGGTTAGGTTAGGTTAGGTTAGGTTAGGTTAGGTTAGGTTAGGTTAGGTTAGGTTAGGTACCGTAACGGAGTTCCGGACCTACCCACGAACCAACAACTATCCTGCGGTCGGTATTTGAAGCGATGGAATCTGATAACAGCGTTATAAGGGGGGGGGGAAAGAGAGGACGGAGGGTGATTGAGACGGAGCCTGTGCCTTCGGTGGAGGAAGAGAGGGATGGTCAGGAGGAGCGGAGAGCGAAGGCTCCCCGTAAGAAGGCGGTGGATCCGGTGTTGGATCCGGTGGAGTTGGAGCTGGAGGAAACGGAGTTTGTGGAGGACTTCTCGTCGGAGACTCTAAGGGCTTTGGCGGGGCGTAATACGGCGTCCATTCTGGAGGTGGCAAAAAAGTCGGGCCACCTCCAGGGGTCAATGGTAAAGAGGTTGAAGGATGCAGCAGGGCGGCTTCAGACGATCGTGGATGTGCTGGTGGAAAGGCCGGAGGCGGCTGAGACGAGTCGCGTCCGACGGGAAAACCGCCTCCTCCGACGGGAGGTCGAGTCCCAGAAGGAAGAGCTTGACGCGCACAGACGGGAGCTTGATGCTTTGAGGGCGTCATCGGCGGCCTCGAGGGTGGCAACACCTCTACCTCCTCCACTTGTGCTGGAGGAAGAGGTTCTGGAGGGAGTCAGGCGTGCCGTCGTCTCCTCAGTTGGGGAGATGTTGGACGCCCGATTTGCCGGGATAGAGGAGCGCCTGCTTCCTGCCGTCTCCGATCGGCCACCGTTGGCAGCTGACGGAAGGCGGCAGGCGGTGGACCAGGTGTTAGAGGTGGAGGAGCCGGTTAGGGCTCGGCCGGGACCCTCTGTGGTCAAGGTCAAGGGGAAGAAGAAGCCAGGGAAGCCGGCGGGTTCTGGGGCGCCAGAGCCCACTGCTCCCCCGGCTGCCATGGATGGGGAGAACGAAGGGTTCACCCTGGTCGGGAAGCCCAAAAAGGCCCCAAAGAAGGCGGCACCTGTGGTGGTGGCGGCAAAGGTGGTTGCTGATCGTGCTGGGGGTTCTGGGGCCAAGCCAAGGCTTGTTCCCCCCCGCACGTCAGCTGTGGTGATCACGTTGACGGAGGAAGCGGCCTCCAAAGGGGTGTCGTACCTCCAGGTGTTGGAGAGAGCGGAGGGGAGGGTGAATCTGGCGGAGCTCGGGATTGAGTCCCTCAAGTTCCGCCAGACAGCCACCGGGGGCAGACTGTTGGAGCTCCCGAAGGGCCAGACGGTAGAGAAGGCGGACGAGTTGGCAGATAAGCTCCGCGCTGCCTTGGCGGGTGTGGCAAAAGTTGTCCGGCCCACGAGGTGTGTAGACATACGCATCTCGGGGTTGGACGACACAGCCACCAAGGAGAAGGTGGCCGCAGCAGTGGCTCAGTTTGGTGGCTGTGCTGCAGACTTGGTCAGGGCGAAAGAGATTCGGCCTGGCCAAGATGGGATGGGTACAGTGGTGGTGGAGTGCCCGGTGGCGGCGGCAAAGAGCCTGGCGGAGGCCGGGGAAATCAAGGTGGGCTGGAGCACAGCAAGAGTCGAGGTGCTGAAACAGCGCCCCATGCGCTGCTACAAGTGCATGGGGGCTGGGCATACGTGGGCAATGTGCCCATCAGGAGTGGACCGCAGCGGACTCTGTTTCCGCTGTGGCATTGTAGGGCATAGGGCTGCGGGATGTACAGCAGCCCTGAGATGCGCGGTATGCGCGGATGCGGGCCGGCCTTCGGGGCATCGTATGGGGGGAGCGCTATGCAATCCCCCATCCTCGAGGGGTAAGACCGGGGTCCAACCCCCGGTGGTCGCAATGGAGGAGGCGAACACATAGTTGTCCTTCTCCACCCGGGGAGGTTAACCCATATGTGGGGCCGGGGGTCCTCACATGTCTGGGCAATTGGGGGGAAGGGGGGAGCAACCCTCCCTTTCTGAAGTCTGGGCCTCTGGCCGTCCGCCGAGGCGCCACAGTTGCATGCTTTTAGCGATCCTGTGGCGTCTCACTTAAGGCGTGGAAGGCAGACCGCTGGGTTTTAGTGGGTAGTCCGGTCACACTGACCGGGAGTCCCACATAACCGTCCAAGTTCCCCCGGGCTTGGGCGGTATGCGTAAATGCATTTCCCAGCGCAAACAAAAAAAAAAAAAAAAGGTTAGGTTAGGTTAGGTTAGGTTAGGTTAGGTTAGGTTAGGTTAGGTTAGGTTAGGTTAGGTTAGGTTAGGTTAGGTTAGGTTAGGTTAGGTTAGGTTAGGTTAGGTTAGGTTAGGTTAGGTTAGGTTAGGTTAGGTTAGGTTAGGTTAGGTTAGGTTAGGTTAGGTTAGGTTAGGTTAGGTTAGGTTAGGTTAGGTTAGGTTAGGTTAGGTTAGGTTAGGTTAGGTTAGGTTAGGTTAGGTTAGGTTAGGTTAGGTTAGGTTAGGTTAGGTTAGGTTAGGTTAGGTTAGGTTAGGTTAGGTTAGGTTAGGTTAGGTTAGGTTAGGTTAGGTTAGGTTAGGTTAGGTTAGGTTAGGTTAGGTTAGGTTAGGTTAGGTTAGGTTAGGTTAGGTTAGGTTAGGTTAGGTTAGGTTAGGTTAGGTTAGGTTAGGTTAGGTTAGGTTAGGTTAGGTTAGGTTAGGTTAGGTTAGGTTAGGTTAGGTTAGGTTAGGTTAGGTTAGGTTAGGTTAGGTTAGGTTAGGTTAGGTTAGGTTAGGTTAGGTTAGGTTAGGTTAGGTTAGGTTAGGTTAGGTTAGGTTAGGTTAGGTTAGGTTAGGTTAGGTTAGGTTAGGTTAGGTTAGGTTAGGTTAGGTTAGGTTAGGTTAGGTTAGGTTAGGTTAGGTTAGGTTAGGTTAGGTTAGGTTAGGTTAGGTTAGGTTAGGTTAGGTTAGGTTAGGTTAGGTTAGGTTAGGTTAGGTTAGGTTAGGTTAGGTTAGGTTAGGTTAGGTTAGGTTAGGTTAGGTTAGGTTAGGTTAGGTTAGGTTAGGTTAGGTTAGGTTAGGTTAGGTTAGGTTAGGTTAGGTTAGGTTAGGTTAGGTTAGGTTAGGTTAGGTTAGGTTAGGTTAGGTTAGGTTAGGTTAGGTTAGGTTAGGTTAGGTTAGGTTAGGTTAGGTTAGGTTAGGTTAGGTTAGGTTAGGTTAGGTTAGGTTAGGTTAGGTTAGGTTAGGTTAGGTTAGGTTAGGTTAGGTTAGGTTAGGTTAGGTTAGGTTAGGTTAGGTTAGGTTAGGTTAGGTTAGGTTAGGTTAGGTTAGGTTAGGTTAGGTTAGGTTAGGTTAGGTTAGGTTAGGTTAGGTTAGGTTAGGTTAGGTTAGGTTAGGTTAGGTTAGGTTAGGTTAGGTTAGGTTAGGTTAGGTTAGGTTAGGTTAGGTTAGGTTAGGTTAGGTTAGGTTAGGTTAGGTTAGGTTAGGTTAGGTTAGGTTAGGTTAGGTTAGGTTAGGTTAGGTTAGGTTAGGTTAGGTTAGGTTAGGTTAGGTTAGGTTAGGTTAGGTTAGGTTAGGTTAGGTTAGGTTAGGTTAGGTTAGGTTAGGTTAGGTTAGGTTAGGTTAGGTTAGGTTAGGTTAGGTTAGGTTAGGTTAGGTTAGGTTAGGTTAGGTTAGGTTAGGTTAGGTTAGGTTAGGTTAGGTTAGGTTAGGTTAGGTTAGGTTAGGTTAGGTTAGGTTAGGTTATGTTAGGTTAGGTTAGGTTAGGTTAGGTTAGGTTAGGTTAGGTTAGGTTAGGTTAGGTTAGGTTAGGTTAGGTTAGGTTAGGTTAGGTTAGGTTAGGTTAGGTTAGGTTAGGTTAGGTTAGGTTAGGTTAGGTTAGGTTAGGTTAGGTTAGGTTAGGTTAGGTTAGGTTAGGTTAGGTTAGGTTAGGTTAGGTTAGGTTAGGTTAGGTTAGGTTAGGTTAGGTTAGGTTAGGTTAGGTTAGGTTAGGTTAGGTTAGGTTAGGTTAGGTTAGGTTAGGTTAGGTTAGGTTAGGTTAGGTTAGGTTAGGTTAGGTTAGGTTAGGTTAGGTTAGGTTAGGTTAGGTTAGGTTAGGTTAGGTTAGGTTAGGTTAGGTTAGGTTAGGTTAGGTTAGGTTAGGTTAGGTTAGGTTAGGTTAGGTTAGGTTAGGTTAGGTTAGGTTAGGTTAGGTTAGGTTAGGTTAGGTTAGGTTAGGTTAGGTTAGGTTAGGTTAGGTTAGGTTAGGTTAGGTTAGGTTAGGTTAGGTTAGGTTAGGTTAGGTTAGGTTAGGTTAGGTTAGGTTAGGTTAGGTTAGGTTAGGTTAGGTTAGGTTAGGTTAGGTTAGGTTAGGTTAGGTTAGGTTAGGTTAGGTTAGGTTAGGTTAGGTTAGGTTAGGTTAGGTTAGGTTAGGTTAGGTTAGGTTAGGTTAGGTTAGGTTAGGTTAGGTTAGGTTAGGTTAGGTTAGGTTAGGTTAGGTTAGGTTAGGTTAGGTTAGGTTAGGTTAGGTTAGGTTAGGTTAGGTTAGGTTAGGTTAGGTTAGGTTAGGTTAGGTTAGGTTAGGTTAGGTTAGGTTAGGTTAGGTTAGGTTAGGTTAGGTTAGGTTAGGTTAGGTTAGGTTAGGTTAGGTTAGGTTAGGTTAGGTTAGGTTAGGTTAGGTTAGGTTAGGATAGGTTAGGTTAGGTTAGGTTAGGTTAGGTTAGGTTAGGTTAGGTTAGGTTAGGTTAGGTTAGGTTAGGTTAGGTTAGGTTAGGTTAGGTTAGGTTAGGTTAGGTTAGGTTAGGTTAGGTTAGGTTAGGTTAGGTTAGGTTAGGTTAGGTTAGGTTAGGTTAGGTTAGGTTAGGTTAGGTTAGGTTAGGTTAGGTTAGGTTAGGTTAGGTTAGGTTAGGTTAGGTTAGGTTAGGTTAGGTTAGGTTAGGTTAGGTTAGGTTAGGTTAGGTTAGGTTAGGTTAGGTTAGGTTAGGTTAGGTTAGGTTAGGTTAGGTTAGGTTAGGTTAGGTTAGGTTAGGTTAGGTTAGGTTAGGTTAGGTTAGGTTAGGTTAGGTTAGGTTAGGTTAGGTTAGGTTAGGTTAGGTTAGGTTAGGTTAGGTTAGGTTAGGTTAGGTTAGGTTAGGTTAGGTTAGGTTAGGTTAGGTTAGGTTAGGTTAGGTT